>CM067216.1:89741007-90341007 GCA_034190945.1 Octodonta nipae | reverse complement strand
TTGACAAATTTTTACGTCTTTGTCTGCAAGTATGAAGGAGAGTGTTTCAAGAATCGGTAGTTCTAAGTTGTATTCAATACAAAAAGTTTCGGATTAGTCAAATTGGTCTTGGTTGTTGTAGAGGATGTTAAAAAGATGTGAGAAAACTGTTCCAGGATCAAAGGGTAAAGGGACAATTAAATATGTTCTATGCCTTACTGTTTTGCTGGCTAGAACGTTTAGAGTGTCAGTAGTGAAGTTAGGGTTTTCATCGAAAATGTCTTCGATGATTTTGTCATGCAACTCATTGAGTTTATTTTGCCAGAAGAAAGTGACTATTCGTTTGTGAGTTTTGTCTGAAAGTTGGGCATTAGAGATTTCGATTTTTGAATAATCGATAATCGACTCGGTTTTATATAGTTGAACAAATCGATTAAATTATGTTGTTATTCGTTCGTCATGATCATCGGGTTCTTGATCATTATCGGAGTCTGGTTGTTCTGGGTTGGTTTCGTTATTTGCAAAAATGTTGATTTTAGAAATAAAGTCGGTGCATTATTTGAAGTGATTAATTTTGATACGAGGAAGAGCGTCTGCGTTCAAGTTTACCTTGCCGGTCTTATATTCGATTTTATAGTTATACTCTTCTAGCTTGAGGCGCCATCTGGCTAGGCGACTGCCAGGATCTTTGATAGAGAAGAGTCAAGTAAGCGGGCGGTGATCGGAAAGTAAAGTAAACTTTCTCCCAAAAAGATAAGGTCTGTAGTGCTTGACTGACCAAAGAATGGCTAGCCGTTCCCGTTCGATAGTGGAGTATCGAGTTTCTGCCGCGCAGAGACTACGGGAAGCATATGCTATAGGAATATCTTTTCCTACGGGGCCTTGTGAGAGAACCGCTCCAATTGCAAAAGCGTCAGTAGTGAGCAGGAGTGGTTCTTCGAAGTATGGGTAGATCAAGATAGGGTCAGATAAAAGGGCTTGCTTCAGTTCGTTGAAGGAAGACTTGCAATCTGCGTCGAAGATGAATTTGACGTCTTTTTGTAGGAGTTTTGCTAGAGCCTTTGAGATCTTAGCGAAATTGGGGATAAAACGTTGGTAATATCCGGCGAGACCAAGAAAAGATTTAACATCTTTAAGAGTTTGGGGCTGACGAAAGTTCTGGATGCATTCAACCTTTTAAGGGTTTGGCTTTACTCCTTCTTGGGTAATCAGATGACCTAGGTGAGCAACTTCCTTACGGAGAAACTCACATTTGTCAGGTTGAATTTTTAAGTTTGACTGTCTAAGACGTTTAAAGGCGTCTGTCAAACAGGACATATGCTCATGGATGGTTGGTGAATAGACTAAGATGTCATCCATGTACACGAGGCAACATTCATTTTGGATACCCAAAAGAATGTCTTGGGAATGTCTTCCTCAAGGATTTCAAACTGGTGGAACCCGGAAGCGAGATCCAGTGTCAAAAAGTATTGACACTTACCAAGTTGGTCGAGGAGATCAGAAATGTTGGGCAGAGAATATTTATCGTCTACAGTGAGTTCGTCTAACTTCCTATAGTCGATAACAATTCGCCACTTTTGCTTACCAGAAGCATCGAGTTTCTTAGGGACAACCCATACGTAGGAGGACCAAGGAGAAGAAGAGTGCCTGATTATGCCTTGATCAAGCATTTTGGCAATTTGCGTTTTCAGTTCCTATTTATGGACTTGAGGATATCTGGAAGATTTTGTGAAAACGGGCTTGGCATTAATGGTGTCAATTGAATGTTTTACTGCGTTGGTAAAGGACAAAACATCGCCTTCGAGATAGAAAATATCTTCCAATTCTAAACAGAGGTTCGTGATAAGTTGTTGCTCTTCATCGTTAAGGTATTCTGTCTGAATTTGTTCCCTGATAGTTAAGTTTCTGTCTAAGTTTAGAGAGTCTGTGTAGTCTTGTGTATTTAAATTTAGGAGAGGGTGTGTATGGTCAAGGGGTTCTAAATGAAGATCGAAGAAATTAACAGTTTTGGGCATTGCGTTTGCGTTTATTATTGAAGTCAGAAATTCTCCTTTTCAATTAACAGAGTTGGGAAGTCGTACTTTGTCAATTACTCGTGTCGTAAAATTGCGTCGGTGTTTGAAAGTTCACATTTTAGTTTGAAAATTAGTTATTAGATTGTTATAAGTACAAGTTGGCATTTTAGTATTGGGAATATCTGTCGGTTGTATATTAGACTGATTGTGATCGGGTACTACTTTATGTAGGGGGATAGTTTCAAAATTAGTAACTAACTGTTTGGATTTTAAGTCAACTATACATTCATAATGTTCAAGAAAATATAGACCTAAAACTCCATCAAACCTTTTTCGTATTTGTCAAATTCTTCGATACTATACTCTTTGATACCAGTTGAATCTCGCATATTTCTTGACAATCTAAGATGTGATTTTGCGGGGGCAACTTATAGGAGTGGAATTTTTTTATTGATATTGTATATGTTTGCAATTTTAAACTTATAAATTACTCGCACTTACTCTCTGCTTCACTCTGTATACCTTCACCCTGTAAACCTACACTTCTGGAATGTTACTGTTTAAAATAACATACATGCTTCTATTTGTATTTTTACGTTCTTTATATTATAACTTGTGTACTGCTAAATAATTTAGTTACCGGGACAAATATCCCATGTGATAATGCTGGTTAAAAACTAGCTGAGCATTAATTGCATTCAAATCCGTTCAACCATTTGTGCATGAATTTCTACAAACATCTGAACATTCACATTTATAATATTCGTTCACTCTCTCATAAAGTTGGAATTTCCAAAAATTAGTTCTTGGCGGCAGCATTACCATGATTAGGCCAAATTATCCGTGCCAATAATCCGAAGGTTCTTCTCGAGGCACAGTCACGTTTAAGAAGAGAACTTCAACGATTCTATTTTGAGGAATAAAAAGTAAATAAATCTGTTCCACCTAGGAAATCAACTCCACCTCCAAAGTGTTAAAATTGTGGACGATTAGGCCACATTTCTGCGGACTGTCGGTTGAGATACCACAACAACTCACAGCCTCTCACACAAAACATTATGTTGAGCTGAATCAATCATCGAGACCAAATCCTGTCAACCATAACAGCAATCATCAAAATCAACAATTTCCACCTAATAACTTTCAAAGACCTCCTGTAAGTCGAACAGCTTTCGACCGTCTGTAATACAGACAAACCCAAATTACTGTGCTGCAGAAACATGATACTCCACCATCGAACGGAAACTGCTAGCCATTATTTGGGCAGTCAACCACTACAGGTCGTATCTTTTTGGGAGGAAGTTTACTCTGCGATCACCGCCCGCCTACTTGGCTGTTTTCCATCAAAGATCCTATATATATATATATATATATATATATATATATATATATATTCAAACGAATTGCGGGTAGCAGCCAAAGATTAATAAGTGTACTCTTTTTTATATGAGAGCTTTCGGAATTTTTTTTATTCCTTCGTCAGTCAAATACTGAAAAAGTTACAAATATTGTTGTTATTATAAGTACTATAAATGAAATAAATGGTAACTTACTAAAGTTGAGGTTCACAAAATAAAATTAGCATCTCTAGAGAATTAAAAAATGTAACATTTAGTTTTATGGTTGTAGTTTCATGAAAATAGATCCAAATTTGAATTTTTTGATGACAAATATAAATGTGTAACCATAGAAATGTCGGAGGTAATATTATAAGGGATGAGAGTTTTTTTTTATGTTTAAGAAAATAAATAAATAAATAAATTTCCAGACAAGTTCCACATTTATATTTGTCATCAAAAAATTCAAATTTGGATCTATTTTCATGAAACTACAACCATAAAACTAAATGTTACATTTTTTAATTCTCTAGAGATGCTAATTTTATTTTGTGAACCTCAACTTTAGTAAGTTACCATTTATTTCATTTATAGTACTTATAATAACAACAATATTTGTAACTTTTTCAGTATTTGACTGACGAAGGAATAAAAAAATTCCGAAAGCTCTCATATAAAAAAGAGTACACTTATTAATCTTTGGCTGCTACCCGCAATTCGTTTGAATACTAAATTTTAACAGCCGTTACCATTATAATTAGATATATATATATATATATATATATATATATATATGTATATATATATATATATGAACTAAGCTAGGTTCCGGGTGAGAACCGCGTCTGAATTTATTGAATACTCGACGTTTCGACTCCTGCTTTGGAGCCATTATCAAGAGACAAAAGTGAAAAAGAGTTTCAGAGTCTAGATCGAACTCGGGGCCTCAATCTGCCTACTCCCCAAGAGTCACTAGTTAACTGAACTGAATTTGAGTCTGCTCTGCTTCTTTTATTTATAGTTAGCGCTGGGTTAGAAGAAGATGTCACGTGATGAGGCTGTGTTGTGATTGGTTGGGTATTGGTGGGCGTGTCTGCTTTGTTTAATCTGGCAATTACGGAGGTCCAAGCTGTGGGAAGGCGAGTGCTGTCATCGCGTCTATTTAGACAGAGAGGTCTTTTCTCTATTTCGATGGCTCCGCGAATAGTGGATGCTCTAAGAGAATTGAGAGATATGATAGTCCTACTGTCCTCGAAGTTGATGGAGTGTCCTGTTTGGATATGGTGATGCGCGAGAGCTGAAGTCGGATCTTTTTTACGAACTGACAGATAGTGTTCATATACTCGATGGTTAACGCGCCTGTTGGTACGACCGATATAGCTGTGTGGGCAATCGCGACATGATATTTCGTAGACTCCTCGATCCTCGTTAGGTACTTTGTCTTTGGGGTTACCGGTTAAGTTGCCTATAGTTTGAGTGGTGTTGAAGATAGTCTTTATTTGATGTCTTTGTAAAATCCGTGCTATTTTGTCAGTGACTCCTCGAATGTATGGAAGTACGGCTTTTTGATGTTGTTGTTCTGTTTCTGACGGGGTTGGTGTGATTGGGGTTGTTGAGATTGATGAATTATACGCGCAATGTGGTCCGGATGATTACCGTTTTGTCGAAAGATTTGTTGAAGATTATTAAGTTCGTTTTGTCTATTGTCAATATCTGTTAAACGAATAGATCTAAGAGTCAAAGATTTCATTACAGAACTCAATTGGGCAGGGTGGTGGTGTGATTGGGCATTTAAGTATCGATTGGTATGGGTTGGTTTTCTATAGATGGTATGTGAGAATCTGTCATTGTTGGTTTTTGTTATGAGGACATCAAGAAACGGGAGAGAAGAATCGGACTCGATTTCCATTGTAAATTGTATATTAGAATGTATACCAATGAGGTGTTGTAGGAAGAAGTCTAATGAATCTCTGCCATGAGGCCAAATGACAAAAGTATCATCTACATATCTAAGCCAACAGGAAGGTTTTAAATTAGACGAGTTTAGGGACTGGGTTTCGATTTGTTCCATGAAAATGTTAGCAAGCACTGGAGAAAGAGGTGAACCCATAGGGGCCCCACGGACTTGTTTGAACAGAGTGTTTTGAAATGAAAAATAAGTGTTAGAGGAACAGTGTTGTACAAGTTTGATGATGTCAGAAGAGATATTCTATTTTGTTCTTAAAATATCTAACGTTTCTGAAATGGGGACATTGGTGAAAAGAGATACAACATCGAAGCTAACTAGGATATCATTTTCTGAAATTCTGTAAGCACTTAGGATATCTAGGAAGGAAGAAGAGTTCTTTACGTACGAGGATGCTTGCTCGGCTAGAGGTTGAAGGGTTTTGGCTAAGTACCGGGCTAATTCTTGGGTCGGGGATTGTACCGAACTGACAATGGACCTAAAAGGAATGTCCGGCTTATGAATTTTGGGTAGTCCGTAAATTTTCGAAATTTTAGAAGACTTTTCTCGAGGAATGATGATCTTTTTGACGTCAAGAGGAAGTTGTGTCCTGTTGATGATTTCCTTAGTCTTTTTCTCTAAGTAAGTAGTAGGATTATTGTTCATTATTTCGTAGTCTGCAGTGTGGAGTAGGGAATTCATCTTGTGAACATAGTCATTAGTATTGAGAAGAACAGTCGCGTTAGCTTTGTCGGCAGGAAGAATAGTTATGTCATCGTTGTTGCGTAGTTGTTTTAGTGCATGTCTTTCATTAGAAGTTAGGTTTGATTTTGGTGGCTTTGATGTGCGGAGTACTCTAGCAATATCTTGACGAGTATCTTCAGCCTCAATATCTGTTAGTTCAACCAAAGCTACCTCAACTTGAGAAATGATTCTTTCAGTTGGAATAGTTTTCGGCGTCACTGCGAAATTGAAACCTTTGGATAGGACGTGTAAACTGGTAGAGTCTAAGGGGAAGTCAGAAAAGTTGTGGACGGTCGTCTGAGGGGGTGAGGTGACAGCGGGTTGTTGTTTTGTAATAAGTCGTGTTACGGACTACCCAAAATTCATAAGCCGGACATTCCTCTTAGGCCCATTGTCAGTTTGGTACAATCCCCGACCCAAGAATTAGCCCGGTACTTAGCCAAAACCCTTCAACCTCTAGCCGAGCAAGCATCCTCGTACGTAAAGAACTCTTCTTCCTTCCTAGATATCCTAAGTGCTTACAGAATTTCAGAAAATGATATCCTAGTTAGCTTCGATGTTGTATCTCTTTTCACCAATGTCCCCATTTGAGAAACGTTAGATATTTTAAGAAGAAAATACAATATCTCTTCTGACATCATCAAACTTGTACAACACTGTTCCTCTAACTCTTATTTTTCATTTCAAAACACTCTGTTCAACGAAGTCCGTGGGGCCCTCATGGGTTCACCTCTTTCTCCAGTGCTTGCTAACATTTTTATGGAACAAATCGAAACCCAGGCCCTAAACTCGTCTAATTTAAAACCTTCCTGTTGGCTTAGATATGTAGATGATACTTTTTTCATTTGGCCTCATAGCAGAGATTCATTAGACTTCTTCCTACAACACCTCAATGGTATACATTCTAATATACAATTTACAATGGAAATCGAGTCCGATTCTTCTCTCCCCTTTCTTGATGTCCTCATAACAAAAACCAACAATGACAGATTCTCACATACCGTCTATAGAAAACCAAACCATACCAATCGATACTTAAATGCCCAATCACACCACCACCCTGCCCAATTGAGTTCTGTAATGAAATCTTTGACTCTTAGATCTATTCTTTTAACAGATATTGACAATAGACAAAACAAACTTAATAATCTTCAACAAATCCTTCGACAAAACGGTTATCATCCGGACCACATTGCGCGTATAATTCATCAATCTCAACAACCCCCAATCACACCAACCCCGTCAGAAACAGAACAACAACATCAAAAAGCCGTACTTCCATACATTCGAGGAGTCACTGACAAAATAGCACGGATTTTACAAAGACATCAAATAAAGACTATCTTCAATACCACTCAAACTATAGGCAACTTAACCGGTAACCCCAAAGACAAAGTACCTAACGAGGATCGAGGAGTTTACGAAATATCATGTCGTGATTGCCCACAAAGCTACATCGGTCGTACCAACAGGCGCGTTAACCATCGAGTATATGAACACTCTCTGTCAGTTCGTAAAAAAGATCCGACTTCAGCTCTCGCGCATCACCATATCCAAACAGGGCACTCCATCAACTTCGAGGACAGTAGGACTATCATATCTCTCAATTCTCTTAGGGCATCCACTATTCGCGAAGCCATCGAAATAGAGAAAAGACGCGATGACAGCACTCGCCTTCCCACAGCTTGGACCTCCGTAATTGCCAGATTAAACAAAGCAGACACACCCACCAATACCCAACCAATCACAACACAGCCTCATCACGTGACATCTTCTTCTAACCCAGCGCTAACTATAAATAAAAGAAGCAGAGCAGACTCAAATTCAGTTCAGTTACCTAGTGACTCTTGGGGAGAAGGCAGATTGAGGCCCCGAGTTCGATCTAGACTCTGAAACTCTTTTTCACTTTTGTCTCTTGATAATGGCTCCAAAGCAGGAGTCGAAACGTCGAGTATTCAATAAATTCAGACGCGGTTCTCACTCGGAACCTAGCTTAGTTCATAATAATGACCGCCGAAGCCTCTCAGAACATATATATATATATATATATATATATATATATATATATATATTAATAGTGAATTTTAATATTGTTATTTAATTTTATTTGTTGAATATATTTTTATTTTTTATGTTTTCTTTGTTTTTTTACGTTGGGTGCCAATTATAATGATTTTTAATTTATATGAATGAATGAATGAAACGTCTTGATTTTAATTATACTTTTTATTTTTAAATTTCATTGAGCAATAATTAACATTTTTCGATTACATATGTTCTTGAATAATTTTGAACTAAACATATTTATTTTTCAAACATTGTTTAAATTTTTTTATAACAATTATTTAAATTCAAATTTCTATTTAGATTTGATCAGAAATGTGGAGTTTCCAATGTTAGAAATTACCCATATTACTTATTTTATATTATATACACTAACTATTAAATCATCAAATTATCAAACAATACCTTACAAATTAATTTAACATATATACAAATTCAAATAAGACACATTTATCAGTGTTTTTATTTTCAATACAGTTTTTAATAAATACCTTTATTCACTTTTTAAAACTTCCGGCTAATCTTCTTTTCTCTCCTTCAGGGTCGTGTTCTTCTGCACCAAGCTCCGCTACTGGATCATTTATAAAGATTTTTCATGGTTTGATTTTTTCTCCTCTGCAACTTTTATTGTGATTTACTTGTAGTTATTTTCTGCCCCACATTCATAATATTTACTGATGAACTTTTATTTCAAATATGCATTTGCAATTTTAAATTGTCTTTGTCATATATTGTTGTGTATCATCCTCGTATAGACCCGAGTTTTAGAATATTTGGTCACATGATTTTGGTTCGGCTTCGTGTTACTTTTGGGTTTGAATTGTCACTTTCACTTTCAGTTCAGTTTATTCAATATGGCGATTTATGCCCATAAATTAAGTTGCAACTTTGTTTGAAAATACACAAATTTTACAGTCTACTTGATATTTTAAAACAATCGTGGATTGAATACAGTATTCGAGTAACTAGAAGCGAAAGCAGGAGGCTACGAGAATTATGCGAACCGACCTGAAGAGGGCAGATGTGACTCTGCCGAAACGTCGTCAATTTACCATCGATCCCGGCAGAGATCAGTTGTCAACTACGCGGATGAATTCCCGGAAACCACCTAAAACATTTAGTGCCCGCGAAAACTTAAAAACAAATATATATATATATATATACACGGTGTAAATAGTTTGAGTGCATATATTTTAGGTGGAGGTAGTATACACCAAATTAAACAAAAAACTCTTATACCACTATGGTCAGTAGGCCTTAATAACCAAGAAAATCCATAAAACATATTAAGTAAATTATTGTCAATCCGGCAACGTCGCTCGCGTTCGAAGCAGATTCACTCTTAGCGCGAATAATAAAGGAATGACTACGCCGACAAAAAAATAAACACCTGTGTTTTTGTATTGACTGATGATATTGACCTTAGAATTAAATAAAAATGTATGAAATATTTTGTTGAAAATATTTACGTTTTTAATACAAGGTATTGCAATTAGAATTTGTATTTGGCGGTTTCTTTTATGCAATTATACAAAGGTGGGTAAATATGATATTCAACTCAAGAGATCTGTATATGTAATTTTTTACCAGTTAAATTATTCGAAGAGTCATTATTACTGATTTAATTAATATTATTTATATTAGACAAGTAAATATGTAATCCTACTTGCCGAATTTATTATAATGATAGAACTGAGTTGAAACAACGGATTATTCACAGCAAATGTTCAAAATGCCCACCATTACTATCGACACAAGCACGACACCGTTTAATCCAATTTTCACGTATGCGAGAAAAAATTCCTGGAATATTTCGGATTTCGTCAGCAGCGTCAAAAATGCGTTGTCTAAGGTCATTCTCGTCAATAATTGGAGTCGTGTAAACCTTACTTTTCATGTGTCCCCATAAGTAGAAATCTAAAGGATTGAGATCAGGAGATCTTGCTGGCTAACGTATATGTCCGTTTCGACCAATCCAACGACGGGGAAATGTTCTATTTAAGAAGTCGACAACTAGATGACTTGCTTGAGCAGGTGCTCCGTCATGTAAGTACCACATATTGTAACGTGTTTGTAGGTTCACTTCATCTAACAAATCTAGTAGCGTGTTGTTCAAAAAATAAAGGTAATTCTCACCTGTCAAACGTGCAGGCAGTATAAATGGCCCAACCAAGTATTCACCAACTATTCCAGCCCACACGTTAACTGAGAATTGGTGTTGAAATACTGACTGGCGTATTTCGTGCGGATTTAACTCAGACCACGAATGCATATTATGAAAATTTATTATACCATTCCTATTAAAACTTGCTTCATCTGTTGTTAAAATATTGTTCACAAAATTAGGAAATTGTCGATGTTTTCTGAAGAACCAACGACAGAAATTGAGTCTTGGTTGAAAATCATCAATTTGAAAGCCCTTGAACCCGTTGCATGTGATATGGATAGAGCAATTGTTCCCGTAATGTTCTATGAACAACAGTGTGAGAAATTTGCAGCTCACGTCCAATACTCCGTGTGCTACGATATGGGTTGATGTCGATAAGGTCTAGTATTTGATCCTCAGCAGCTAAGATACGATTATGTTGCTGTGGTCCGCGATTGTTTATTTGTGGTATTACACTACCTGTTTCCAGAAGCCTCTGCAAAACAGCTACGAATGTCCTAGCATTGGGCAGGCGTCAGTTTGGAAACCTTTCCCTGTATAACATTCTTGCTATCCTGCAATTACGTCTGCTTTCTCCATAAATTAAGAGCATGTCATGTCTTTCCCTAATTGTATAATCGGCCATTATTTATCACAAATAAATACTGTCGCACTATTCTTAATTTTCGAACTTACACACTAATCACAACTGATTTTATTTATTTAAAAAAATATATTAAATGGAAAGCAAACCACGAAGTCTACATCAAATAGATATCATTCAAATCACTTTACCGTCTATCTATTCTTATTTACAAGAATCGAAATCGCAAAAAACAATCGTAACTCTCAGTTGTCGTTAAAGTAAAAAAATGTAGTAAATAAGTTGGTCTGTATGCCACGTTGCCATATCTATTCGGAGAAACTTACACTAAATTATAAAAGCATTTTTCGAGTTTAAAAAATCAATTTTCATTTTTAATGTGGCTATTAAAGATGTATAAGCTATTGAGTATTTACATATTTAGATTTACCGACATTTTGAAATCGAAATTATTGTATTAGTTACTGTAGCAAGGGCTACATAAAATCTAACTTTATGTGTTCTTTTTGGCAAAACTATAGTTTATTTTAGAAAATGTTATAAAGCTTTTTGATTTGTTTTTGCCTGAAGTATTGTTCTTCAAAATCTTTGCACTCAAACCGTTTACACCCTGTATATTATATCTTCACAAACACAAATGCTTTTAAAAAAATATTTTTATTTAAAACCCAAATTAAATATTTTACTTGAAAATTACGTTAAACAATATAAATGAAATAAATGAAAGCGATACACTTAAGAACGCTCACAGCCATGACATGTGCATTTATAAGTTACGTGTTGCATTGTCAGCAGTAAGCAGTTTTATACGTGCGATGGTCATTTGCGTATTACTGGGAATTGCTATATTGTGTAATATGACACCATTTGAACGACTCATTTGACGGGTTACACGGTGTTGTCATATTAATTTTCTAAGTATTGTTTACGACGTATGTAACAACTTCCCTCGCAAAGAAAAAGTTACTCTTTTACAGGAACTTTTCTGAAAATAGAATTTGTAAAATAATAAAATATAAGGGTTGTATAAATATGTAATTTGTAGAAAGCAAAAGTGAATAAAATAGCGTAAATTGTAAATCGTATAAATATATAAAATAAAAATATAATTAGCATTAAGCTCCTTAATAATAAAACCTAAAACAATACTTTTTAGCGCTAAATAAGTTTTACAAAACAATTTTTGAAATTATTTTGGGGTACTTAGCTCGATGTCTTCCGTTTCGATCTGTCAGAGTTTCGGTCTCAATCTTGGTAACAATTTTGAAATTCTGGTTGTGGGTGATGGATTTCGCTGGTTGTATTGTCTTAACTCCAAAGCGTTTGTAGGAAAAATACAGCGACTATTATTATAATGGAAAATATTGTCACATAGGGGAACCAAGAAAGGTTCTTTTTGACGAATGGCTGATTTATTAATTCGTCTAGGTCCTTTGAGTTGAGTTTGTGGTTTGCAACGTTTAACTCCTCGAAATTCAATTCATGGAGATTCAAAGGTTTGAGTTCGGGAACGACATTGTTTTCTGGTATGGTATCGCAACAGTTGAAAGGGAACTATTTGATATTTGTCAAGAGTGTTGCTGCTTTTTGTGGCTTCTGCTTCGATTTTGGTTATCCCAATGGAGGCACTGCAATCTTTCTGAAGTTTTAATAGAGAGTTAATATTGAGTGATAAGGGTTTTGAATTGATGTCGGTACAGGTGATGGTAATACTGAGAGCCTCGGTAACAATAATTAACCATACGTTTGTTCCGACTTTTTGAACGTGGTACCCTTCAGCAGAAGTGACAAGCCGTGCACTGTGACAATTGTCCACTTTTTTTAAATTCTTAAAAGTTGGGCCTCGCACAAAGCATTTGAGTCTATCGGATAAGTATAGAGGTCTTTTATCGGAATATACAGTAAGGAATCGTCGTTTTTTGCTATATATTTATGAGTGCATGAAAGTACATGGTATAACCCAGTTCTATTACCAAAGATGGGTATTGGATATAAGCGGAGAGCAGTGAATGATTGACGTTCAATAAGTGGAATTCTGAGTATAAATACAAGGTCGGAATCTGTTTTAATTCTGTAATTTCTAAGTATCGTGCAATACTTCAATATTTGACGGACAAAGGTAAATTATTTTTCACGAGATTCTGCGATATTTCCTGTAAGGCGCCAATGAAATGTTCGGGACTTAAAATTGAGGTATGGATAATTTTTAGATGGGCAAAGTTATAGAATTGAGAACATCATTTAAGTTGTCTTCTAGAAAGAGATAATTTTCCATTATTTTTTCCGTCAATTCTAGAAATGAAAGTTTTGCTTCCACGTACGCCATTTTGTTGTTTACCTTACGAATCATATTTTCTATTTTTCGAGTATTTTCGTTAAATATTTTCTCGTCGATTTGAAGGTGTTGAATAGTCTCGTTAAAGTTCTTTATAACTGACGTGGTTACACTGATTTGGTTCTTTAAAAGGTTTTCGATTTGCAGTTGTCCTTTGTTTAAACTATTTATACTGTTGGTGCAGTACTCGCTGCCGGCGGCGTCTAAGTTACCAGTTATGGCTTTCAAAATTGATCCGGCGCCATCGATTAGTCCACGTTTGTACCTTCGGGTGTCCATATGGATTTCAGTGAATTTGTTTTTGACAGAGTTTGAGATCTGGTTAAGTAAGTTGATGTGTGATTGAACGTCAGCACGGAATACATTGGTTGGGTGGACGTTAGTTTTTAGTGATAAAGTTAGTGCATCGAGAATTCTGTCGTTGGTAGTGAAAGCTTCTTCTATGAACTAGAAGAGTCCATTTGTGGTTTGAGACGGTTATACGTGATTCTTCATGATAATAAATCCCTAGGGTGTTATTGATTGGCTTTATTTCAAATTGGGATGCTGCCGATCCGAACAGCAGGATGACCCTGTAAAGAAATCAGTCTTTTATGAAACGTTTCATATGGTCAAAGTTTACTTAAAATTTTTGGTTAGTACGAGAATTTAGTAAAGTAGCTGAGTTTGTATGTAGTTATACTATTTGAAAGGGGCCATTAAATTTGTTTTGTAGTTTATCTTTGAACTGAGATTAGCGTACGTAAACCTTGTCACCTACTTGATAATTTGGGGTTTTGTCCGAAATATGTTTATCGAATCGAATTTTGGTTTCTGTTTTTGAGTATCAGTTCTTTCGCGTGCTATTTTGTAGTACTGTGAAATACGGTTATTTAAGTCTCTGATGTATTTAGTAATCAAATCCTTTTCGTTATGGAGGGTTTCAGGGGGTCGGCTAGACGTGTGCCCGAAAACGAGTTCATAGGGTGTGAACCTATGAGTTTTGCAAAGGTCTTTAAGGAGTGCATTGTCGAATTCACAACCGTAGTCGCAGTGTATTCTCAGAGGCGTTCCGAAGTGTTGGAAAAGACCAAGAGTGTACTGAAGACAGTTTTAGCGGACTTGTCGGTAATCGGGTAGGCCTGGGAATATTTAGTTTATTCGTCTCGGATAGTAAGGGCGTAATTTTTGCTAGGAACTTCGAGAATGTCGATGTTTAGTCTTTCGAAAGGGGTTCTTGGAGTTTCTTTTACTACTAATGGATTGTCAAGATTTTTACGGAAAGCTTTAGTTGTCTGACAGATTTGACAGTTTCTAATGAAATTTTCTTCGTTTTTGTAATTCCTTGCCATTTATACTTTTCTTTAATTCGTCTAATGGTTTTGTTGATCCCTCTGTGTATGTTGTTTTTACCGTTATGGAATTGATCTAGTATTATTGGCACTTGATCTCTTCCTACTGTTTCTGTTATGTTCTGACAGACTTTTCACTTTATGTCTGTTTCTGCGAATATTAACGAAAGGATTTAGAGTATAGGTAGGTCTAAGTTATTTTCAACGCGGTATAGTTCAGAGTCAGTTAGAAGGTCTTTGCTCTTGTAAATTGAGGCAAATAATACCTCGTTCACAGTGTCGAAATCATTTCGTAAGGGAATAATGTAATATCGTCTTTTTCGAACGCTTTTACTATTGAAAATATTGATTTTGAATTGCTCGAAGTCGGCGTTCTCTTGAAGATATCCCCAAGAATTTGGTTATGGAAATCTTTTAAATTGCCGGATTGAAAGAAAACTAAGATATTCTTGTTTTCTCTATCAAGGAGTTGATAGTTGGAGTACTGAATTTTACTATAGTCGATAAGTGAGAAGGTCTTATACCTTTCTACGAATGTCTGAAATTCTCTAAACATTGAGTTGTCCTGGTCGTCGGTTTCAAGTTGTTCTGTATCACTGTCTTCGTTTTCGTTTAAGGGAGTTATCGTGAAGTGTTGGAGTTTGGTGTTTGATTGGAAAGTCATACATTCATCAAAATGGTTGATTCGAATGCGTGAAAGGGCGTCTGCGTTCTTATTTACTTTTCCCGGTTGGTATATAATTTCATACTCGTACTCCTCGAGTTTGAGGTGTCATCTGGCAAGTCGACTACCTGGATCTTTAATAGAAAAGAGCCACGTTAACGGGCGGTGGTCGGTCGGTGTCCAAAAATTATTGGCCTGAAGTGTTTAACGGCCCAAACAATAGCCAGAAGTTCACGCTCTATAGTGGAGCATCGGGTCTCAGCTTTACAGAGGGTCCTAGATGCGTATCCCATTGGCAGATCGTTGCCTATTGGTCCCTGTGAAAGCACAGCGCCGATTGCAAATGCGCTAGCGATAAATTAAAATTGGTGTCGAAGTGAAGGCTTGGTTTAATTCATTAAAAGAATTAACGCATTTAGAACTGAAATAGAATGAAACATCTTTTTGGAGCAATTTTGTGAGTGGTTTTGATATTTTAGCAATGTTGGGTATGAATCGACGATAATACCCGGCTAATCCCAGAAAGGATTTGATATCTTTTTGATTTTGGTGCTGAGGAAATGTCAATATACATTCTACCTTTGAAGGATTCGGTTTAACTCTATCTTTGGTAATCAGATGTCCGAGATAGGCAAATTCTTTGCGAAGAAATTTGCACTTGTTGGGTTGGATTTTGAGGTTTGCCTTTCGTAGGCTCGTAGGTTCAGTAAGACGAGACAAATGTTCGTTGATAGTGGGATAGTATACGATTATGTCGTCCATATAGACGAGACAACGTTCGTTTTGAATGCCTAAATGAATGTTGTCCATAACCCTCTTGAATGTTGAAGGGGCATTCTTTAGACCAAAGCGCATCCTTACGAATTCGTAGTGCCCATTCTCAAGGGTAAACGCGGTTTTGGAAATGTCTTTTGGGTTAATCTCAATCTGATGGAATCCTGAGGCGAGGTCAGGTGTTGTGAAATATTGGCGTTTGCCAAGTTGATCTAATAAGTCCGAAATGTTAGGGAAAGGATATTTGTCATCAACCGTTAGTTCGTTGAGTTTTCGATAATAAACTACAACGCGCCATTTTTGCTTTCCTGAAGCGTCCAGTTTTTTTTGGTACTACCCATACAGGGGAGGACCAGGGCGAGTTTGAATGGCGTATAATACCTTCGTCTAGCATTTTCGTTACCTGGGATTTAACTTCCTCTTTATGTTTCTGAGGGTATCGATAAGCTTTCGTGAAAACTGGTCTAGAGTGGTTAGTCTCGATGGTATGCTTAATTTCGTTGGTGAATGACAGATGGTCTCCTTCGAGATAAAATATGTCAGAGTAGTCAAGACATAGTTGCGATATTAGGTCGGATTCTTCTTCATTGAAGTGGTCAAGTCAGTTGATTGAAAATTTGCTCTTGTCGTTCTGGTATGTTGTTGTCTGTTGGTTGGGTTGGTGAAATAGGATTCACACTGAACTGTTGTAAAGGCTCAAGTTTAATGTCAGTGAAATTTATAGTTTTAGGGATGGCATTTGCATTTAATACGGATGTCAGAAATTGTCCATTACTATCGACTTTTACTAGAGCATTCTCAAGATGGACTTTTCTGGCTTAAAAATAGAGAGTCCTGCACCGGTGTCCACAAGAAGTTTGTAGATGTTGGATGCATCGGTGAAGTCGAAGCTGACTAAATTTAAGGTTTGAATGTGCGATTGACGGTTTGACATGTCCGTGGGTTCTGTTTGAGGGGTAGTGTCCTGAAAATTTGTAGGAGAAATTTCGTCGTAGTTTTCAGAGTAATTTTCGCTCTCGCAGTCTGTTCTAGACTAATCGTTAAAGTCATTCTGGGAATTGTCGTAGGAGCAATAATCTTTATAGTCGAAGTCTGCGTATTGGTACTGGTTGTGTGTTGGGTTCGAATAAGTCTGTTCACTTCTATGATTTTCGAACTCATGATTATTTAGGTGATGAGTACGTTGTTGGCGGTAAAAATTAGGATTCGGTTTAAATTGGTCCGTATTTGGGGGTTGATTACTTGTTGGGCATTGTTGCTGCTCTCCGACGGAGACATATAAAACAAAAAGCTCAGGCAGATCACCTCTCAGTTCACCGTAACAACGCATTGAGAATGCCCAGTGAGACCTTGGCGAAAGGTCTGAAGATTCAAACATGAATCAATATAACGAACGGATGTATTCCCGGATAAATATTTCTTCACATAGACATATATATATATATATATATATATATATATATATATATATATATATATATATATATATATATTCTAAAATTTGTGTATATCTAATGTCAATTTTTAGACAATTTATCATTGCTCAATGCTCTATCTAATATCTAATCCTTCATAGAAGTCCATTAAGACTGCCACGCTACACGTTGGTTGCTAAAATGCCACACCAAAATATTACGTGACGCCAAATTTCTACCCTACCTAGTTATGCTAAGGGCAGAAGAACGTATGTCCGGTAGTCTCAGTGAAGACGGGGGGGGGTTCGTTTTATTTGAACGTAAATAAAGAGAGAAAGTAAGGGCGCCAGGTAGATTCCCCTATACCTTCTAAATACTCATAATCAGGACACCTACCCGTCCTAAAATATCTGCTGTAGTATTTTTGCTAATTTGGGGCGCTAGATTTCTAAATATTAATAAATAAATGTTGTAATCAAAAGGAATAATAAGCATACAACAGTTCCAAAATATAAGTTTAATTTGCGCGAACAGACTAGTACAAGGCGCTAAAAATGTGCCATAGGGCACTCTATTAATGCAAAACAGTCTTAGAATGTTTAATCTAAATATACCTAGAAAAAAATGAAATGAAACAAATATACACTTATGGACAGAGATTCAAACTGTACATATAAGCATGTGAGATCCTGAATAACCTGGATACAAATATTTAAATATTCCTCTAATATAATAATTCTAATCAATAGAATATTTAAATAAATCGTCAATATCAAACACTACATTAATGGGAACCGATCATAATTACCTGATGTTTATCATCCAATAAAATTCAGAATTCCGACGTTGGTGTCTCATCTATACTACACTCGAGCTCGAGGGTAAGTGCAATCGATCAGAATAATAATAATAAACCCGATAATAGGCTAATGGTCTTTACTTTCGGTTAACAAATTCTATTTTATTAATTTCAAATCAAATACTAAGGTTTATATTATTATTGTAAAAATAACTGATAATGAAACAGTAATCAGATACACAAATTGTCACTTATCTGAAACCACGGCTGAAGATGAAGTTAGAGTCCCTTGCGCTCACTCCACCACTGGAACTCTGATGATAGAAATACCAGAAATACAGTGTTCGTGTATGCACCATCAACTAGTTCATCTGCATGCCAAGTCCATGATCGGCATGATATCATAATGCCAAACCAGGTCTGTGTTCTAGTGTCGTAATAGAACAGCAAAATATAACCCCAATCTCACTGGATGGAGAACAAAGACAGGAACGCCGCACGTAGAAACAAAAACAAATGGAAGAAATACGACAACAGTAGAAAAAGAAGTAGAACAAGAAGTAGGAAGAAGAACCCTAAAAAAAAGAAGAAAATATCTATCAATAGTCTGACGATACGAGAAATCGGCTAGTGTACAAACAAAAATCACTTACCCTATCAACCAAGGGGTTCTTATACAAAAGGTTTCATTGTGAGGGTGGCCCCAAATACCATGACCACACTGAAGAATGACGCAACAACAGAAGTTTTCAAATCCTCAATGAGAGAAGTATCCCAGCAACTAACAACAGTACTACAATATGCTGGAACACAATGTAGGGATTTCCATATAACTCCCGAACTCGGATGGCTTATCAAACGCTAGTGGAAAATCCCTTAAAAACAACTACACGACTTCTCCAGTTAACCTCACACAATTTTCTACACGCACATCACATCCCGCCTTGTCGACGACAATGACAACTGTCAAGCAACACACAAAATATTCTATAAATCAATTCGTCTCGACAGGTCAAATTCAAAACCTCCTTCAAAATAAATCACAACGAAACACAATAAATACGGAAAAATTAGCGCGCGAACGGTAGGTTATCGATCGCTATCGGAACGGACGAATAAAAGCAACATTTTGACCGGTCTTAAACGCGTTCAATTATACTGAGTAGCTAAGGCAAAAATATAACGTAACAATCCCCCCCTTGCTTGAAGAAATTTTCCCAAAATTTCCCAAACAAGTAGACAAGCTAATCGTCGCCAGGATCCTGCTTAAGATCTTTGGCATGCCAAATGCCCCAAGAATTACTCTGTTCATCGCGAAGCTCGTATGTCCAAGGAGAAAGCTTCCTTTTAATGTAAAATGGTCCAATATACCGAGGAGCCAGTTTCTGAGTAAAGTGTTTAGCTGCATCGGATAACACAAAGTTCCGCCTCCATACTGGTTGGTTAGGATAGTATTCTATCTGCCTACATCTCAAGTTATAACGGTTACAGGTCTTCTTAGATGCTTCCTCTAATCTCTTCTGCACCTCGGAGAACATCTTTCTGAAGGCTAAGTTACGACTACTCTCGCCAGTTTGTTTACCATCTTCTGTTCCAACAAGCTCAGCTGCGACATAGTCAGAACCTGACAACATCATGTTTCTACGAAAATTCACGAAAAACCGAGTCACTTTACTGACCTCATGTTTGGATGTGCGTATTGCACAAGCTATTTTGTCAAGATTTTCATCCCAACGCTGGTGATTGTCGGAAGAGTAAATAGATAACATAGTGTTTAGAGTTCGGTTTATTCTCTCAGTAGGATTGGCTCGGGGGTGATATGAGGCACAAAATTTAATTTTTCAGTCATAGTCTCTT
This sequence comes from Octodonta nipae, assembly GCA_034190945.1. NCBI lineage: Eukaryota > Metazoa > Arthropoda > Insecta > Coleoptera > Chrysomelidae > Octodonta > Octodonta nipae. The sequence goes on along the minus strand of CM067216.1, from coordinate 90,320,998 downwards.
GCAAGTTTTAGAAATTGTCGGCTTCTATATTGTGGTCCATTGTCACAAATAATGACCCGAGGTACACCAAACTTAAGAAACACTTCCGATTCTATTTTCTTAATTATTGTGTCCCCCGTGGCTTTTCTTAAAGGAAACATGAGAGGAAACTTACTCAGATAATCAGTGACCACCAATATGTATGTATTTCCATGTTTTGATTTTGGCAAAGGACCTACGAGATCAGTAGATATTGTTTCCCATGGCCCGGAGGGTTTTGGATGCGAAGCTAACTTATCAGTGCGCATCTCTTGTGAAACTTTATGGGCCACGCAAGTACGACAACGTTGAACAAAGCGAGCGACGTCTAAGCGCATCTTTGGCCAATAATATTTTTCAGCTACCCGAGCGAACGTTTTATACACCCCGCAGTGTCCTGAAGTTGGGGGTTCATGAGCAGAGACAATTACCCGAAGTCGGTCGGTTTTAGGTAAGACCAATTTCCATGAATCAGCAGGAACCGATAGTTCAGAAAACTCAGTAGGAACATGCTTCCAAAGTTGACCATCCTGCTCTCTATAAGAAGAATACTTGAGCGGTTTCTTCCTAACGCGTTCTAACATGGCTACATACCATTTATCAGTAATCGGCTTCGACAACAAGAAATCCATATTGCAGGGATCAACGTAGTCAATTACCGGAACACTACGAGAAAGAGTGTCTGGTAGAAGGAGATCTTTGCCCTTACGATGTATAATCTTAAAATAAAACTGCTGAAGTCTTACAGCCCAACGAGCAAGTCTACCTGATAAATCCTTCAAATTATGCAACCAACACAAACTATAATGGTCGGTAATCACCGTAACCTCTACACCCTCAATATAAGGTCTCAACTCTTCAAGGGCCCAAATCACGGCAAGACATTCCCTCTCGGTAGTTGAATAAACACGTTCTTGCCTGGTGAGGGACCTACTAAGGTAACAAATCACATGGTCACCGTCTTCATATGGTTGTAACAACACGGCACCTATCCCATAACCAGAAGCATCTGTCTGGATAACAAACGGTCTAGAGTAATCCGGACAGCTAAGAATAGGGGCGGAGAGTAAATACTCCTTAATAACCCTGAAAGAATTTGCACATTCTTCCGTCCACACAAATCTACTATTTTTCTTAAGCAAGGCTGCAATTGGTGCGATAATCGTTGAAAAATGTGGCACAAATCTCCTATACCATGAAAATGTCCCGACAATCCGACGTACCTCCCTGACATTGGTTGGCGGGGGAATCTCTAACATCGCCTTCACTTTGTCTGAGTCGACATGAAGTCCATTCCTGTCAACAACGTATCCTAAATATTTCATCTCGGGTTTACAAAATTGACATTTCTCCGGACTAACGGTAATGTTGGCTTCCCTAAGACGACGGAAGACTTCATCCAAGAGAATTAAGTGTTGTTCAAATGTCTGACTTACCATCACTACATCATCTAAATAAACAAAAACGTAAGGTTCAAGATCATTCCCTAAAACTTGATCTATCAGCCTTTGCCAAAGAGCTGGAGCGTTATGCAACCCAAAAGGCATACGACAAAACTGAAATAATCCTCTATTAGGCACTGAAAAAGCTGTATAGGCTTTAGAATCAACGGCCATTTTGATTTGCCAAAAGGCGGACCTAACATCTAGGGAAGATAGATAGATACTTAGCATCCCTAAGCTTATCTAATATGTCCGAAACCCTTGGAAGTGGATAACTATCGCGGACCGTGACAGAATTTAACTTCCTAAAATCAACGCAAAAGCGATATGACCCGTCCTTCTTCTTAACTAAGAGAGTGGGAGAAGACCAAGGACTAGTTGACGGCTTTACTACACCAAGTCGCAACATTTCCTCTAATTGCTGGTCAATTTCCTTTTGAATAACTGGGTTCACCCTGTAGAAACGCTGCTTAATCGGTTCGCTATTGGTCACAATAACATGTTCCGTCCTGTCTGTACAACCTAATTGATCACTCATCAATGCCACGTTACGATCCACTACTGCCTGAAGTCTGGACCGCTCCAGAGGACTAAGTACAGTCTGATCAGAAACATGATTTACCGTATCAACTCCAACAGGTTCACGAGAAAAATGCCATTCATTGCGCCTTAAATCAGGAACTATACTCATATCTCGCCAAAAATCTGCTCCAAGGATGAGTACATGGGGAAGTTCAGGAACGATCAATGCTTCAATTAATCTAAACTTATCTCTTAAGGACACAGGTAACAGTACACTACCTGCACTACAACATTTATTACCATTTGCCACAGTACAACTAACTACCCTGTTGCAATTAACAGACAATCCAAGGTCCTTAACAATACCTAAACCCTGATTACCAATGATTGTCCTTGAGGCCCCAGAATCCAAAAGTCCTAGAACAACTTTACCTAAAATATTCACTGACAAGTAAGGCCTCTCATCGCCAACGGCATTCTCTAAGATGTAGTCCAAAACACCATGAAATTTGTTAGTTGGAGTCTGCTCAACAACACGACTACACCAATCACCTAGTCGCGCGTCAATCCATTTCCCTGAGAATTACGATTACAGCCATTACATGTTTTCAGAGTAACACCCTCTTTTTTACATTTATAACAGAATTTACCCCGAACCACAGCACATCCAACAGAGCGATGTCCTGCTTGGTTACACCTAATACAAACAATATCCCTAGAACGATCTCGATTACTACTCCGAGACGACGACGATCCACTAACACTAGCCACGTCTACCTCAATATATGCCAAATCCGGTTCCAGAACACTAGTCTTCCTAGAAGGTGCGGAATAACTCTCCACAAATTCCTTCCGCGCTTCCAGACGCTTGCCTAACTCTTTCAGCTGAGAAATAGAATTAATGTCTACCAAAGCCAATTGGTTCTGATAAAATGGAGCAATATTCCTCATCAGAATTTTTAGTTTGGTCTCCTCAGAAACTGAGCAAGTCAATCTATTGAAATACCCCAACATGATAGCAAGATAAGTTCCCATCGACTCATCATGTCCTTGAGTTCTCTTGCGAATCTCCTCGAAAAGCTTTTCATTGTAGGTGGAAGAAAGGTATTCTTCCCTCAACAAATCTGTGAACTCATCCCAAGTACTAACCTCATCACGATAGGCCAAGTAGAACTGATAAGCCCTGCCATCAAATAAATCAATACCAGACTGTAAAAGATCATTCTTGGTTACATGCCTTGCAACCCTTAACTCTTCTACTCTTTCCAGAAAAGCACTTAACGAAAGACCTCTCCGGTCACCAGAAAATTTAAGGTTCCATTAACTAGGGGGAACAGGTTTAAACGTAAGGGAACTACCCTGATTAGCATTTGGAGACAAACTCGATGACCTACGAGACGGGGGAATGGTGCGAACTGTGCAAACTTTGCCGCACCGGGTATAGGAGGGAGAAAACTAACTTGAGCCGGTTCAACTTGATCTTGATCAGAAGAGCCCTTTACGCTGTTCGCATACAATCGATCCAACAGTAACAACGCTTCAGACAACACAACAGGTCTACGGGTGGCCTCGACAGGCAAGTTATCTATTCTACCCAATAAGTGAGAGATTTTACTTTGGAGCTTGCTGAAAGCATTACTCGTGGTGGATTCCTTGAATGACTGCACCTTGGGCCTAAGATCGTCCAACTTCCTCTCCACAGCAGCCAAATCTTCTTCTGGAGAAAATGGGTATGGCGGGTAACTGACAGAGTCACCGCATTTCTCTAACCGCAACGCCATAGTCAGAGCATGACGCATCTGATCGACAGTGCCTGTAGTAATACCTCTTCTCACTACTTCATAACTTAACTCTTCCTGATTCAACCACTTCACCTGCATTTTCCTCAAAGCCATGATAACAAAATTTCTAAAAGACCAAACTAAACTCTTTCTATCAAATTGCAAATGATTCACCGTAAATAATGCTTGGCCGAATCAAGTTTGTTGTTGCCTTGCACAATATATAATAAATGAAATGATAAAACAAATATAATATCAAAAATAATAATAATATATAGCACAAAATGCTCAATTAATGGCAATATCTAGATAAATATAAATAAATCAGCACAATAAAATTTATTAATCGTAAACGTACCAGTCAATGGTTTGAAAATGCTAATATGAACCAAATAAATAAATAGAAACCTACAGTACTTGAATTTAAAACTGTGTATGCACGAAAAAAAAAAAAAAAAATCGGGCCCTACACGTTGAGTATCAAAAATTGCTACTGGGTGCCAAAATTGCTATCGTGCCCCACGTTGGGCGCCAGTTTGCCACGCTACACGTTGGTTGCTAAAATGCCACACCAAAATGTTACGTGACGCCAAATTTGTACCCTACCTAGTTATGCTAAGGGCAGAAGAAGGTATGTCCGGTAGTCTCAGTGAAGACGGGGGGGTTCGTTTTATTTGAACGTAAATAAAGAGAGAAAATAAGGGCGCCAGGTAGATTCCCCTATACCTTCTAAATACACATAATCAGGACACCTACCCGTCCTAAAATATCTGCTGTAGTAATTTTTGCTAATTTGGGGCGCTAGATTTCTAAATATAAATAAATAAATGTTGTAATCAAAAGGAATAATAAGCATACAGCAGTTCCAAAATATAAGTTTAGTTTGCGCGAACAGATTAGTACAAGGCGCTAAAAATATGCCATAGGGCACTCTATTAATGCAAAACAGTCTTAGAATGTTTAATCTAAATATACATAGAAAAAAATGAAATGAAACAAATATACACTTAAGGACAGAGATTCAAACTGTACATATAAACATGTGAGATCCTGAATAACCTGGATACAAATATTTAAATATTCCTCTAATACAATAATTCTAATCAATAGAATATTTAAATAAATCGTCAATATCAAACACTACATTAATGGGAACCGATCATAATTACCTGATGTTTATCATCCAATAAAATTCAGAATTCCGACGTTGGTGTCTCATCTATACTACACTCGAGCTCGAGGGTAAGTGCAATCGATCAGAATAATAATAATAAACCCGATAATAGGCTAATGGTCGGTTAACAAATTCTATTTTATTAATTTCAAATCAAATACTAAGGTTTATATTATTATTGTAAAAATAACTGATAATGAAACAGTAATCAGATACACAAATTTTCACTTATCTGAAACCACGGCTGAAGCTGAAGTTAAAGTCCCTTGCGCACACACCACCACTGGAACTCTGATGATATAAATACCAGAAATACAGTGTTCGTGTATGCACCATCAACTAGTTCATCTGCATGCCAAGTCCATGATCGGCATGATATCATAATGCCAAACCAGGTCTGTGTTCTAGTGTCGTAATAGAACAGCAAAATGTAACCCCAATCTCACTGGATGGAGAACAAAGACAGGAACGCCGCACGTAGAAACAAAAACAAATGGAAGAAATACGACAACAGTAGAAAAAGAAGTAGGAAGAAGAACCCTAAAAAAAGAAGAAAATATCTATCAATAGTCTGACAATACGAGAAATCGGCTAGTGTACAAACAAAAATCACTTACCCTATCAACTAAGGGGTTCTTATACCAAAGGTTTTATTGTGAGGGTGGCCCCAAATACCATGACCACACTGAAGAATGACACAACAACAGAAGTTTTCAAATCCTCAATGAGAGAAGTATCCAAGCAACTAACAACAGTACTACAATATGCTGGAACACAATGTAGGGATTTCCATATAACTCCCGAACTCGGATGGCTCATCAAACGCCAGTATACTAGTGGAAAATCCTTAAAAACAACTACACGACTTCTCCAGTTAACCTCACACAATTTTCTACACGCACATCACATCCCGCCTTGTCGACGACAATGACAACTGTCAAGCAACACACAAAATATTCGATAAATCAATTCGTCTCGACAGGTCAAATTCAAAACCTCCTTCAAAATAAATCACAACGAAACACAATAAATACGGAAAAATTAGCGCGCGAACGGTAGGTTATCGATCGCTATCGGAACGGACGAATAAAAGCAACATTTTGACCGGTCTTAAACGCGTTCAATTATACTGAGTAGCTGAGGCAAAATTATAACGTAACAAGACCAAGCGAATATTCAAGTTATATTCAACAACTCTACAATGATGCGCATTGTTAAAAGATGGTCACATGTACTACAGTTTGTATCTAAAGGCTTCTTGGTCCATAAGTGGGTACTCATCTAATAACTTATTATATTTGTTATAATTTTAGAGAACAGTTTTTATATTCGCGCCTTTGTCTAATTATTTTGCTTGTTTCTTTGGAAAGGTTTCTCAATTGTACCTTGTTATTTTCTCTGCATAGCCTGTTTCTCAGCTGTTTTAGTTCTGTAGTTGTTTTGCTAAGTTCTTTGTATCCTTTATTGCAATCCTCTTTACAACTTCTTTTATTGATGTCAGGTTTTGAATTAATACTTCTATTGTCTTTTACTCATATTGTCTTCGGCAATTTTTAATTTTTGTAATATCTTTTGGTTACTTATACACTTTTTTTTATTGAAGTTTATAAGGTCAACGACTGTTTTTAACTTTTTATTTATTTTTACTAATGCCCTAACTAACCTGTGACCGCTATGTATTTTGAATGAATTTAATACGTCTACATCGTGCATTTTATGTTTTTGTGGTAGAGATGATATAATCGATTTCGTTCTTGGTGTTGCCGTCTGGGCTAATTCTGATCCTTTGTTTGCTTCTTTTTCTCAAAGAAGAAGTAACATTGTTCCGCATTCGTTTTTCAGGTAGAAGCTAAATTTTCTATTTTATCCTGTCTTTTCCTCATCTCAACATTAAAGTCCCACATAATAATTCATTTTATAGGAGATAATTGAAGTTATTCGTACATAATGTCTACTTCTTCATCCAGATTTGACGTTATTGGAACGTAGCACTGAATACATTTTAGTGCAAGTTTAGTGGATATAGTTATTGTCATGGCCGATATTCTATCTCACTTTCAAAGAACGACTATACGGAGCTAACTTTCGTGAACCTGAAGGTAATGTAACGCAGTTTGCTCCTCTTCTTCTGGTTTCCCATATTCCTGTTACATTCCATCGGATTTTATTTTGTTGTCTTCAAGGTTGTAAATGAAGTAGTGAGGGTACTTTAACACAGGGCCGGTAGCTAGATTCATAATCTTATTACAGCCGTTCTTCATCGGAGGGTTCTTTGCATGTCTGAAGTGCTTTCTATTTCAACAGCTGAATTTGCTGGGGATCAGCAGGCCGCCGGGGACTCGGGGCTATTTTTCTTCCACAGTAGTCACAATTTTGTTACATTTTTTCCGAGACCAGTTAAAGATGAGCTGACAGTCATTGGTCTTTTAGGATAGCTAGTATATGTTACATTAGGTGATATTTCTTTCTGTGAAAAAAATCCAATTGGCGAACCTAAGTATAGATTTACAATACTAACCAAGATGGGGTCGACGATAATGAGTATAAGGTGAGGAATTTCGTAAAAAACGTATACTACCTATCAATAGTCAGACACAATATGTTTTACAATTATAGCGACAATATGGAGTGGTTAGGAAACTTGTGACTAATTAAACTTGTACTTAGTGAAATGTATCATCTGGTATATAATTATTCCAGCTGATTCTCCTATTCACTACGATAATTTTGATGTGGAGTTTATTGGGTGTGAAACTTATACTAAGGGAATGAAACGTTGTTCGAGTTGACAAAATTGGGCCATTCTAAAAACAATTTGAGAAAGATGTATAAAACCCAAAAATATCATGATACGCTATATATTTTTGAATATAATATTCATTTGTAATTTGTTTAAGATTATTCACTGTTATATAGGGTGGTCAAGTTCTACAAATACGCCCTAAACCCTTTTTTAATAGAACACCCTCTATATTTTATTGTCATATTAGAAATTATATTGCCATGGTTCAAAAAACCGTGAAAGATAAGCTTTTTTTTATAATCCGATTGATTGAATTTACATTGTTCATCACTGGATATCTAATATTAGGCGGCCATGACTATCATAAATCAAACAAAGACTGACGAACTACTCAAACCTACTGCCTCAGAATACATTATTTATAGGTTAAGTCTAGGTGGCCTAATACTCATGGATAAAAAAATTAGGACCTGAGACTAATGAAATATTTCACCACACAAAAAATTATTGTTTTTAGAAGATATAAAGTAATTATTAAATCCGTGACAACCAAAAATAATGAATAACAAGTATTATTAACATTGTACGAAAAGAACATCTTTTAAAATTATTCAGATAGATACTTTTTTATAAACCTAATTTATCTAAACAAATAGAAAACATAAAAGTTGTTTAATTATAACGCCATTATACGAAGGTACATTACAACTCTATCTATATAAAAAAGTTTCATTCTTATATAGTATCTATATGTTTCACTGCACTGAATAGTTCAAATGATGAGTTATCTGGCTGGCCACATAACTGGTCCTTGCACAATCCAATGATCTTTCATCCAATTATTAAAAAATATATACAGGGTAGGCCATGAATTAGTTAACATTTAAATTTGATTTCCCGCGCAAACCTGAGCGGTGCGGGGCGCGAGGAGGGGTTTACTTGGCTGGATCGGTTCACGGGGCCACAGCGCGCTTTTTGCGTAAAGCAATTTTATTTAAATAGTGGATCTCTCGTTACTGTGAGGCGCTTATTTCGTTGAATACGATTTACCTGAGTTAAATCAGTGTCCAAGTGCAGTTTTAATTAAGAAATTAATTTCGAAGTGAACCGGATTTATCGACGCGCAAACGTTCAGCTGAATTAGGAATATCGCGCACAACCATAGGCCATATTATGAAGTTAGATTTGAAATGGCACCCATATAAAATTCAGTTAGTGCAAGAATTAAAGCCTAATGATTTAAATTTAAGCAAATTGTACGCGGAAATAATGTTGGAGCGCTTTCGTAAGTTCGACAACATCTTGTTTTCCGACAAAGCCCATTTCCACCTCATTGGGCATGTTAACAGACAGAACTGCAGATACTGGAGCAGGGAAAATCCCTAACCCTTGCATTCACCTAAGGTAACAACTGTATGGGCAGCAATTCAGCAAAAGGAATTATTGGACCCGATTTCTTTGAGGATTTTCGTGGCCGTACGATCACTGTTAACTCTATTGTGTATGTGAGAATGTTACGGGAGTTTTTGGCGCCACAACTAAAGGAATTTGTTGGTTACAATCGGAACACGTGGTTTTTGCAAGGTGGGGCCAGTTGCCACTTCTAATGAGGCACTGTCCGGTCGTTAAAGAGATGTTCACCGAAAAAGTGATTTTTCGAAGAGGCAACATTCTGTTGGTACCCAGGAGTCCTGATTTGACGCCAGCCGATTTCTTTTTATGGGGATACCTTAAGCACCGTGTGTACACTCATAAGCCAACTTCATTATTTCAATTGAAGGCAAGGATCAGGGAAGAAATGTCAGCGATTTCTCGGTCTTTATGCAGACGAGTACTCGAAAATTTCCGTTCTCGTTTAGAAGAGCCGAAGTCGCGACGGAGGTCATTCAAATGGTGTTAATTTTAAAAAATAAATTCCTGTTTATTAGCTATCTAGGTAATACATTGTTTTTTAAGAATGTCTTATTGATTTGTTATATATATTTTAAAAATATTAACTAATTCATGGCACACCCTGTATATTCTTATGGTAATCCGGGGGTGATTTATCAGGCTGATGTCATACAACAAATCCAGTGTTGGTTGTCTGTTGAATAATAATGCTAATTGTGCTCATTAACCAAATCACGGTGTTGTTGCTCTTGAAAACCATTTTGACTCCATATCCGTGTCCAATACGTCTAAGTTTTTCCGACAAGCTTTTAGTGTATGGTAGTAATACGGTTGCTATCGTGGTTTCCTCTTCCTGCCTAAGTGGTTTCTCCAGTTGTTCAAATGCCTTGTTAATGATGGTGTCCGGATCCATTTGTCAAAAGGTCTTCTCTAAGTTTGCAGCACACCAGTGGCCCTCAAAGAAGAATAAAGGAAACTTCGAGAAGACCTTTTGACGAATAGATATCCAGAAACCACCACTAACAAGGCATTTGAACAACTGGAGAAACCACCTAGGCAGGAAGAGGAAACCAGGTAGATATTACTACCATACACCAAAGGCTTGTCGGAAAACACCTTGGAGAGCATGATCACAAAAACAAAGTCGCATAATCCTGCAGTACAAAAAAACTGTATATATAGCATTCTCTGTGAATCTCGCAGTCTCTACACTGGGGAGACTAAGCGACCACTGGACACCAGGGTTAATAATATCAAATAATATCAACTGGGATCAGGCAAGAGTAAGTCATAAGGAAGAGCAGTAGTATAAAAAAATTCATCGAGACGGCAAACTTACATAATCTCCAATGAGAATATAATCAGCGAGCCCAACGTCCAAATTAAAAACGTTTGGAGACCTCTTCTTGAGCCACTGCCTCTACGCATCACCGACAAGCAGTGGCCAGGTACGGCGACCCTGATTTGGCAAACAGAGGATTAAGCAACCCAATGAGCATGACTGGTTTAGTGTATAAATACAATGGACAATCTGAATTTTCATCATTCACCTGATCACGATAGCAGATCCAAAGCTATTGAAACGTTGTGAGATCAATCATTTCAAGACAATGGAATTCCAAATAAACTTTGAGGATATTTGAAATTATCATAATGAGCCCTTTGATTTGATATACTACATGATGCGTTTGAAACAATCACAAAATTTATATTATGGGTGCCTTTCTATTTTTCCTGTAAAATTTGGGCAGCATCCAATATTCCCTAATTTTACAAAAGAATTGCAACTTCACTATTAATAGAAACTGGAAGAAAAAAGATACTGTAACGCTATGTATCTTTAGTACTGAGAACTTAATGCTAACTATTCAGCCCCTCAAATCATAAACGACACATTGTGTTGCTGAAATACTCTTCAGTATAACTCTAGTAATGCTCAAGTTTTTATATTTCTACAAAAACATAAATAACAAAATGGCACAAAGAGCTGCTCTTAAACAAGGGATATGTCTCCCCCTGGAATTATTACTGCCATATGTTTCTTCTGGCATGATTAACTAATTCAGCAACCCCATTTTTTCTACAAAGCTTTTTCTGTTTGAAGTTTCACTGAAGATTAATTTATAACCTTGACAATGTCCTGTCCGGCTGTGGCCTAAAAAGGCATTTTAACTGAATTGTGAAACAAGTTGCTTTAATGACATAAGTTAAAATATACTTCAATTGCATTACTTTGAATTTATTCTTAATGAGGGATTTAAATTTTTGAATAAAATCTTATCAAACAAGATTGATAATTTTTCTCTTCTTGTTACCCTTAAATTGCGCATATTATGTTCCAGCAGGGTACCACTTAGTATGCACTCCGAAGACATCTACACAACAAACTCAAGTATTTCGAAATGCAAATATTTTAAGCATATAGAAGTATATGTATTTAAAACAAATCACTGCTTTGAAAAAGTGAAATTGTGTTTAGGTAAACATTAGACCACACCTGGCGAGGAGAAGCACAACAGACAGTATAATTACTGAAAATATATAAGTAGTGTGTTATAAATAAGAGTGTGAATGTTTCAAGAAGTGAGATTTGAGGTCGGCTGACTCGAGGCGATCAAAAGTAGGTCTGAGTGAGAAAGTGCATTTTATTAACTAGAAATTGTTATTTTCATAAAACATTTGATCTTTCAACTCGTTTAAGTGTTAGTAATGATATCTTGCTTATGCTGTTAATAGTAAATAATGCATTCGTTATTTTATGAGGACGGGTTTTATAGCACCTGTTTAAGAATTAAAATGCTTATTGAAAATTTATTTAGTTTATTACTTGAGACTTGTTGTTTAGTGAAGATAATTAATTATTAATTTTTGGTATTTTGCAGATCTTTTTGGAGTACTGGAGTGTTTGGATCTGACCTCGTTTTAATGGAATTATCGTAAAATAAAAATATCAAATTCAGTGATTAACAATTTTGCAATGGCTTAACTAAAGAAAAGCTATTGTTTTTATATATACAGGGTCAGATTATTTCTGAAATTATATTCGCCAAAAATACTATAAAAGTATTTTCAGTGCTCCCATTAAAGTTGTAATGGAAACCCTAGAAAAACCTTATGAACTATCCCGATATAGAACTGAACAACAACAACTATACATCATGAAACTAGCCGTTACCCGTGGTTTCACCCGCGTATGGAATGTAGAATTCGTTGCATAAAAATAACTTATGAAACATATGAGCTATCTAATATAAAATTTTTTTCTAACATTGTTGAACCAGCTTACATACTTATAAATCTACCAATCCCGAATATATTTCAACGAAACTGAAAGCCCTTATTGGCCACCCTATATAACAATTCTGTTTAACATTTTTTGAACCACCTTGTATAAATGTAATTCTGCTTCAGAATATAGTGCAACCATTCTGTATAAGCTGCTGTTTATTTGTCACCCAATATAACAATTTTTAATTACCTAACTATAATTCTACTTCATCCTATACGCTATATAACAATTGAGAAATATAATTTCCCTCCTCCCTATATTATAACTACGCTTTATATGCTCCTTTTTCTAAAATTGTGTTAAACACAATATATAACTATAATTTTGCTTCGACCCGTATGTCCAGTATTCTATATTTCAGGATGCAACTGTTCATGGTCTACTTTATACTTATACGCCAACCAATATTACTTTTTTTGTACCACTCTGAATAACTATAAATCCACGAATCCCCAACATATTTTAACCAAACCGCAACTTTATATGGTCACCCTATATATCAATTTATTCAATGTTTTTTGAACTGCCTTCTATAGCTATATAACTCTACTTCCATCTTTATTTAAATCATCTTGCATATACTGCTGCCAGTTAGTCAACCATTAGAACTTATTTGTCTATCATTTTTTGAACCATCATGTATAACCATAATTTCATTCTACAAAATATTTCAACCACACCGTATATGGTTATGGACTACGTTAAATAACCATTTTTCTGAAATTTTTTAACCACCCTGGTAAATATAATCTGTATCCACCTTATATGTCAACCACCCATTATATGCGATTTTTTTTAACATTGTTTTAATCACACTATATAACTATAATTTTACTTCCCTATGTTTCAGATATTGCATATATGCAACAGCTCATGTTCTATTCTAGAAAATTTTTCATACATTTTTTTATCCACACTGTTAAACTATACTTCTGCTTCACCCTCTATTTCAACCACCTTGTATATACAATTACTTATCGGCCACCCACTATAATATTTTTTGTACCACCCTGTATAAATATAAATCCATCACTTCCCAATAAATATTACCAAAACTGCAACTGCTTATTGGCCACCCTATGTAACAATTTTTGTAAATACTCAACTACTTAACTCTACTCCTCCCTATATTTCAAATATTCTATCTGTGCAACTAATTATGAGCTACGCTTTTTCACTATTTTTCCCCATGTTTTTTGAACCACAGTATAAACTACAATTTCTCTCCACACTTCATTTAAATCACCCTTCATTTGCAACTTTTCCTAACCTTGTTTGAATCACACTGTGTAACTATAACTTGACTTCGCTCCATATTTCAGATACTCCATTTCTCTAACCTATATAACAATATTTTTCCACACTGTATAAGTATTAATCTACTCCACCCTATATTTCGACAACCTTGTATATGCAAGTATTTATGGGCTACCCAATTTTTGCACCACCCTGTATACTTAGAATTCTAGTCCACCCTATATTTCATCTATCCGGTATATGGAACAGCTTGCAGGTCATAAAATTCCATTATAATATGTTTTAAACCCACCTTTTTAGCTGTAATTATTTTCTGCTACATATTTTAACCATCACACACTTGTGAAATTGTGAACTACTTGTGGATATAAAACATTTTGTTAACCACCCTATAAACTATAATTCCACTTTATCTTTCAACCACCCTGTATAAACAACTACTTTTAACTTTTTTTTCAACCCATTTCATTATAATAATAGCTCAACCCATTCATTATAGTAATAGCTCAAGAACATTCAAATATCTTAACTTCTTACATAACATATATTTTTTATCCACCCTGTATTAACTATTTATGATACACTGAATATACTTTTTTTGAACCACCCCATATAACTTGCTCCATAGTTCACCCACATTGTATATATGCAGCTGCTTACGGACCACTTATAATTTTTTTTTAATTTTTTTTAAATCCATGTAATTCTACACCGCTCTAAGTTTCATTCAGTCTCAAATTTACATTTTACTAAAATTTAGTAACGAGGTCAGACCCAAACTTTGCAACATTTGGATTTTTAAAGTGTGATGAGAACGCACTAGAAAAAACTAGTAAACTAGTTTATAGAGCAAAATTGAACTCATTTTCGGACGCAAAATTCAACAGCAACTCGCTTATACCATCACGTCAGTAATATTTCATAGATAACTAGCAGTTACCCGCGGTTTCACCTGCGTATGGATAGTAGAATTCTTTGCAAAAAGAAATAGCTTATGAAACATATGGGCTATCCAATATAAAAATTTCTTCTAACTTTGTTGAACCATTTAACATAACTATAAATCTACCAATCCCGAATACATTTCACCCAAACTGCAAGTGCTTATGGGCCACATTATGTAACAATTTTATTCAACATTTTTTTGGAACCGCCTTGTATAGTTGTAACTCTGCTTCACCCTATAGTGCAACCATCCTGTATATGCTACTGTTTATTTGTCACCCAATATAATATTTTTTAATTACCTAATTATAGTTCTACTCCACCCTATACGCTATATAACAATTATTTCTGATAATTTTTGAGCCACTTCGTAAATTACAATTTTAACCGGCCTTTATATACAACACTTTTTTAAATTGTGTTAAACACAATATATAAATAAAATGTTGCTTCGCTCCATATTTCAAGTATTTAATATAGCAAAATGCAACTGTTCCTGGTATACCTTATACAAAAATTTGTTTAAATATTTTTTAATCCACCCTGTAAAACTATAATTCTACTAAGCCCCGATCTTAACCACCATATATTTACAACTACTTATGGGCCACTCAATATAACATTTTTTGTACCACTCTGTATAACTAAATTCACCAATTCCAACCCATTTCACCCAAACCGCAACTATATATATAACAATTGTATTCAATATTTTTAAGAACTGCCTTCTGTAGCTATAACTTTCATCTATATTTAAAATATCTTGTAGATACTGCTGCCAATTAGTCACCCATTATAACTTACTGGTCTATCGGTTTTTTAACCATCCTGTATAACTACTCTAAATAACCATTTTTGAGATATTGTTTAACCATCCTGGAGAATATAATTTGTCTCCACCTTACATGTCAACTACCCCGTATATGCAACTTTTTCTAACATGTTTTAATCACCATGTATAACTATTATTTTACTTCGCCCCATGTTTCAAATATTGCATATATGCAACAGCTCATGTTCTATCTTAAAAAAATAGCACAATTTTTTATCCACACTATTTAACTATAATTCAACTTCACCCTCTATTTCAACCACTTTGTATGTGCAACTAGTTATTGGCCACCCAGTGTGACGTTTTTTGTACCACCCTGTGTAAATATAAATCCATCAATTCCCAATTTATTTCACCAAAACTGCAACTGCTTATGGAGCACCCTGTGTAACATTTTTAGAGACTAAACTACTTAACTCTACTCCTTCCTATATTTCTAATATCATATCTGTGCAACTGATTATGAGCTACGCTATTTCACATTTTTTTCTTCATATTTTTATAAGCACAGGATGAAATATAATTTCTCTTTATTTAATCCATCCTTAATAATAATAAGAACCCCAAGAACCACAACAACACTCACCAATACGGTCACAGAATCAACGTGACCATCACCAACGGAGTCAACGGAGAACGAGAACTCAACCCCCAGAAAGTGTTGCGCAGGATCAACAGCCAGCGCTCACTCAAGCGGGACTGAAAAGACAGCGCATGAAATGGACTAGCGCCACGAATGAATTTATAATTAATACGTTTTACAGAATTACGAACCTTGGTCAGGATAAGACTGGATATCCCCAAAAAATCCATCAAGAATTCTGTCGTGAGTACCCAGAGTTTCAAGTTACCGAACAGAGAGTCGCAGATCAATATCGTGTCATCTTGAGAAATGGCCTTATTTCGACTGATCAACTGGATACAATAAAGAGCCAAGTTGAGCGCGAATTATTTGGTCGAAATACAACAGATCCAGAGCCTGAAATACCTCTCGCGCAAAGAGCGGAAGAGACTCAAGAACTTCATTAAGAACAGCCACCCAACGATGACCTGCTTGAGAAAATCCAAGCAGAAATGGAAATAGCTCTTATAGAGTATAGTGAAACAGATCCATTGAATAGACCAACTCTTCCCAAACTAAGATCTTCTAAGATCGCCATGAACAAATTTATCTTGCCAAACTATGTTTTAGGTGCTAATACATCTATTAAACAATTTAAAATACCTAGGTCTGGACGAACATCTTTACAAACAAATGCAAAAAGCCGTCCTGTTAGGGACAGCCCGGACGGTAAGGAAATTCATGGGAAACTGCCGCCACGACTCCAACCACGGGCCTGAAAACCTGGCAAGGGCTCCCACAGAGATAAACCCTTTTGATATCTAGGATATCTGGGGTTTAGTGAATTTTCCCCTAAAGGCCTTAGCATGCCTTAGAGGGAGTGTGATGCCATACATTGTACGGTCAAGTCGGGGAATCCATAATAATAATACCAATAGTTTCCTCTAAAGTATGCTATGCGTGCCTTAGAGGAAGTGTGCTGCCATACATTGTATGGTCAAGTCGAGATATGCCAATAGAACCAGAAAAATCACAACAACACTCACCAATACAGTCACAGCAACAACGTGACCATCACCAACGGAGTGAAGCGAGAACGAGAACTCCACTCGCAGAAAGTGTTGCGCAGGATTAACAGCCAGTGCTCACTCAAGCGGAACTGATAAGACAGCGCATGAAATGGACTAGCGTCATTTATAAATTTATAGTGCGCACGTTTTAAATAGTGACTAACCTTGGCCAGGACAAGACTGGATATCGCCAAATACTGCATCAAGAGTTTTGTCGTGAGTACCCAGAGCTTCAAGTTACCGAAACAGAGAGTCGCAGATCAATATCTTGAGAAATGGCCTTATTTCGCCTGATCAACTGGACGAAATAAAGAGCGAAGTTGAGCGCGAATTATTTGGTCGAAATACAATCGCCAGGGCCTGAAACACCTTTGGCGCAAAGAGCGGACGAGTTTCAAGAACTTCAACAAGAACAGCCAGTCAACGCTGACCTGCTTGAGAAAATCCAAGCAGAAATAGAAACAGCTCTTATAGAGTATAGTGGAACAGATCCATTGATTCGACCAACTCTTCCTAAACTAAGATCTTCTAAGAAACTGGGAATGGTCTTGCAGGCTATGAACAAATTTATCTTGCCACACTATGTTTTAGGTGCTAATACGTTAGAGTAGCTACACACAATCATCTACCGTGCTGCAATTTCCATCTGCAGAACAATTGGGGTCGTAATAAGACCAAAGCAAGACCCTCCCTAATTTAGACAAACACCTTGGCAAAGACGGCTAGAAGGGAAAATTAATTCTCTTCGAAAAGACATTGGAAGACTGACCGACTACCAATGAGGGGTCAGGAACAACAGAATAGAAAGACTTGCCAAGACTATCATGGACAATAAACGAATTCACTCCCAGTGGGATGGAGAAAACATCACATCTCAGCAGTGTCTGGATAGTCTACAACAAAAGCTTTCCGTATACACAAGTCGATTGAGAAGGTATAAACCAGTAACCAACGAAACTAGACAACCCGGACGGTAAGGAAATTCATGGGAAACTGCCGCTACGACTCCAACCACGGGCCTGAAAACTTGGCAAGGGCTCCCACAGAGCTAAACCCTTTTCATATCTAGAATATCTGGGGTTTAGTGATTTTTCCCCTAAAGGCACTCATAGCGTGCCTTAGAGGGAGTGTGATGCCATACATTGTATGGTCAAGTCGGGAATACCAATATAAAGTTTCTTTATCCAGTAATTCTGCACACCATCTGGTCCTGGTGCTTTCCAGTTATGGAGGTGTTTCATTATGTTGGACGTGTCTTCCGTTGTAAATGGTTGGTCTTGCATGTTATCACAATTCTGAAATGCAGCCTCTCCTCATTAATCCAGCTCGCTCTGGAGTTATGGGAAACTGTTGTGGAAAGTTGTGTTTTCCAGAATTGCTCGATGGCCGTTTTACTGGGATAACTAGGGGTTTCATTATTATTGATGTTGTTGAGTTTTCTATAAAACCCTTTTTCTGATTTTCGGAATAGTGCGTTGTCTAGTTTCCGTTGGTTTTGTACCTTCTCAATCGACTTGTGTATAAGGAGAGCTTTTGTCGTGGACTGTCCAGACACTGCTGAGATGTGATGTTTTCTCCATCCCACTGGAAGTGCATTCGGTTATTGTCCATGATAGTCCTGACAAGTCTTTCTATTCTGTTGTTCCTGACCCCTCATTGGTACTCGGTCAGTCTTCTAACGTCTTTCCATCCACACAAGATGCCTAGTTTCCTTACGCATGGTGCTACATACCTCTTACCAAATGTACACAGGACCCAGCAAAGTACGGACCTATTACTTGCCTCCCAAACTTATACAAACTTATAACGTCGTGCATTAATCATCGCCTTTTCAGACATTGTGAGCTGAACAACATAATTACCGAACAACAAAAGGAATGCGCGAAACACTCGATGGGGTGCAAAGAACAACTAATAATTGATTCCGTTGTATGCAATCAAGCCCACGCCAAACGACGAATTCTCTACATGGCATATGTGGACTACAAAAAGGCCTTTGATTCAGTTCCACATGATTGGCGCATTCAGGTGCTGGAACTCTATAAAGTAAATAATTGTATTGTTAACTTTTTAAAATATGACATGACTACCTGGCAAACCAAAATCTTTCTGAATGAAGCCGACTGTTCGATACAAACCGACTCTATCCCAATCAGAAGGTATATTCCAGGGAGACTCTGCTCTGGTTCGGCCTTGCTATGAACCCACTCTCACACAAACTGAACTCGGCAGACTTTGGGTTCAGTCTCAAGTACAACAACGTACAAGCATTGAAGATAAACCATTTGTTATACATGGACGATTTAAAGTTGATGGCAGCTACGAAACAACAGCTGCTGTTTTGACATTACATCTGTGGCTCACTCTTTTGAATCTTTCTGGGCAAACTGTATATCGGCTATAGTTGTAATTACAATGTGGTTGTCCTGAGTAGTAGTGTTATTAAGAGAAGTTTCGGATTGATTCCGATGGTTTGTTTTCTGGTCAAGTCTGAAAATATAGAATTCGATCATATCTGGTTACCCATAATTAAGGGAGAAATTAGTAATGGCCATCTCCTTTTGAACAACCCAGTATCGGGATAGTTCTTAAGGTTTTTCCTAGGTTTCTTCTTATGATGTTAATGAGATCACTGAAATAAAAGATTTTTTGTTCGTATTTTTGGCGAATGCGCTGTCATATATCAAAGTCGTACCTAGGAACGCCACTTATAAATTCTAAAGACAAGTCTTTCAAGTTCTTCCAACTTGAAAGCTGTTTAATTGTAATACATGATATTTAGAATTTACTTGTGCTACCTGTATATCTAGAAACAACAAATTTTTCTTATGCCAACTTAAATGTCATACATCAAACTTTTTTTTTTATATTTTCAATACATGTTTAAAGCCATTGAAAATGAGGTCAGAATAGACCTGGAAATGTTTGGTTTTTCTTTGAATATACAGATTTTTGTTTCGATTGTGGTGTCATTTCCCAAGAATACATAAAAATAATCAAGAATATGCCACAAATAACATTTAGAAGACAATCTCTGATACCGTTTATTAATTTTAGGGGGCAAATTATAGAATTAAATGAAAAATATAAAATTAAAGTTGTTTCTAACACATCATGTAATACATCAAATCAAAGGGCTCATTATGACAAATACAAACATATTTTTTTCATATTTTTAAAATATATTATTTAAAAGATTAACAAAAATATCTAAAATTTTACCAATTCCCCCTACCTTATCTCCGAAACTATAACACGTATAAAATTAAAAAAAAATAACTTAACTGAACTTTACTGGAAAAATAAGGAAAAACCCTAATATTAATTTTAGGGGGCAACTTATAGCATTAAATGGAAAACATAAAATTAAAATTATTTCTAACGCATCATGTTATATCAAATCAAAGGGCTCATTATGACGAATATAAATATATTTTTTTCATATTTTTAAAATCAATATTTTAAAATATATTAACAAAAATGTATAACAAACCAAACTATGAGACCTTAAATTTTTTGTTTACAGGAAAAATACGAAGAAATCCCTAAAATTAATTCAAATTATAGAATTAAACACAAAAAAAAAATATTTCGAATACAGTATTCGAGTAACTAGAAGCGAAAGCAGAAGGCTACGAGAATTATGCGAACCGACCTGAAGAGGGCAGATGTGACTCTGCCGAAACCTCGTCATTTTACCATCGATCCCGGCAGGGATCAGTTATCAACTACGCGGATGAATTCCCGGAAACCACCTAAAACATTTAGTGCCCGCGAAAACTTAAAAACAATATATATATATATATATATATATATATATATATATATATATATATATATATATATGAACACCTTCAAAATGAGATGTGGTGAATTAAAATCCGTTCAGTAGATTCGGAGATACAGCAGATTGAAAATGGTCATTTTTGTAATATCGCCTTTTTACGCATTTTCAAAGTGCTGGTACTTGGTCTGGTAAACTTTAAATTACACAAAAAAATTTTTGCAAGTAACTTTTTATAAAAATAATAAGGTCCTATTGGAGATTTTCTTGACCCGAGCCTCTTTCTACCTCATTTAACCCTCTAAAAAATGAGTATTTTGCTACTGAAGTAAGCCAATTTAATAAAAACTTACGGCTTATTTCTATCCATCAGAGAGCCTGAAGACATTTATATATTACAGATTATAAAAGTAGAGATTAAAACCTTTGATTTTAGGGTTCCTACAAACCTCTAGGTAGGCTAGAACTACAGTTATGATAATTCAAAGGCTTAACTAAAATCAAAGTATCAATTCTGTGAACGCTAATTTTACTTAATTGTGAAATTACTTCTCAACATCTTTTATCTCCGTTCTAGACAACCTAGAAGTTTAACTTTTCAAATTACAAGTATTTTGATGTAGTTTGCTAATCTTTTACAGGTTTGCATTATATTTTTGGAAACTTAGAGCTCACGCTTTGTACTGTAGGATTTTTAGTCTGAATTAATTAGAATTAATCAATCCATTCGATTTTTTGTACGATTACATTGACCCTCTAATGACAAATATATGACTTAAAAAAGTCAAAATATTGGGGAAAAGTAAAAGTATAAAGGGATTCAAACAGTAAATTAAAAATAAAATGAAAACGTATTTAACAAAATTTAAAATAAAATACAAATTAAAAAATTAAATAAGGTATCGCAGAAAAACCTGTACCTCTTCAGTTTTAAGATCTATTTTCAATTTACTTTTAAAAATTTCTTTATATTTTTACTTTTATTCTATTTCTTTTAAGTTACATTACTCACTTTTGCTCCAAAAATAATGTTTATTTTATGTTAATAATATAACGCAGTGTTGAGGTTGTGGGTACTATCATATAATTGTCTATAATATGAGATTTATGGTTTTCTAGAAAATCAGAAAAAAAAGTAAATAAGGGACTAGATTTGAGCGATTTTCAATGAATCTTTACTGTTTTCTCTGAAAGTGCTCACGCAATTTGAATATTACAAATGTTTTATATATGCAAAACAACTGTAAACATCATGGTAAATATCTTTTTTTTATAAATATCTAGTTTAAATGTCATGCTATGCTATGAAAGTATATCGTACAGGGTGTTTTTAATGGTTTTCAATTTGATGCATTTGAAAGTGACTTTCTGTTAGAGACGAAGTTATAGTCGCGTGAAATGGCAGAAAATATTCCGTTAGTTTATCGAAACGAAAATTTGTTAAATATGTCGGCGAACTCTTCTATATGGTATACGGTTATAGGTGTGTGCGTGCGTGCATGTGATATTAGGTGGTACATAAGTCGTTGAATACATAGAATGGTTGAAATATAAGTTGGAATTGAATTAGTTATACAGGGTGTTTCTAAAAATATTGTATTGGGTGGCACAAGTATTTGCGTATACAAGGTCTTTGAAGTAAGGGTGAAATTATTGTTATTCAGGGTATATCAAAAATTTAGCAGTTAGGATATTTGAATTATAGAACGAAGGACGGAGTATAATTATAGACATGGGTTCAAAAAAATGTGGAAGCAGTTGCATATACCGGGTGGTGGAAATAAATGGTAGAGTAAAATTATAGTTATAAAGTGTTGCTCAAAAAGCTGAATTTTGTTATATAGGGTAGACCACGAGCAGTTGCATAAATGGAATACTAGACATATGGGGCGAAATAAAATCATTGGTATAGAGGAATAATTTAAACAATAGAAAAATAGAAAGAGTCAATAGTGTGGAAAGGATTTATACTTACTTACTTATACAAGGTGGTTTAAAAGATTTCACGACCGTTGTGATATAGTATTGAGTTGAATTATAGTTGTACAGGGGGATTTAGAGAATGATAGACCAATAATTTATATATATATATATATATATATATATATATATATTTATATATAAGAACTAAGCGAGGTTCCGGGTGAGAATCGCGTCTGAATTTATTAAATACTCGACGTTTCGACTCCTGCTTTGGAGCCATTATCAAGAGATAAAAAATGAAAGAGTTTCAGAGTCTAGATCGAACTCGGGACCCCAACCTGCCTACTCCCCAAGAGTCACTAGGTAACTAATCAGTTACCTAGCTTAGTTCATAATAATGACCGCGGAAGCCTCTCAGAACATATATATATATATATATATATATATATATATATATATATATTAAAACAAATAAAAAAGTTAAAATACATTTGTAAAATATAGACAAAGAATAGAAATTAGAGAGGGAGAAAGAGGAAGGAAGAGAGCGATAAGAATACGCTAAAATTTTCAATTGAATTGTACCTTAAATCAGATAAAAAAGAAAATAATGATTGATTGCATACAATTTTTAAACGGTTTTTATTTTAAGTCAGCTGAAGTCGGTTCTTTTTTAACTATAAATTATTACTTATCAAGAGCTTTCGAAATACATTTATTTCTTCATCAGTTCATTTCTATAAGTTACACAAAACTATAAAAACGGAATAATATACAATAAAACAATAAAATATAGAGACTGTAAATGAGGTTTAAATATTAAAGCCAACATTTCAGGGGATTGAATATTAATTTACGAGGGTGAATCAAATATGAACCGGACTTTTGTTTTAAAAATTTTATTGGTACGATCAATACAAATTTTAATACATATTATTTTTCTACATAATCTCCTCTCTTATGTATACATTTTTCCCACCGAATCGGAAGTTTTTTAATACCTTTCTCAAAGAATGAAACTGGTCATGTCGATAACCAATTGCGCACAAACGTTTCTACACCTTCGTTGTCCTCAAAGTGGTGGCCTCCCATTTCTTCTTTAAGTGGCCCAAAGATGTGGTAGTCACATGGCGACAAATCAGGACTGTAAGGCGGGTGTTCAAGGGTTTCCCAATGCATTTTGTTCAATTTTCCTTGATTAAATGCAGCTGTATGTGGCCGAACGTTGTCATGCAACAGAATCACACTTCGGATAGACATATCCCGCCTCTTTTGCCGATAGGCAAGTTTCACTTGTTGGAGTAGTTCGCAGTAATACTCAGCATTAATTGTACGGCGTTCGTGCAGAAAATCGATCAGCAGTACGCCTTAAGAATCCCAAAAAACTGTTGCAAGAATTTTTCCTGTAGAAAGACAGGTCTTGGCTTTCCGCGGTGCTGCCTCTCCAGGTTTTCGCCACTCCATGCTTGCACGTTTGGACTCCGGGGTATAATGATGCACCCATGTCTCATCACAGGTGACAATATGTCTCAAAAACTCATCCCCCTCTGCTCGATATCTAGCTAACAGCCTTTCACATACGGCAAGACGGTTTGCTTTCTGATCTTCCCTTAGAAGGCGAGGAACCCATCTTGCACACACTTTTCGGTAACCCAACTCATCTGAAATGGTTGATTGAGCACTCCCGTATGATATTCCAACGTGTTCAGCAATTGCCAATACTGTAAGATGGCTGTCACCTTCAATCGGCTCACGAATTGCGTAGATATTCGCCTCATTGATGCTTGTCGTGGGACGGCGTGCATGAGGCTCATTTTCCACTGTCTCTCGGCCATCTGAAAACTTTTTGTGCCAGTCGTACACTTGGGTCCTTGAAAGTGTTTCATTGCCGAACTGTGCAGATAGTCGACGCAAAATTTCAGACGGTCTAACGCCCTCCCGCGCCAAAAATTTGATAACAGCAACAGACATATGCACCTCTTGCTCTGACATGATGCTACTAACAGCACATCGACTACGCCTCGCCAAACCGACGAACTCCCCTCTTCTTAACATCCCTACTTAACATATATCGAGACGTCACGCCACTCGAATTACCTACAGGGCGAGAAACAGAAAAGTCCGGTTCATATTTGATTCACCCTCGTATAATGTATTTTAAAAAACAATATTGAAGAAAAAACACAATCATCAACTTGGCAATTAATTGATAGTAAGTTGACTGAACAATTTGTTTTATTTATGATGGGAAAGATGTATGGATTTTACAGAATTTTTGATATGTTGATACTAATTCAAATAGTCATGTCTTAATTGAATTAAGAAGAGTTACAAAAGAGCAAATCCTCAAAAAAGTTTTATGCATATCCATGTTTGTTTAAATTAAATTAAGTTGAATTATGGTATATTGAATATGTATATTCCCAAAAATACAGCAGTAACAAATGTATTTAAAAATATTAAGTTATTATGATGGACTGTGTAACGAATTTAGATTGTTTTCAATTTCTAATAAATTACAACAAATTATTTTTAATTTCTTTTGAAACTATTCCTTTCACAAGCCAAAACTCGAGCATTTTCAGAAGCTGGAGAATGATTTTTGTTTAAACTATGAGTTGCAAGTGCACAACTTTCTTTATTAAGTCTAATGTCACTTCTGTGGGAAGTGATTCGGTGTTTCAGACAGTTTTTACAGTCAATTTTGTAGATTACATTAGATTTAAGATTAGTTGGAGTTTTGTCTTTTATTTTTCTAAAAAGGGAATTTACGGTTTTTATAGATTTTTGTGTAAATGTAATGTTGTCTTCAGTTTTGAAAATGTGTCGGATTTAAGGCGTAATATTTTTAATGGAAGAATGGAAACATAATTAGGTTTAAAATTTGAATTAATATGTGCAGTACTTTGTGGTAGTATTTCACCAATGGTAATGACTTGTGGGTCATTAAAAATTAACTTTTTTAAGAGTTTAGGTGGGCAGTTATTGAGAAAGAATATAGAATTTGCAATTTTTATCTCTGAAAGTTGGGTGACAAATATTGATAATTCTTGTTTTCATGCCATTAACAAGGTTAATTTTCACTTTAATTGGATGATATGAGTGGAAATTAATGTATCTTCTAGGGCTAGATGGTTTCATATACCAATCCAATTTTAAACAGTCGTCCAAATCTTTAACTACTCTTGAATCCAGGAAAGGAACGCTAAAATGCTCTACTTCTTTTTCTATGGTAAATTGTATAAATTTATTTTAAATATTATTAGAAATACAACAAATGTATCAACGTACTTCTTCAGAAAAGGAATAATATAACTTAATTTTGACAGACATTGATGTACGAAGTCTTTCAATATATATTGGGAGAGAATGGATAACAATTTTGAACCCAAAAATCTGTTTGTAGTAGACGGCATTGTAAGACAATACTATTGAATCGAAAACAAATTTGATAAGTTTGTAAAAATTGTTTTTACTAATTTTAGAATGAGATGAGATGGTGTTCCAATGTCTGTCAATATTTTGTAAGATAAGCTCAATAGGAATATTTGTGAACAAAGATTTAACATCAAGACTAATAATCACGTAACTAGGTGGAAACTTGAAATTGTTATATAATTTTGAAAATGTACTTGAATCTTCTATGTAATGGTCATTGGCAATACCAGAACTAGGAGCATCTATTGAAGGGCCTATGGGACTTAAAGAGAGCGTTGGTTTCTGCATTTTAGGTAAAGCGTAGATTTTTGAACATATTGAGTTGTAAATGGAATATTTTTTGGAAGATGTCTCATCAATTTGTCCACACTTTTTTAGTTTACATATAAGTTTAGAAGCTTTCTGTTGTATTGTGGAAGTAGGATCTCTATTTATAATTTAGTAATAACAGTCATCATTGAGAAGTTCATTGCATAGAGCCATATATGTATTTTAATCAATGGCAGTTGTTACATTGCCTTTATCTGATCTAATAATTACAATATCTGGATTGTTCTTTAAAAATCTTTAAGCTGTTGTAAACATTTTGTTAAGGTAGTTGTTGTGATAGGTGTAACTGTTAAAATAATTAGTAAGTGTAGAGAAATGAAGTAAGTAAGTATATTTGTAACTTTTGAGGCATAAATATATTACGCCTAAAATCCGACACATTTTCAAACAGACAATATTACATTTGCACAAAAATCTATCAAAAATCGTAAATTCTCTTTTTAGAAAAATAAAAGAAAAAACTGCAACTAATCTTAAATCTAATGTAATCTACCAAATTGACTGTAAAGACTGTCAAGCCTCTTATATTGGCCAAACATATACAAATCTAAAACACAGAATCACTTCCCACAGAAGTGACATTAGGCTTAATAATGAAAGTTGTGCACTTGCAGTTCATAGTTTAAACAAAAATCATTTTCCAGCTTTTGAAAATACTCGAGTTTTGACTTGTGAAACGAATAGTTTAAAAAAATTAAAAATAATTTGTTGTAATTTATTAGGAATTGAAAACAATTTAAATTCGTTACACAGTCCATCATAATAACTTAACTGAAGTATATTTTTAAATCCATTTGTTACTTCTGTATTTCATTAGCTCCTTTATATATTTTGTATATACATATTCAATATTCCATAATTCAACTTAATTTAATTTAAACCATGGATATGCATAAAACTTTTGTGAGGATTTACTCTTTTGTAACTCATCTTAATTTAACTAAGACATGACTATTTGAAATAGTATCAATATATTAAAAATTCTGTATAATCAATACATCTTTCACATCATAAATAAAACAAATTGTTCAATCTACTTACCTATCAATTAATTGTCAAGTTGATTATTTGTGTTTTTTCCTCAAGATCGTTTTTTAAATTACATAAATATTAATATTCAATCCTCTGAAATATTTGGTTTTAATATTTAAACCTCACTTACAGTAAGTTGTCTTTATATTTTGTTATATATTATTCTGTTTTTATAATTTTGTGTAACTTATGAAAAAATAAATGTATTTCGAAAGCTCTTCATAAGTAAAAAGAGTACTCTTGTTATTATTTCCCACGTTTTTTGGCTGCTTCCAGGTAACAACTCTCTGAAATATACCATTCCAGCCGTTAATACCCCTAGTAAATATATATATATATATATATATATATATATATATATATATATATATATATTTAATTTCGGTAATAACGGCTGATAAATTTCAAATATTACAAGAAAATATCGGGAGCAGCCAAACTTCTTGGGTTACAAGGAAATACTCTTTTAACTTATTTTTGAGTGCTTTCGAATTTATTTTATTTCATCGTCAGTCAATATACTACAAATAACACAAATATTAACAATTTAGAAGTAAAAAACTAATCACTTACGTTAGTCGAAGTTGTGTAAGCAGAAAAACATCTGTAAAACTTTATAATATTCTTAAAAAAAAATTTGGCAATTCAACTAACAAAATTGTCACGTTGGTATATTTGATTTGAAGACATGTGATATATATTTTTTAAAGTACGGGTAAACTATTTTTATTCTTTGTAACTTACTGATGACGTGAAATATTATTAAAGAAACAAAAATTCATAGGGTAGCAAAAATGCTACTAACCAAGTTTATTTTCATTTTAAGTAACAATATAAACACTTCCATGACAACAAGTCAGAATAATTTTCATGTAAATAATATTAACTCAGAACCTTCTAACGCAAATTATTGTTATGCCTCTATACCATATATCAAAGACCTAACTCCAAAAGTATTGAAGATCTTCAAAAACGAAACTAATATAAAATTTGCTCATAAATCTATAAAAACAGTTAAACATCTATTTAGCAGAACAAACGATAAAATTCCTAATGATCTTAAATCCAACGTTATTTATAAAATCGACTGTAGCAACTGCCCTGCTTCCTATATTGGTCAGACGTCAAGAAATTTGAAACACCGAATGACCTTACAAAAGAGTGATATAAAACTAAAAAAGGGAAAGTTGTGCTTTAGCCACCCGCTGTTAACAATATAACCATTCTCCTTCCTTTGAAAAGCCGCAAATTGTGACCATTGAACGTAACAGTTTTAAACGTAGCTTGTTGGAGATGATCTTTATTAACGGTCAATCTAATACCATCAATAAAAAGACAGATTTACAAAATTTAAATGTGATTTATTGTAACTTACTGAAAATGGAGAATAAGTTTTTAAACACTCATAATCAATCCGAATATAATACAGATTTCTCAGATTGATTAAATAAAAAGTCAACATTTTTGCTACCCTATGAAGTTTTGTTTCCTTAATAATATTTCACATCATCAGTAATTTGCAAAGAATAAAAATAGTTTACCCGTACTTTAAAAAATATATATCACATGTCTTCAAATCATATATGCCAACTAGACAATTTTGTTAGTTGAATTGCCAAAAAAAAAAAGAATATTGCAATATACTTCGTGGGTTCAATTGGAAATTATAACAACTAATATCCACTTTCACTATTCTAGAACTTTATTTACATTCAAACAGCTGATTCAAAAATACAATAATAATCCCATATAAGCTAGTCGTCGCGGTATCACTGCCTGGCGATCGTGGCATGCTTGTTTTATATCACCAGCGTCGAATTCTCCAGTAGAAGTCATCATCGTTCCTTCCGCTGCCGAGTCTTTTCGAGAATCCTGTTTTTTTATATTGAAGCGTTTGTTGTCGTGCTGAAATGACACAGGGTCGGCTTTGGGTAAATTTCGTAACACTATTCTAAAGTTTTGTAGATGTTTTTCTGCTTACACAACCTCGACTAACGTAAGTGATTAGTTTTTTACTTCAAAATTGTTAATATTTGTGTTATTTGTAGTATATTGACTGACGATGAAATAAATTAATTTCGAAAGCTCTCAAAAATAAGTTAAAAGAGTATTTCCTTGTAACCCAAGAAGTTTGGCTGCGTCCCTATATTTTCTTGTAATATATATATATATATATATATATATATATATATATATATATATATTATATCTTCACAAACACAAATGTTTTTTTAATTATTTTTATTTAAAACACAAATTAAATATTTTTACTTGAAAGTTACGTTAAACAATATAAATGAAAGCGATACACTTAATGACGCTAACAACCATCGCATGTGCATTTATAAGCTATGACTTGCGTTGTCAGCAGTCAACAGTTTTACACGTGCGACGGGCATTTACGTATTTCCTGGGAATTGCTATATCGTGTAATATGACGCAATGTAAACGACTCATTTGGCCGGTTACACGGTGTTGTCATATTAATATTCTACGTATTGTTTACGACGTATATAACAACTCCTCTCACAAAGAAAATGTTGCTGTTTTACAGGAACTTTTCTGAAAATAGAATTTGTAAAATAATAAAATATAAGGGTTGTATACATATGAAATTTGTAGAAAGCAAATGTGAATGAAATAGCGTAAATTTTATAAATGTATAAAATAAAAATATAATTAGCATTAAGGTCTTTAATAATAAAACATAAAATAATACTTTTTAGTGATAAATAAGTTTTACAAAACAATTTTTGAAATTATTTTGGGGTACTTAGCTCGATGTCTTCAGTTTCACTCTGTCGGATGTTCGGTCTCAATATTGGCAACAATTTTGAAATTCTGGTTGTGGGTGATGGACTTTCACTGTTTGTATTGTGTTTACTCCAAAGCGTTTGTAGGACAAATACAGCGACAATTATTATAATGGAAAATATTGTCACGTAGGTGAACCAAGAGATGTTCTTTTTGACGAATGGCTGATTTATTAATTCGTCTAGGTCCCTTGAGTAGTCGTTGAGTTTGTGGTTTGCGACGTTTAACTCCTCGAAGTTCAATTCATAGAGCTTCAAAGGTTTGATGTCGGTACAGGTGATGGTAATACCGAGAGGCTCGGTAACCATAATTAACAACACGTTAGTTTCGAGTTTTTGAACATGGTACCCTTGAGCAGAAATCACGGCACTGTGACAATTGTCCGGCACTTTTTTAAAATTTCTTAAAAGTCGGGCCTTGCACAAAGCATTTGATTCTATCGGATAGGCATAGAGTTCAGAACACAATTTATTTTGATTGTTCAACGGTTTGCATGCACTAAGGTCTTTTATCGGAATATACAGTAAGGAATTGTCGTTTTTTGCTATATATTTATGAGTGAATGAAAGTACATGGTATAACCCAGTTCTATCATCATAGATGGGGATTGGGTGTAAGCGGAGAACAGTGAATGATTGGTGTTCAATAAGAGGAATTCTGAGTATAACTACAAGGTCGGAATCTGTTTGAAAAGCTTCTAATTCTGTAATTTCTAATATCGTGCAATACTTGAATATTTGACGGGCAAAGGTAAATTATTTTTCAAGAGATTCTGTGATATTTCCTGTAAGGCGGCAATGAAATGTTCGGGAGTTAAAATTGAAGTATGGATAAGTTTTAGACGGGCAAAAGTTATGGAATTAAGAACATCAATTAAGTTGTCTTCTAGACAGAGATAATTTTCCATTAGTTTTTCCGTCATTTCTAGAATTGAAAGTTTTGTTTCCACCTACCCCATTTCGTCGTTTACTTTACGAATCATATTTTCCATTTTTCGAATATTTTCGTTAAATATTTTCTCGTCGATTTGAATGTGTTGAATAGTCTCGTTAAAGTTCTTTATAACTCAGGTGGTTACACTAATTTCGTTTTTCAAAAGGTTTTCGATCTGCAGTTGTCCTTTGTTTAAACTATTTATACTGTTGGTGCAGTACTCGCTGTCGGCGGCGTCTAAGTTACCAGTTATGGCTTTGAAAATTGATCCGGCTCCATCGATTAGTCCACGTTTGTACCTTCGGGTGTCCATGTGGATTTCAGTGAATTTGTTTTTGACAGAGTTTGAGATTTGGTTAAGTAAGTTGATGTGTGATTGAACGTCAGCACGGAATACGTTGGTTGGGTGGACGTTAGTTTTTAGTGATAAAGTTAGTGCATCGAGAATTCTGTAGCTGGTAGCGAAAGCTTGTTCTAGAGCGGAGAGATTTCTATGAACTAGAAGAGTCCATTTGTGGTTTGACGTGGCTATACGTGATTCTTCATGATAATAAATCCTATGGTGTTATTGATTGGCTTTATTTTAAATTGGCATGCTGCCGATCCGAACAGCAGGATGACCCTGTATAGAAATCAGTCTTTTGTGAAAGGTTTCATGCGGTCAAAGTTTACTTTGTTTTTTTTGGTTAGTACGAGAATTTAGTAAGGTAGCTAAGTTTGTATGTAGTTCTACTATTTGAAAGGGTTCATTAAATTTGTTTTGTAGTTTATCTTTGAACTGAGATTCGCGTACGAAAACCTTGTCACCTACTTGATAATTTGTGGTTTTGTCTGAAACATGTTTATCGAATCGAATTTTGGCTTTCTGTTTTTGGGTATCGGTTCTTTCGCGTGCTATTTTGTAGTACTGTGAAATACGGTTATTTAAGTCTCTGATGTAATTAGAAATCAAGTCCTTTTCGTTATAGAGGGTTTCAGGTGGTCGGCTAGACGTGTGCCCGAAAAAAAGTTCATAGGGTGTGAACCCATGAGTTTTGTTAGCGGAGTTGTTGTAAGTAATAATTGCGTATGGCAGAATATTGAAGGGGTGTTCGTCAGGGTGCTCGGCTTTATGAATACGGATCATATCTAACAAAGTTGAATGAAAACGCTCTAATGAGCCGTTAGATTGGGTGTGTCCTACACTAGAGTAGGAAAGTTTAATATCGTACAATTTGCAAAGGTCTTTGAGCAGTGCATTGTCGAATTCACGACGTAATCGCAGTGTATTCTCAGAGGCGTTCCGAAGTGTTGGAAAAACACTAAGAGTGTAGTAACGACAGTTTTAGCGGACTTGTCGCTAATCGGGTAGGCCTGGGAATATTTAGTTAATTCGTCTCGGATAGTAAGGGCATAATTTTTGCTAGGAACTTCGAGAATGTCGATATTTATCCTTTCAAAAGGGGTTCTTGGAGTTTCGGTTACTACTAAGGGATTGTCAAGGTTTTTTTGGAAAGCTTTAGTTGTCTGACAGATTTGACAGTTTCTAATGAAGTTTTCTACGTCTTTTGTAATACCTTGCCAGTTATACTTTTCTTTAATTCGTCTAATAGTTTCGTTGGTCCCTCTATGTATGTTGTTTTTACCGTTATGGAATTGATCAATGCCTAGATCTTAAGTTTTTCTTTTCCACAGCTCTTCAAGTTCCTCTGCAATCTTTCAGAACCGGGCAAACTCCAGTACCACCTAGGAACAATAACAGGAAGAACTAGCGGAATAGGAAACTTCCGGAACATCTGATCGAGTCTCTAGTCTGTCACTGTAACTTTCATCAAGATGCAGCATTCAAATAATACACATTTACGCCCCAACAATAAGCCGTTCGTACAGATGTTTCATACCTGAACGACGAAATTAAACAATAAAATTATTATACAACTTAAATTTTATTCAAAGATTTATTTTATTTTCTTAGAAAGTTACGAATTTATTAGAATCAGAAAACTTTATAAATATTATAATCAACTTATACATCTTTCCTCTGTACAAAGGAATGACACCTCGAAGGAGTATTCAATATCTCTGACAGGTGAAGTAACCTGAAAATTTTTCGTGACATTCTGTCCTAGGAGTTAAGGGAGAACAGCAATTACATGGGACGGCTCCAGATTCGAAACCTCTGTGTGCTAATTCTCTCGAAAATCATAGATGTCGGTCTTACATCTCGCGTCTGCAAATTTAACGAAATGTTTCAAATTTTATGTATTTGAAACATTTCGTTCGAGAGGACATTCAATTGTGGGAAGCGCAACTGATGAAGGTTTCCTGACCAGAAACAATGTATATTATATATATATATATATATATATATATATATATATATATATATATATATGTTATATCACACTTTCAAAATTGATCTTAAAAAAAAAAAGATTTTATTTATAGTTGCACAATACTTTTAATAAAAATAATAACTTGAAAATAACAATGAAAATAATAAAACTTTATATAACAATTAAAAAGACAAAATGAGTGTTAAACTAAACTAGACAAATCTGTAAGTAATAATGAATGCAGACATAAGGCAATTGAACAATTTATAACATAAGAATGCTGACTATGCTGTCGCAGCGTTTGCTGTTCTTACGGATGTACGTCGTCGAAGATAACCTGAGACGACACGTGGATGCTGACTCAGCTTGGGAACTGTTGCTAGATGGTTTCACATAAGTCGATGGAATAACTTATATAACAACTCCTATCCATATAAAAAAGTTGATGCTAGAGCATCGACTTTTAAGGGAGGTTCTGCAATTCCATATCCTCGACAGGACTAAGGAGGCTATGGAGTTTTACCCTGGGCTTGATGGTTGATGGACCTGGTGGTGGTGCTGGATCGGCAGAAGGGCTGATCGTTGGGGGCTTCTGGAATTTATTTCTGATGATGCTGATGGAAAGGAGGGCAACCACAATTACGGTTGTTGCTATTGTGATGATCGTAAACCAGGAGGTGTGTTTCTCCAAGAATGGTTGGTCTAGGAGCTTTTCTAATTCCCTGGAGTATTGGCTAAGCTTATGGTTGGCGATATTCAGGTCTCTGGCATCCAGTTCCTGTAGTTTCATGGGTTTCAACTTTGGAAGTTGACCGATGGTTGGCAAGTTGTCGCAACAGTTGTAGGGGATGTTGACTGGGTGACTCTTAAGTGTGATGTTGACATGGTTGTTGGTGGTCCTTCTGGCATGGACCCTGGTGTTACCGATGAAGGCATTGCAACTAGGTTGGATGGTCAATAGAGAATTTGTCGATATGGATTGGGTAACGACATCTTCTCCCTTGCACTTGATGTTGATGGGCAACTGTCCGGAAATCGAGATTAACCAAAGGTTCGGGTCAATCTCTTGAGTATTATATTCTTCGGCATATAATATTACAGGTTCACACGTTGGTGGAAGTGCTGTTGGTTGTCGAAGAAGCTGTCCTTCACAAAGGGCTTCTTTGTCTATGGTGTGTGGAATAACTTTGGAACAGATCTTATGTTCTTTAGATAATGGCTTACAGTCACTCAAGTCTTCGAAAAATGCTTACAATAGCGAATCGTAATCTTTCGCGATATATTTTAATTTTGTTGGAAGAATATGGTGAAATCCTGTTCGATTATCCAAAACTGGGATAGGATACAGGTGGTATAGTGTATAAGTTTCAGGATTGACTAAGGGAATTTTTAGTACAAAAACAATTTTAGTATTGATCTGAAAAGCTTAAGATCGTCTGTAATGAACTCAATTGACTTCCTAATTGTTTCGATATTTTCCGAAAATATTTTCTTTTCGGACTGAAATTTTTGTAGTGTGGTGTTAAGATTCTTAATGACCGAAGTTGTTACTGATAATTGTCGTTTCATTAAGTTTTCAATTTGATGTTGGTCTTTAGTAATTTTATTGATAGAGTCACTAAAGTATTCTCCGTCTGTTGCATCTAAGTTACCGGAAATAGATTTCCAAATTGATCCCAGTCCGTTAATGAGTCCGCGTTACTTTTTGATGGTACTGTAAGTCTCAGTGTCAGCGAAAATTTCTGTATATCTGATGTTAACAGATTTTGATATTTGTTTCAGGAGGCTTACTCGTGAGTCTGTACTTTTGATTTGAAGATTTTAACGTTAGTTTTGTTGTGGTTGATAGTATCTAAAAGTCTGTTCAGTATATTGTCGTTGTTTAAAGTAGCGTCTCGAAATGGGCTTAGATCTTTATAAACAAGGAGTGTCCATTTGTCATTAGAAATTTTAAGGGTTCCTTCTTCATGAAAGAAAACTCCTATAGTATTGTTAACAGGCGTAATGGAGTACTGTTGAAGGTTCACGACTGAAAACAGTCCACAGAATCTGAAAAAAGGGAATTATTCAAAATAGGGTTTTAGTCTGTCAAAGTTAACTTTAGTTATTTGGTTTGTTTGTAAGTTTATGACGGTGGCAGAGTTTTTTTGTATTGCGGTAATTTCGAAGGGGCCGTTGAATTTGTTTTCAGCTTTGTTTTTGATTTGGGACTCTTTTACGTAGACTTTGTCACCCACTTTGTAATCGGGTTGTTTAGTAGAAACGTGTTGGTCAAATCGCACTTTAGATTTTTCTTTCTGTCTTTCGGTTTTAGCACGGGCGAGTCTGTAATAATAGTCCATTCTGTTATTTAGGTCTCTTACGTATTTCGAAATCAGTTTTTCCTGGTTGTAAAGGGTTTCTGGAGGCCTACTTGAAGTGTGCCCAAATATAAGTTCGTAGGGCGTGAAACCGGTGGTTTTATTTTTCGTGTTATTATAACAGATGATGGCATAAGGGAGGACATTAAATGGATGTTCGTCTGAATGTTCCGCTGTATTTGCTCTTATCATTTCTGCTAAGGTCGCGTGAAATCTTTCAATAGAACCGTTTGACTCGGGATGTTGAACGCTGGAGAATGTCAGTTTTATGTCGTATAGTTGGCATAAATTCCGCATTAAGGTGTTATCAAATTCACGTCCATAGTCACAATGGATGCGAAGTGGAGTTCCGTAATGTTGAAAGAAAATCAAAAGGGTGTTTACGACAGTTGAAGCTGTTTTGTCGTTAATGGGGTAGGCTTGCGTAAATTTCGTGAGTTCGTCCCTAATAGTGAGTGCATGATTTCTAGATGGGTATTCAAAGATGTCAATGTTAATACGTTCGAAAGGAGTCTTGGGTGTTTCCGTAATAACAAAGGTGCACTTAAGTTTTTGCTACAGAACTTTACCTTTTGGCAAGTTTCACAGGATTTGATAAATTGTTCTACAGTTTTAATTAAGCCGGTCCAATTGTATTTTTCCCTAATACGTCTGATGGTTTCGTTAATGCCACGATGGAGGTTGTTTTTACCAGAACGGTATTGTTGTATTATTATAGGAATTTCGTCTTCGGTAGGAGTTGTAACAATGTTTTGGCAGATTGTGAGTTTGATTTCTTTGTCGGAGAGAATGAAAGATAAAATTTCAAGAATGGGAAGTTCTATGTTATTTTCTATGCAGTATGTTTCGGAGTCGTTGAATTGGTCTTGGTTGGTATAAATAATTTTGAAAAGATGTGAGACGACAGTTTCAGGGTCATAGGGCAAAGGTACAACTAAGTATTTTCTATGCCTGACAGATTTACTGGCCATGATGTTAAGAGTGTCATTACTGAAATTAGGTTCTTCTTCGAAAAAGTCATCAATAATTTTGTCGTGTAAGTCGTTAGTTTTGTTTTGCCAAAAGAATGTAACTATGCGTTTGTGGGACTTGTCTAAAAGTTGAGAATTGGATATTTCAATTTTAGAGTAATCGATTATTGACTCAGTTTTGTAGAGTTGAACAAATCGATTAAACTCAGCGATAATTCTTTCGTCATGTTCGTCGTCATTGTCAGAGTTTTCAGGTTGTTCGGAGTCAGTTTCGTTGTTAGCGAAAATTTTGATTTTGGAAAGGAAATCAGCACAATGCTTGAAATGGTTGATTTTGATGCGAGAAAGAGCATCTGCGTTTTGGTTTACCTTGCCGGGCTTGTACTCAATCTTATAATTGTATTCCTCTAGCTTAAGGCGCCATCTGGCTAGACGACTGCCAGGATCTTTGATGGAAAAGAGCCAAGTAAGCGGACGGTGGTCACACAGGAGTGTAAACCTTCTCCCAAAAAGATACGGTCTGTAGTGCTTAACAGCCCAAACTATGGCCAACAATTCTCGTTCGATGGTGGAATATCGTTCCCACAGGGCCTTGAGAAAGAACCGCTCCAATAGCAAAAGCACTAGCATCAGTAGTGAGCAGGAAGGGTTCTTCAAAGTTTGGATATATCAGAATTGGGTCAGATACAAGGGCTTGCTTTAGTTCATTGAAGGAAGACTTGCAATCTGCGTCAAAGATGAACTTGACGTCTTTTTGGAGTAGTTTTGTCAGAGGTTTAGAGATCTTCGCAAAATTTGGTATGAAGCGTCTGTAATACCCAGCGAGACCAAGAAAAGATTTGATGTCTTTCGGAGTTTGGGATTGCGGAAAATTCTGAATACATTCAACCTTTGAAGGGTTTGGTTTTACACCTTCTTGTGTGATAAGATGGCCAAGATAAGCCACTTCTTTACGAAGAAATTCGCACTTATCAGGTTGAATTTTTAGGTTAGACTTCCGAAGTCGTTTAAAAACTTCTGTCAACCGGGAAATATGTTCATAGATGGTCGGAGAGTAGACGATGATATCATCCATGTAGACGAGACAACGTTCATTCTGTATACCCAGAAGAATATTGTCCATGACCCTCTGAAAAGTAGAAGGTGCATTTTTTAAACCAAATGGAATACGAACGAATTCGTAATGACCATTGTCGACAGAAAAGCCAGTCTTAGGAATATCTTTCTCTTGGATTTCCAACTGGTGGAACCCGGAAGCGAGATCCAGTGTCGAAAAATATTGACACTTTCCAAGTTGGTCGAGAAGATCAGAGATATTTGGCAGAGGATATTTATCATCTACCGTCAATTCATTTAATTTCCTGTAATCGATAACTACTCGCCACTTTTGTTTACCAGAAGCATCGAGCTTCTTGGGGACGACCCATACAGGGGAGGATGAGGAGTGCCTAATGATACCTTGTTCGAGCATTTTTCCAATTTGGGTTTTCACTTCCTCTTTATGAACTT
The DNA here is from genome assembly GCA_034190945.1 of Octodonta nipae. NCBI lineage: Eukaryota > Metazoa > Arthropoda > Insecta > Coleoptera > Chrysomelidae > Octodonta > Octodonta nipae. The sequence continues at coordinate 90,282,562 of CM067216.1, read as the reverse complement.
GAGGATATCTGTATGATTTAGTGAAAACGGGCTTTGCGTTATTCGTATCAATCGAATGTTTAACTTCATTAGTGAAAGTCAAGACGTCACCTTCAAGATAGAATATGTCTTGAAATTCCAAACAAAGATCAGTGATTTGTTCGCGTTCTTCGTCATTTAGATGCTCAGTTCTAATTTGTTGTCTAATAGTCGAGTTTCTGTCTATGTATTGGGATTCATGATAATCGTCTGTATTGAAATTCAGAAGAGGGTGAGTTTTGTCAACTGGTTCTAGTTTTAAATCAGAAAAAGTTACTGTTTTGGGCACCTTTTGAGTTAATGTGTACGAGTGCGTTTGGAAGTCGTACTCTGTCAATTTCTTGAGTTGGTAAGATGGCGTCGATGTTAGAAAGATCGCATTTAAGTTTAAAGATCTTTTCTATTCGTGCCTCAATAGTTATTTTGTTTTGTGTGGGTGTTTGTGAAGTAATATTTGGCTTAACATTGGGTGTGTCGGGTACATCAGTCAAGGGTTGATCGTTATCGGGATGGTTTTAAAACTTGTTATCAGCTGTATAGATTTTAAGTCAACTATGCATTCATAGTGTTCGAGAAAATCTAAACCTAGTATGCCGTCAAACTCAATGTCCAAATCGTATATGAAAACTTTATGTGGGTTACGTGGAGCGAATGGAATTAGGGTAGATTGTGAAATAGGGATTTTTTCATGGGTAATACCTTGAATCGTTACCCTTTCAGGAGATCTTTGGGTGAAATTCTTTACGGTATTTTCTTTGAAGATAGAGATACCAGCTCCGGTATCAATAAGTAGTTTGAATTTAGAAGAAGCGTCAAGAATGTAGTAAAGGTTTTTAGAGTTAACTGTAAGAAGTGGGCTTAAAGAAATAGTTGCTCCGGGAAGTTCAAGTCGGGGTTCAGATCGACGAGATTCAAGCTTTGAATCTGCGTTTCGACTTCGCACAAAGTAGTTGTCGAATCGGGAGGTTGGTCTAGTCTCGGAATCGCTAGAAAATCCTGATAATCGTGACAATTAAAAAACTCGACAAGGGTATCGTCAAAAGTTTCTTCGAAGCCTGAATAATTTTGACTATCATCCTCGTAGTCATAAGTATTATAATTATCGGTATAATAATCCGAATATTGTGAGTAACCATCATTTTGATGTTGATTGAAATGATGTGTCCTTTCAGGACGGTTATTCGGGTTATTCTGTATAACCGAAGGACGAGAATAATTTGGGTTCATTTGAGACCTAAAAGGGGGTCTCTGGAAGTTTTGCGGACGAAACTGTTGTCCTTGTTGAACCGGGGGATTATTTGGGGGGAACTTTGGCCTTGTTTGTTGGTTAGGCCCAACAGGATTTGGCCTATGGTTTTGATTGAATGTTTGAGAATTGTTTTGATTTTTCAATCGGCAATTTACGGCTATGTGGCCTAATCGACCACAATGAAGACACTTAGGAGGTTGTGTCGGCTTTCGTCTTTGAAAGTTGGGTTTGAGAGGAACAGATTTGTTCGTTTTCTGATCCTCGAAATAAGAAAGTTGAAGCTCTCTCCTAATCCGGGAGTGTGCCTCTAGAAGGTCTTTTGGGTTACTGGCACGAATTACCTGACCTAAATGGGGTTCTAATCCCGTAAGAAGGGTATTCATCACCATTGTATCCACTAGAGTGGTCTGGGCGTCTTTTTGTTCTGGACTAAGCCCAGCGGTTTTGTGGATACAGGAGTGCATTTTCGCACTCAAAACTTGGAGTTGATTATAAAATGTTAGTGGGGACTCATTTGAAAGTTGTTTCAGACGTTGTAGGTCATGAATCAGGGAAGAGAGATCACGAGAATCTCCAAAGTGTAGGGTCAAGAGTTGTTTAATTTCAAGGTATGATCCGGGATTCCTTGAATTTATCAACTGCGCCGCTTTCCCTTTGAGTTTATTCTTGATGTGGATCACTAACAAATACTTTTGATCCGCCGTGGACATGTTATAAGCGCAATTACACGCGTCTATAAGGGTTCCCAAGGAAATTTGGTTGCCTTCAAATTCGGGTATTACGGAAAATATTTCCGTTAACCGATATCTCTCGGTTTCGGTGGTAACCGGAGTTGGTGAAGCTTGTGGCATTTTTATATTAGTCGATATAAAAGAATTGGAACAAGGGTGTAAAAATGAAATGTTAAAAGGTGTAGAAAATTAATGAACTGTAGAATACGTTAGCGGGAATTAACGATTGTTTGAACGATAGAACAGTATAAAATGTAAAGCAATAAAATCAATAGTTCAAATAAATCAGTTAATCAAATTGATAAATAAATCAATAAAATATGTAAATCAAATATATCAAACGTCAACAAAAGAGATAAAATAAATATATCAAATAATTCAAGAAATGTTTAATAGAATTTTCCACGCAATGAAATTGAGAACTTATCGAATTGTTGGAAAATTCTATTAAAGGCCGTACCGGCCCGGACCCGTCCAATAACAACTCAACCGGCAATAATAAATCAGCAGGCGGGAGGCGTGCCCACTGAGCGCCCAAGGCCAATCACACGCAGCCGTTCACGGTGCCAACCAATAGGCGCCGAGCCGCGACTATATAACAGCGCGAGCGCTTCTGAAAATCTTAGTATTCGAGTAACTAGAAGCGAAAGCAGAAGGCTACGAGAATTATGCCGACCTGAAGAGGGCAGATGTGACTCTGCCGAAACGTCGTCATTTTACCATCGATCCCGGCAGGGATCAGTTATCAACTACGCGGATGAATTCCCGGAAAACACCTAAAATATATATATATATATATATATATATATATATATATATATATATATATATATATATATATATATATATATATTTACATTTATATATGTGGTTATTATTATGAACCAGGCTAGGTTCCGGGTGAGAACCGCGTCTGAATTTATTAATTGCTCGACTTTTCGACTTCTGCTTTGGAGCCAAGTGAATAAGACTTTCAGAGTCTAGATCGAAGTCTGGGCCTCAATCTGTCTTCTCTCCAAGAGTCACTAGATAACTGAACTGAATTTGAATATGCTCTGCTTCTTTTATTTATAGATATCGGTGGGTTAGAAGGGTATCATGTGATGAAGGGGCTGTGTTTTGTCCGTCGAGGACAGTAGGACCATCATATCTCTTAATTTCCTTGCGGCATCCACTATTCGTGAAGCTATAGAAATAGCTGTCTAAGCCGAGGAGATGACAGCTCTCGTCTTCCTACATCATGGACCTCCGTAATTGCCAGATTAAACAAAGCGGACACGCCCACCAACTCCCAACCAATTACAAAACAGCCTCTTCATCATGTGATAAATTCAGACGCGGTTCTCACCGGAGCCTAGCCTAGTTCATAATAATGACCGCGGAAGCCTCTCATATATATATATATATATATATATATATATATATATATATATATGTTCTGAGAGTTCATATATATATATATATATATATATATATATATATATGTAAAAGTTTATTTTATTAATAAAATGACAGATGACAGCTCTCGTCTTCCTACATCATGGACCTCCGTAATTGCCAGATTAAACAAAGCGGACACGCCCACCAACTCCCAACCAATTACAAAACAGCCTCTTCATCATGTGATAAATTCAGACGCGGTTCTCACCGGAGCCTAGCCTAGTTCATAATAATGACCGCGGAAGCCTCTCATATATATATATATATATATATATATATATATATGTTCTGAGAGTTCATATATATATATATATATATATATATATATATATATATATATATATGTAAAAGTTTATTTTATTAATAAAAGGTTTAAATAATTTAACACTGGTATTTCCAAACAAGCACCTTTATTATCTCGGTACTTTTTACAAGTTCAGTGTACTCGCGAGTCCCGTACTTTCTTTCAACCGACTGCCTCGCCTTCATCTGTCCTACCTTCGTCGTCGTGTCGTTCCTGGTTTCATGCGATGCGCGCAACAATTTTTATGTTTTGAGTCAAGTACGTTGTCAGTAGTTGCAGTTTTCAGTCAATTCAGTTGTTGCAAAGCTCAGAGGCAAAGGCACTTAACTCAACATGGGATCTGTGTTTCAAGTCACTAGGCTTGTCTTTTGCAACAAAGTGCATATCTTTTTTTTATTATCATTTTTATATAACCATAATCATGAGAAACAAAGGAATTGAAATGTTACTCACTTCATTATTGGGTGGAGGGCCACGGACATAGTTGGCCATGTGCCGCCACTGTCATCCGTTGTCCTTCCGAACGTAGCGCATATCTGTCATTGGGCAGTACAGCATGAAAACTGTATGGTCCCCTATATTTCGGTTTCAATTTGCCCCCACCAGCCAGCTGAGAGTCTTCCAAAGTCACAAGATCTCCGGCACCAAATAAATTCGCTCGACAACGCGAGGCATTAAAGTGTTGTGCTTGCTTGTTAGTACTCGTTTTAAAACGTACTTGAGCCTCTGCAATGGCTCTGTGTGGATCGGCGCACCTTCCAAGAATTTTTCAGTCGCCAATAATCTTAGATTTGTTCCGGTATGTAATACTTTGGGCGTGTGGCCCGTTATTGAATGAATGGTGGAATTTACATTATCTTCTATAGCAGGAAGTACAGTGTTGCACACATTAAGTTGAAAACTGTGCGCATAAGTCATTCGACTTGACCATTCCCTCTCGGAACTCCAGTGGCAATGTGATGAAGTTCTATTTTCGCTCACTTAAAAAATTCCAAAACGTGATCAAGATAAATGCAGCGGCTCGGTCAGCGATTATTCTTTTCGGAGTTCACAGGTCATCAAATATCGAAATTAGGGCACTAATTGAATCTTCCAATTTTTTTGTTCAGAATTGGCATTAATCGCAAAATTTTCAAAAATGCATCGGTTACTACTATTTTGGGTAGCACCGTTTGAGTTAACCAAGGGAACCGCATAATCTATATGCCATGTATCCACAATGATACTCGGTTTATGTCAATGTTGCCACTTTCCTGCTCTCCGGCCAGTGGGCGATTTTCCTAGAACGCAAGCTCTGCAGTTTCTAATATATTTTTTAAACAAAATAAGTCTTCTCTCATTTTGCAAATACACTTGCTCCATCCTATGTGCGATGATCCGTCATGATACAGGCGCATTGTTAGCAGCCGGGCAGCAACTGGTACAAAGCACTCAGGGGTCTTCGTATTAGTTACAACAATATTGTTTATAACTGTTTAGTCGGCATTACTATTCGGGTCATGAAATATCTCAGAACAAAAAGCATCATTTAACTGAAACTCTCGGAAAGTATTTATATTTGATACCTTACTGACCGCTAGAGTCATGCACACACTTTTAAAATACTGTCACTGTCTATTGGATTTCGGCTTAAATAGTCTACGTGAGCCATTTTATTTCCAGGGCGATATTCAATCGAAAAGTCATAATCCTGTAACTTAACCCACCACCGTGCGACACGAGGATGCAGGTGTTTTTTTAAGGCAGTAGCGCGCACTGCGTTACAGTCGGTGTATATCGTAAACTGTATACCTTACAAAAGTCTGAAATGTTCAACAGCCTCAACAATAGCTAACGTCTCTAAAAAAAATCTAGACTTTATATAGCACATGAACCCACCTATCTGCCCTCCATGTTTGGCGAACGTTCTACAAAACATCCTGTATATCGATGAGTTTTATGGATCATATGAAAATACCTGTAATACATCCTTAAAATGAATACTTTCCGTTTAGTGGGGTCTACAGCAACAAATTAGCAACAAATTTTGGTCTATTTGCTTTTTTGATTATCGCATATTTAGCTATTTTCCATGCTACCTTTACGTAAAGCTAGCATTGGTGTCGATTTCTCGAGATCTGTTCAAGCAACAAATTAGCAACAAATTTTGATCTATATGTTTTTTGATTATCTCATATTTAGGTATTTTGCGTTCATTGTCGTCGATTTCTCCGGATCGGCTCAAGCAACAAGAACGTTTAATTTGTTCGTTTTTTTTCTTTTAGTCGGGTCTTACAGCAACAAATTTTGGTCTATTATTTTTTGTTGATTATCTCATATTTAGGTATTTTTCACGCTACCTTTACATAAAGCTGGCAATGTCGTCAATTTCTCCAGATCGGTTCGAGCAACAAAATCGATTTGTTAGCAACTAATTAGCAACAAATTCTGAGATATATTTTTTTAATTTTCGCCGATTTGGCAGAGCCAGTTTTATAGAGCTGCGTTGATTTGATCTTGAATATGCGGTAAAAGGTATTTTTCTTTAACTACCTTCTTGTTAATATCACGGAGATCCACACATATTCGAATTTCTCCGTTTTTCTTTGACACTAGCACTATAGGGCTTGGATTTTCCGATCTACTTTCATGAATTATGACCACGCTCAACAGATCATAAGTTATTTTCTTTACATGCAGTCGTTCTTGATATGCCAACCTACGGGCACGATACGCCACTGGAGTATTTATTATCTTTTAAATTTATTGTCGATTCACCGATGGTTATATGATGGGGGCTTTTATTTTTATAAAACAGTAACAGACTCTTTATTCGTAGTTTCAAATCTGATTTATTACATCCGTGTCCGCACTTTTTAAAGTCAATACGTTAGAAATACCGTTCAGTTTTTTATGATATAACTCGAGACCGAATTCATTTTTGTCTATTCGTAAACAGGGTCGGCTGATGACGTCCCATCCAATAATAAGGTCAATGTTTCCGGGAAAAACAAGATCTGGCACTACGGCATAGCTAACGTCCAAAGTCAACGTCGGCAGAACCGTTATCAAGTTACAAACACTGACAGCATAAACAATTTTAGCCCCAAACCCCGAGAAGGCACACACTTTATCGTCTGTTTTGATTATCGCGTTTAATGTCTCTGCTATTATCGATTAGATATGAGTAAGGGGTGTTATTATTATTATTATACATCACTGTTGCCATTGGGGTGTTGTTCAGAGGGCGTCATTTTTTAAGCACAAACGCCTTTCGTAATTTACCATTTTTATACCAACAATTACTTTCGTTATGGCCGATTTTCTTACAATGAGTACACGTTGGTATTTTAGAGTAACCTGGAACATTTTCCTGCACTTTAATGTTCGGCTTGCCTTGTTTTTTTGAACACATATTGTGTTGAGTCTTCGAAGGCCACAACTGAAACAAGCCCCTTTAAATATCTTTGATTTTTCATGACCCATATCACGTTTCTCTTCCAACCGCTGTTTTTTTCTGGGCGTCTCTTCAGCTTCTAAGGGATATTTCCTCACTGATTTTGCATCAAACTCGCTCTGTATTGTCATAACTTCACGGTCAGATTGAGGTTGCTGAAGCGCAATGAGGCAAGTGCGTCCGCGTGGTCTAAGCCATATTCAATCATACTCAGAATCTTGTTCCAAGGCAATTTTTCATAAAACCTGTATATACTACGAAGTTTCTGATTCCCGTACTCACACAACGAGTCACAATCACGACTTCGCAACGTAGCAGCTTTAAATGCCCGAGCTCCAGGTGTCTCCTTATCTGGGAACGCTGTGATGAGGTCAGCACAGAAACTTGCCCAAGTTCGGCGGACTGGCCGCCATTCACAACAGTATCGAAATCCTCGATTTTCCAAGGCCTCACCTGCTTTTGAGACCATTAAATTATCACTCACATTGAATTCCTCATTTAATTTCGTAGCATCTTCTAACCATTCATGAATTGCGTAAGCTCTTTTATCTGGACTGTAGCTCGTAAGTTTAAACGTTGTATAGGGCATTGACGCTTGCGTATTTGATCCATCTGCTACAGGAATGTTGGACGTTGATGACGAAGACACGATCGCCATCTATGTTTGTTTTGCCAACTCAGCAATTTGTTGTTGCTGGGCAGCCATTCAATTAATTAGGCTTTCTTGCTACTGTACTGGACCGTTGGAGAGTTCGGAATTGTTTTCTACACTTGATGTTGTAGCATCTGTCACAGTTTCCGACAGAGCGCCTATTTCACAATTATTTTTTTCCATTGTCAGAAAACACGTTCCACGATTATTAATTATTTTGTCTACGCAGTAGATCCGCACTTCTGATGTAAAAGTTTATTTCATTAATAAAAAGTTTAAATAATTTAACACTGGTACTTCCAAACAACCACCTTTATTATCTAGGTACTTTTTACAAGTTCAGTGTACTCGCGAGTCCCGTACATGCTTTCAACCGACTGCCTCGCCTTCATCTGTCCTCCCTTCGTCGTGTCGTTCCTGGTTTCATAAGATGCGCGCGTATGTGTCTCAAATTCGTCATCGTTCGATCGGTCTTCCTGACTTACGATTATCAGCACACCAATATAATGATTTAAGATATATACAGGGTGTAAACGGTTTGAGTGCAAAGATTTTGAGGATCAATACTTCAGGTAAAAACAAATCAAAAAGCTTTATAACATTTCCAGAAATAAACTATAGTTTTGCCAAAAAAAAATAAGAAAGTTAGAAGTTAGTAGATAAGCTATACAGGTACGAGCGCAAAATCGACCAAAAATACATGTAATTTCCCATAAGAGATTCTAAGGTCCCGAAACCACGAAATTGAACCAAATTTACCCCCTCCACTCCCACTTCGGCTGGGGGTAGTCTGCTCGCGGCTCCTTCGGGAGGCTCGGCGAGCGTCGGGTCGGGAACGCGGCGTAAAGCGGTGCGTAGGGATAGCGGGGTTGCATCAGTACGCGGGAGGAACGGTGGTAGTCGGAGGGTGCGCGGGGCATGACGTCATTCGGGAAACGAACTGGCTCGTGTTGGGTGCTTGTTGCAGGGGGATGGTCACAGCCGGGTGCATTGGTCGTTGCAGATACAGTGGTGAAACACATCTTAAGAACATATTCAATGGGATGAACGAAACGTATTTTGAACAACGAAATAAATTATCATATGCGCGAGAGCGGCAACTCGTTCGAGTCTCTGCTTTCGTCGGATAAACCAGGGCCACGAGGACGCCTAGTCCGGGCGTTAGATCTCTTAATATAGATAATTCGGCAATTTTAAGCAAAAAATGTACCGAAAATGCATCGTAAATAATTAATAGGTTCCCAAATATTTGGTAATTAGCATTTCATTACAAATAATAAAATAATTCAGATTCAACGAAGGCAATAACAAAAGATAAGTGAAACCGCAACAGCATGTTGGTGAACTGATAACCATGCGAAACTCGAGCACTGCTTGAAAGTGCAGTGGCTGGTTGATTGTAAACAAAATCGTTAATTATAAAAGTAGATGCGGTTTTCATTGAAAAGATAATGGTAGCTAATAATGTAAACAAATAAATACGTAAATGAGGAATAATAATTGCGACTTGAATCGTTGGATTTTGTATCGAGTGCAGGGTAATTCGGAAAGAATACCGTTGGAGAAATGGTTGGAACCACTACAAAAGCTAGAAACTGAACGTAAAAACGACTGGAACCGTAGAAATCGCAGTAGGAAATGGTTGGAGCCACTACAAATGCTAGAAACGGCCCATAGAAAATACTGGTACAGTAAAAACGGCTGGTAGAATGGTTGAAGCCACTACAAAAACTAGAAATGGCCCGTAGAAACGACTAGAGACTTAGAAATGGCTGGTTGAAGCCGCTACAAAAGCTAGAAACGCCCCGTAGAAACGACTGGTATAGTAGAAATGACTGGTAGAAATGGTTGAAGCCGCTACAAAAACTAGAAATGGCCCGTAGAAACGACTGGTACAGTAAAAATGGCTGGTAGAATGGTTGAAGCCACTACAAAAACTAGAAATGGCCCGTAGAAACGACTGGGACAGTAGAAATGGCTGGTAGAATGGTTGAAGTCGCTACAAAAGCTAGAAACCTCCCGTAGAAACGACTGGTACAGTAGAAACGACTGGTAGAAATGGTTGGAGCCGCTACAAAAGCTAGAAACGGCCCGTATAAACAACAGGGACAGTAGAAACGTCTGGTAGAATGGTTGGAGCCACTACAAAAACTAGAAATGACCCGTAGAAACGACTAGAAACTTAGAAATGGCTGGTTGGAGCCGCTACAAAAGCTAGAAATGGTCCGTAGAAACTACTGGGCCAGTAGAAACGACTGGTAGAATGGTTGAAGCCACTACAAAAGCTAGAAACGTCTCGTAAAAACGACTAGAACCATAGAAACGGCTGGTTGAAGCCACTATAAAAGCTAGAAATGTCCCGTAGAAACGACTGGTACAGTAGAAATGGCTGGTAGAAATGGTTGAAGCCACTACAAAAACTAGAAATGAGCCGTAGAAACGACTAGAAACTTAGAAATGGCTGGTTGGAGCCGCTACAAAAGCTAGAAATGGCCCGTAGAAACTACTGGTCCAGTAGAAACGACTGGTAGAATGGTTGAAGCCACTACAAAAACTAGAAATGGCCCGTAGAAATGACTGGTAGAATGGTTGGAGCCACTACAAAAACTAGAAATGACCCGTAGAAACGACAGGAACCGTTGAAACTACTGGTAGAATGGTTTAAGCCACTACAAAAGCTAGAAACGCCTCGTAGAAACGACTGCGTCAATAGAAACGGCTGGTACAATGGTTGGAGCCACTACAAATGCTAGAAACGAACCATAGAAACGGCTTGGCCCGTTGAATGGCTGAAGACCCGTAGAAACAACTTAGCCTGTAGAAACGACTGAAAACGTAGAAACGACTAGAACGATCCATAGAAACGCAAGGAAATATACATAAATACCTTGATGTTGATATATCATATGCTGCTATGAAATAAAATTGTAAATACAACACACTATTTTACTACCAAAAGTACTTCTGATTAGAACATTATTATCTCCCTCTCTCTCTCTCTAGCATCATTTATTAAAGAAAGAGATCGGAAATCTGATAAGAACGCCCTGTAAACAGGGCCTTCCGGTCATGACGTCATAAGCTGCACTCTCATTGGCTGACTACCTGCTAACCAGCAGTTTGTTTATCTTATATGCTTATAAAGAATAGATATGTCCCGATTTAAAGGTTTCCAAAGTAGGATTCCGTTTTATATTTTAGGAGTCTCTTTATGCCACTAGAAATACTAGAAATGGTGGGAGTCGCTACAAAGGGTAGAAATGTTTGAAACCGTTACAAAGGCTAGGGCCATAGAAACGACAGAAACCGTAGAAATGACTGGTGAGGTTAAACAAAGTCACTACAAATGCTAGAAACTGTTGCTATAAATGGTTTGAAACAAATCCGTTGCAAAAAATAGAGCCCAGGAATGTTGGAAATGGGATAGTGGGAATAAATATATAACTTTTTGTAAGCCAGAGGTAGGAACAAACAAATCTTTTCTAAGACAGGTATTCAAAGCTTATTCAGTGGTACATAAAAACTTTTTTCCTACCTGCACAAAAATTTAGACATCAAAAAGAAAACATCAGTCTACTACAAACCAATGTTTCTATTACATGTAACTTTTTCTAAGGTCAGTACAAACAAATGTTTTCTAGGTACACAAAATGTATGTTTCTCCCAACGAATTGTTGATATGAAAGTAACATGAACAAAGTATTTGAAAAATTTCACAGGTGTTTTACCTATATGTCTCTAACTCTAACTGATAGTAGAAACTTTATAACAGAAGCAAGAATGATGGAAATGATTGGTACAGGAACGCTACAAATGTTAGAAATGGGACCCCTGCAAATACTAGAAATGACAGGTACAGGGACGTTACAAATAATAGAAAAGATATGAATGCTAAGAACAATCCCGGTGCAAATAACTGCGATAGACTTCTGTATTCAATTAGTATCCGCAATAAGGATGATGACATAAGATGTTTATGAAGCAACAAGATGTCCAACTGCCTATCGAAAATTTCGACTTTGTTGAAGAATCGTTGTCATCAGCAAGTCGACACGGACAATTGTTACCAAATTCTTAAAATAATATTGATTGTTGTACTGTTTTTTATCGATTTAAGTGCTTCAATAGCGTCTTAATATTATAATATTATTAGTATTCGCTTTTATAATGAACCAAAGCAGATAAAAGGAACTTGTTTGTGTGTGTTTTCAGAGATCTAAGGAAATATGGCAATGTTGCTCCATCACTTTAATCATATGACTAAAATGACGCATTTCCGAGATCTAGGGAAATATGGAAATCTGGCGTCACTGGCCCCCTTTACCATGCCCCCTTCTCTTTCTCTGTGACGTCACAACTAATTTCCAGAGGTACGTTGTAGCAAACAACCTCAAAACGGAGATAACAAAACTATCGTCTCATCAAAAGTTTCTCTTAAAAAATGCAACTCAACAAACAAGGTAATTTAACGCGCATATGAAACGTAGGAACAATTTGCTTGATTTATGAATTACTAATAAATTAAAAATATTCTTGACTGCTAATTTCATTTAAATAATAAATATAAAAAAGGTCACTTGACAAAGTTATTATAGAACAAAGACGAAGCTCATACTTACAGTCCTGCCAGACCCCTAGAAGGCTTTCATGCAGGATTATGGCTTGCTAGCTTTCGACATGTTGAAAGGCAAAGCGACGAACCACCACATGCAGCCGAAACTGAGAATTTGTCACTGGAGAACACTACTAGACCCAGTCACAACCAAAACAACTCCGGTAGCAGAAAAAAGACAAGTTCAATTCATCATTCCACATGCTTTTAACCCTGCTTTGATATACACAATGAAGATAAAACAGCCAAAGCATTCAAAAGTTTGTAAACGGAGCCACAACAAAATTCGTAGCATCAAATTAATATGTTTTCAGATAATTATATGCGTATTAAATAATCTATTGCAAGACTTAATTGTTGAGATTATTTCATTATTTAGTTCAAAAGGCAGCCAGTCAACATTGCCCACAGACAACAACAAACCACCGAAAAAGAAAATTATTTAAAAGAAATGTTGTAAAATACTGAGTAGAAATTCTTGTTAAATTGAAATTAATCCTACAAATATTCTAAAGATATACGATGTTTGTGCTTTATTTGATATATGCATCACTATCAATTATTGCGGTTTTTTAACCTTGGTCAAGATGTTAGCGAAGGTTATAATTTGTCAAAACAGAAGTATCCATTAGAAATGAATTTATTCGTATCTTAGAGTATCAATCAATCATTTGAAATACTGTAAGGTGTTTGATGTAACAATATTGTTCTTCCAATAACACTTTGCTCTGAATTAAATTACTGTTGGTGGAAAGAGTTGTCAATCTAAACTGTGAAATGAAAGTCATATGGTTTAAATATTTTTTTGTTTTGAATCATGTACATACAGAATTGAACATGGAGGGTCTGTGACATTCAACAGACCTGAAAATCTTGGTCAAGAATGGGTGGACTTCGTTGTGCAACAAACAAAAGCCCTTGAACCATGTGTGGGCATGTCATCCTTCAATATCAATGTGAATAACACGAATTTATTTGTAAGATGTACGAGTGTGAGATAATAGAAAACATATTCCTATGCACGAGGGTATACATAATGAATAACATTTAAGAAAACGTAACCAAACTATTAGACTACACACATACAAATTTAAAACTAGCAATTCACAGGGTTACAATTGTGAACACACTAGAAGCAATATAAGACAAAAGAAAGCTGTAACCAGCCCTCATGTTATCCAATTATAATTATCGGTCAGCATCGATTTCCATCACAACAAATAACGGAAACATAATCCATAAGTTTATAAGCATATTGTATGAAATTATAAAGTTTACTTCAACCACATATATATATATATATTGAATCACGATGCTAGGATATTGCTTTAAAAATGTCAACGTATAAAGCGGCTACCTTCAAATGATATACCATTGAAATAAATTGTAATCAGGATCAATTCAATCATACATACTTTAGCAATAACATATGAATAAAAATTTTCTGTAATGTGATAAACTCATGATTGGTAAAATAATCCATATAATGAATACAATGTATGGAAAAGTCACTTACTCTCTTTGATGGACTTTCTCAAAATGATTTAGGACAAAGAGAAATATATAAGACAAAAACATTCTGCACTGGAACTACATTATAATAGCTTTCGATCCAACTTTCATGTAGTGAAAATATTTCCACTACACGAACGCCACTCTTACATTAAATGAGTAAACTAATGAAGTCTTTCTATAACGCTTACAAAACCAGCAATGATAGTTATTATAATAATTCCCTTGCAGAAAGTTAAGCATGAAAAATTACAAAACACGGTTGGTTATTTAAAACGTTTTCGGACTTTCCTGAAACAGTAAAAAAATTGAATGGGCTTAAATAATAAACATTCTAATAGACTTCAAAGGGATGACATTGTTTCACGATTTCAAAAACTTGTTCGAACTGGGATCAAAACTAACAAATCGCATAAAGATATATTGATGTTTCTGGCGGAAGAAGAGAGAAACAAAGCAGATCGTTATCGTATGCGAACTGATGAGGAACGAGTTAATGCTGAAAAAGAACGTATTCAAGCTGAGGAAGCAAGAGCCAAAGCTGAAATGCATCGAGTTCGATTAGAAGAAGAATCTGTCAAGGCATCGGAACGTCATCATGAGGTTCTGAACGTTGTTTCTCACAGAATACAGTCTCAGGTAGTGAAACGCTTGAGGAACGAAGTAGTTCACCTTGTAGCTCCCAAGTCCATCAAACGCGAAAAACAGAGATGTATGGTTCTGTTAGCTCTTAGTAATAAGTAACCAACCAATGATGAACATCAGTAGCTTATGACGTCATAGTAAAAGAGCAGGGAGGCCCTTCAAACAGAGCGGTTAGGTTAGGTTAGGGAGGCCCTTCAAACAGGGCGGTTAGAAGGTATCAACTGAGGTTAGGTTAAGATCGATTGAGGGAGTTGAGGTTAGGGTAGGTTAGGATCGACCGAACCTAACCTCAACTCCCTCAATCGATCTTAACCTAACCTCAGTTGATACCTTCTAACCGCCCTGTTTGAAAGGCCTACCTAACCTAACCGCCCTGTTTGAAGGGCGTCCCTGCTCTTTTACTATGACGTCATAAGCTACTGATGTTCATCATTGGTTGGTTACTTATTACTAAGAGCTAACAGAACCATACATCTCTGTTTTTCACGTTTGATGGACTTGGGAGCTATACGGTGAACTACTTCGTTCCTCAAGCGTTTCACTACCTGAGACTGTATTCTGTGAGAAACAACGTTCAGAACCTCATGATGACGTTCCGATGCCTTGACAGATTCTTCTTCTAATCGAACTCGATGCATTTCGGCTTTGGCTCTTGCTTCCTCAGCTTGAATACGTTCTTTTTCAGCATTAACTCGTTCCTCATCAGTTCGCATACGATAACGATCTGCTTTGTTTCTCTCTTCTTCCGCCAGAAACATCAATATATCTTTATGCGATTTGTTAGTTTTGATCCCAGTTCGAACAAGTTTTTGAAATCGTGAAACAATGTCATCCCTTTGAAGTCTATTAGAATGTTTATTATTTAAGCCCATTCAATTTTTTTACTGTTTCAGCAAAGTCAGAAAACGTTTTAAATAACCAACCATGTTTTGTAATTTTTCATGCTTAACTTTCTGCAAGGGAATTATTATAATAACTATCATTGTTGGTTTTGTAAGCGTTATAGAAAGACTTCATTAGTTTACTCATTTAATGTAAGAGTGGCGTTCGTGTAGTGGAAATATTTTCACTAAATGAAAGTTGGATCGAAAGCTTTTATAATGTAGTTCAAGTGCAGAATGTTTTTGTCTTATATATTTCTCTTTGTCCTAAATCATTTTGAGAAAGTCCATCAAAGAGAGTAAGTGACTTTTCCATACATTGTATTCATTATATGGATTATTTTACCAATCATGAGTTTATCACATTACAGAAAATTTTTATTCATATGTTATTGCTAAAGTATGTATGATTGAATTGATCCTGATTACAATTTATTTCAATGGTATATCATTTGAAGGTAGCCGCTTTGTACGTTGACATTTTTAAAGCAATATCCTAGCATCGTGATTCAATATATATATATGTGGTTGAAGTAAACTTTTTAATTTCATACAATATGCTTATAAACTTATGGATTATGTTTCCGTTATTTGTTGTGATGGAAATCGATGCTGACCGATAATTATAATTGGATAACACGAGGGCTGATTACAGCTTTCTTTTGTCTTATATTGCTTCTAGTGTGTTCACAATTGTAACCCTGTGAATTGCTAGTTTTAAATTTGTATGTGTGTAGTCTAATAGCTTGGTTACGTTTTCTTAAATGTTATTCATTATGTATACACTCGTGCATAGGAATATGTTTTCTATTATTTCACACTCGTACATCTTACAAATAAATTCGTGTTATTCACATTGATATTGAAGGATGACATGCCCACACATGGTTCAAGGGTTTTTGTTTGTTGCACAACGAAGTCCACCCATTCTTGACCAAGATTTTCAGGCCTGTTGAATGTCACAGACCCTCCATGTTCAATTCTGTATCTACATGATTCAAAACAAAAAAATATTTTAACCAT
Source organism: Octodonta nipae (assembly GCA_034190945.1). Taxonomy (NCBI): domain Eukaryota; kingdom Metazoa; phylum Arthropoda; class Insecta; order Coleoptera; family Chrysomelidae; genus Octodonta; species Octodonta nipae. The sequence goes on along the minus strand of CM067216.1, from coordinate 90,266,059 downwards.
ATGACTTTCATTTCACAGTTTAGATTGACAACTCTTTCCACCAACAGTAATTTAATTCAGAGCAAAGTGTTATTGGAAGAACAATATTGTTACATCAAACACCTTACAGTATTTCAATGATTGATTGATACTCTAAGATACGAATAAATGCATTTCTAATGGATACTTCTGTTTTGACAAATTATAACCTTCGCTAACATCTTCACCAAGGTTAAAAAACCGCAATAATTGATAGTGATGCATATATCAAATAAAGCACAAACATCGTATATCTTTAGAATATTTGTAGGATTAATTTCAATTTAACAAGAATTTCTACTCAGTATGTTACATTTCTTTTAAATAATTTTCTTTTTCGGTGGTGTGTTGTTGTCTGTGTGCAATGTTGACTGGCTGCCTTTTGAACTAAATAATGAAATAATCTCAACCATTAAGTCTTGCAATAGATTATTTAATACGCATATAATTATCTGAAAACATATTAATTTGATGCTACGAATTTTGCTGTGGCTCCGTTTACAAACTTTTTAATGCTTTGGCTGTTTTATCTTCATTGTGTATATCAAAGCAGGGTTAAAAGCAGGTGGAATGATGAATTGAACTTGTCTTTTTTCTGCTACCGGAGTTGTTTTGGTTGTGACTGGGTCTAGTAGTGTTCTCCAGTGACAAATTCTCAGTTTCGGCTGCGTGTGGTGGTTCGTCGCTTTGCCTTTCAACATGTCGAAAGCTAGCAAGCCATAATCCTGCATGAAAGCCTTCTAGGGGTCTGGCAGGACTGTAAGTATGAGCTTCGTCTTTGTTCTATAATAACTTTGTCAAGTGACCTTTTTTATGTTTATTATTTAAATGAAATTAGCAGTCAAGAATATTTTTAATTTATTAGTAATTCATAAATCAAGCAAATTGTTCCTACGTTTCATATGCGCGTTAAATTACCTTGTTTGTTGAGTTGCATTTTTTTAAGAGAAACTTTTGATGAGACGATAGTTTTGTTATCTCCGTTTTGAGGTTGTTTGCTACAACGTACCTCTGGAAATTAGTTGTGACGTCACAGAGAAAGGGAAGGAGGCCCGGTAAAGGATGCCAGTGACGCCAGATATCCATATTTCCCTAGATCTCGGAAATGCGTCATTTTAGTCATATGATTAAAGTGATGGAGCAACATTGCCATATTTCCATAGATCTCTGAAAACACACACACACAAGTTCCTTTTATCTGCTTTGGTTCATTATAAAAGCGAATACTAATAATATTATAATATTAAGACGCTATTGAAGCACTTAAATCGATAAAAAACAGTACAACAATCATTATTATTTTAAGAATTTGGTAACAATTGTCCGTGTCGACTTGCTGATGACAACGATTCTTCAACAAAGTCTAAATTTTCGATAGGCAGTTGGACATCTTGTTGCTTCATAAACATCTTATGTCATCATCCTTATTGCGGATACTAGTTGAATACAGCAGTCTATCGCAGTTATTTGCGCTGGGATTGTTCTTAGCATTCATATCTTTTCTATCATTTGTAACGTCCCTGTACCTGTCATTTCTAGTATTTGCAGGGGTCCCATTTCTAACATTTGTAGCGTTCCTGTACCAATCATTTCCATCATTCTTGCTTCTGTTATAAAGTTTCTACTATCAGTTTTCTAGCATTTATAAGGTCCTGTTAGAGACATATAGGTAAAACATCTGTGAAATTTTTCAAATACTTTGTTCATTTTAATCTCATATCAACAATTCGTTGGGAGAAACATACATTTTGTGTACCTAGAAAACATTTGTTTGTACTGACCTTAGAAGAACAAGTTACATGTAATAGAAACATTTGTTTGTAGTGGACTAATGTTTTCTTTTTGATGTCTAAATTTTTGTGCACGTAGGAAAAAAGTTTTTATGTACCACTGAATAAGCTTTGAATACCTGTCTTAGAAAAGATTTGTTTGTTCCTACCTCTGGCTTACAAAAAGTTATATATTTATTCCTACTATCCCATTTCCAACATTCCTGGGCTCTATTTTTTGCAACGGATTTGTTTCAAACCATTTATAGCAACAGTTTCTAGCATTTTTTTTGTAACGGTTTCAAACATTTCTAACCTTTGTAGCGACTCCCACCATTTCTAGTATTTCTAGTGGCATAAAGACACTCCTCAAATATAAAACGGAATCCTACTTTGGAAACTTTTAAATCGGGACATATCTATTCTTTATAAGCATATAAGATAAACAAACTGCTGGTTAGCAGGTTAGCAGCTTATGACGTCATGACCGGAAGGCCCTGTTTACAGGGCGTTCTTATCAGATTTCCGATCTCTTTCTTTAATAAATGATGCTAGAGAGAGAGAGAGATAATAATGTTCTAATCAGAAGTACTTTTGGTAGTAAAATAGTGTGTTGTATTTACAATTTTATTTCATAGCAGCATATGATATATCAACATCAAGGTATTTATGTATATTTCCTTGCGTTTCTATGGATCGTTCTAGTCGTTTCTACGTTTTCAGTCGTTTCTACAGGCTAAGTTGTTTCTACGGGTCTTCAGCCATTCAACGGGCCAAGCCGTTTCTATGGTTCGTTTCTAGCATTTGTAGTGGCTCCAACCATTCTACCAACCGTTTATACTGACGCAGTCGTTTCTACGAGACGTTTCTAGCTTTTGTAGTGGCTTCAACCATTCTACCAGTCGTTTCAACGGGTCATTTCTAGTTTTTGTAGTGGCTCCAACCATTCTACCAGTCGTTTCTACTGGCCCAGTAGTTTCTACGGGCCATTTCTACCTTTTGTAGCGGCTCCAACCAGCCATTTCTAAGTTTCTAGTCGTTTCTACGGGACGTTTCTAGTTTTTTGTAGTGGCTTCAACCATTCTACCAGTCGTTTCTACTGGACCAGTTGTTTCTACGGGCCATTTCTAGCTTTTGTAGCGGCTCCAACCAGCCATTTCTAAGTTTCTAGTCATTTCTACGGGTCATTTCTAGTTTTTGTAGTGGCTTCAACCATTCTATCAGTCGTTTCTACTGGCCCAGTAGTTTTTACGAGACGTTTCTAGTTTTTGTAGTGGCTTCAACCATTTCTACCAGCCGTTTCTACTGTACCAGTCGTTTCTACGGGCCATTTCTAGCTTTTGTAGCGGCTCAAACCAGCCATTTCTATGGTTATAGTCGTTTCTACGGGTCATTTCTAGTTTTTGTAGTGGCTTCAACCATTCTACTAGTCGTTTCTACTGGCCCAGTAGTTTCTATATGCCAGTTCTACCTTTTGTAGCGGCTCCAACCAGCCATTTCTAAGTTTCTAGTCGTTTCTACGGTTCATTTCTAGTTTTTGTAGTGGCTTCAACCATTCTACCAGTCGTTGTTTCTACTGGCCCAGTAGTTTCTATATGCCAGTTCTAGCTTTTGTAGCGGCTCCAACCAGCCATTTCTAAGTTTCTAGTCGTTTCTACGGTTCATTTCTAGTTTTTGTAGTGTCTTCAACCATTCTACCAGTCGTTTCTACTGGCCCAGTAGTTTCTACGGGCCATTTCTAGCTTTTGTAGCGGCTCCAACCAGCCATTTCTAAGTTTCTAGTCGTTTCTACGGGTCATTTCTAGTTTTTGTAGTTGCTTCAACCATTCTACCAGTCGTTTCTACTGGCCCAGTAGTTTTTACGAGACGTTTCTAGTTTTTGTAGTGGCTTCAACCATTTCTACCAGCCATTTCCACTGTACCGGTCGTTTCTACGGGACATTTCTAGCTTTTGTAGTGGCTTCAACCAGCCGTTTCTATGGTTCTAGTCGTTTTTACGAGACGTTTCTAGCTTTTGTAGTGGCTTCAACCATTCTACCAGTCGTTTCTATTGGCCCAGTAGTTTCTACGCACCATTTCTAGCTTTTGTAGCGGCTCCAACCAGCCATTTCTAAGTTTCTAGTCGTTTCCACGGGTCATTTCTAGTTTTTGTAGTGGCTCCAACCATTCTACCAGACGTTTCTACTGTGCTTGTTGTTTATACGGGTCGTTTCTAGCTTTTGTAGCGGCTCCAACCAGCCGTTTCTAAGTTTCTAGTCGTTTCTATGGGCCGTTTCTAGTTTTTGTAGCGCCTTCAACCATTTCTACCAGTCGTTTCTACTGTACCAGTCGTTTCTACGGGGCGTTTCTAGCTTTTGTAGCGGCTTCAACCAGCCATTTCTAAGTTTCTAGTCGTTTCTAAGGGCCATTTCTAGTTTTTGTAGTGGCTTCAACCATTCTACCAGCCGTTTTTACTGTACTAGTATTTTCTATGGGCCGTTTCTAGCATTTGTAGTGGCTCCAACCATTTCCTACTGCGATTTCTACGGTTCCAGTCGTTTTTACGGTCAGTTTCTAGCTTTTGTAGTGGTTCCAACGGTATTCTTTCCGAATTACCCTGCACTCGATACAAAATCCAACGATTCAAGTCGCAATTATTATTCCTCATTTACGTATTTATTTGTTTACATTATTAGCTACCATTATCTCTTTAATGAAAACCGCATCTACTTTTATAATTAACGATTTTGTTTACAATCAACCAGCCACTTCACTTTCAAGCAGTGCTCGAGTTTCGCATGGTTATCAGTTCACCAACATGCTGTTGCGGTTTCACTTATCTTTTGTTATTGCCTTCGTTGAATCTGAATTATTTTATTATTTGTAATGAAATGCTAATTACCAAATATTTGGGAACCTATTAATTATTTACGATGCATTTTCGGTACATTTTTTGCTTAAAATTGCCGAATTATCTATATTAAGAGATCTAACGCCCGGACTAGGCGTCCTCGTGGCCCTGGTTTATCCGACGAAAGCAGAGACTCGAACGAGTTGCCGCTCTCGCGCATATGATAATTTATTTCGTTGTTCAAAATACGTTTCGTTCATCCCATTGAATATGTTCTTAAGATGTGTTTCACCACTGTATCTGCAACGACCAATGCACCCGGCTGTGACCATCCCCCTGCAACAAGCACCTAACACGAGCCAGTTCGTTTCCCGAATGACGTCACGGTTCGCCGCCCCCGACGGAAGCACCCGGTTGAATCCCGATCGCCAGCCAGCGAATTCCCTACACACCGCATGCCACCGCATTCCCTACGCACCGCATGCCCCGCGCACCCTCCGACTACCACCGTTCCTCCCGCGTACTGATGCAACCCCGCTATCCCTACGCACCGCTTTACGCCGCGTTCCCGACCCGACGCTCGCCGAGCCTCCCGAAGGAGCCGCGAGCAGACTACCCCCAGCCGAAGTGGGAGTGGAGGGGGTAAATTTGGTTCAATTTCGTGGTTTCGGGACCTTAGAATCTCTTATGGGAAATTACATGTATTTTTGGTCGATTTTGTGCTCGTACCTGTATAGCTTATCTACTGAAGTTATATAGACTTTATTACAGTGAATAATAGACTATTTCCGACTTCAAAATGCTTGTAAAGCTAAATATGTAAATACTCAATAGCTTATACACCTTTAATAACTGTATTAACAAAGAAAATTAATATTTAAACTCTAAATATTCTGTTAAAATTTGCCGTATGTTTCTCCGAACAGATGTGGCAACATAGCATATAATATGCCTTATTCAGTACTACAGCTGACCACTTGCCACGAATGCTTTTTTGCTGCACCGGTTCTTGTCAGAAAGTGAAAGTGATATTTACGTGACATTCTACATAGCGTTCGTGATTTGATTTTCGTTTTAAAAAATAAATTTGAGAAATAAATAATATCTGTTGTAAATTGTGAGTTGGAGTGTATTAGTTTGTGACAAATAGTGGCAATTATACAATTAGGTAAAGACCTGCCATGCTATTAATTTGTGGGGAAAACACTTGTAATAGCAACAATGTTGAATTTTGAATATTTACTATAAAGAATCCTTTGTTCTCCAGAGCTCTATCATAATGACAGCCTGTAAGTACATGGGTATTTATTTGTCTAATATAAGTAATATTAATTTTATGAGTAACAATTATTTTTCGAATAATTTAACACATAAAAGAACTACATATAAGAAATGTAATTATTTAATACAAAAAAATAACAGGTGTTAATTTTTTTGTGTGAATCATCCCTTTATTATTCACGTTACAAGTGAATTTTTAGCGCGACGTTGTCACATTGACAATAATTTACTTAACATGTATTTCGAATTTTCTTGCTTATTAAGGCCTATAGACCATAGCGTTATAAGAGTTTTTTGTTTTATTTGGTGTGTACTATCTGCACCTAAAATATATGCACTCAAACTGTTTACACCCTGTATATATATATATGATCTTAGTTACTTGGGTAAGTAATTTACGTCTTCAACAACAGAAAAAAACTGGAAGCCGTAAATTTCAGGTACGAATTATAATTTTATGGATTTCGGAAATAAATGACAGTCTAATTAATATTAATATGCAGTAAATTAATTAAAATTTAATATTAAATTCATTGACATTGTTAAATAATATTAATATTGTTTATTTCTTTGCAGAGAATGGATTATTCCATTTCGCACTCAAAGTATGCCTCATCAACAATGTCCTCTGGTACTCTAGGTGGCAGTTGTGGGATCAGGAAGAACAGAGTGAGAACTATACATTTAGTCAGACCTAAAAATAGTTCTTTACAAGGGCATCCTAATATTCCTCAAGTATTCTTTCTTGGATTCAGTATAAGGGGAGGTCATGAGCATGGAACTGGTTTTTTCGTGTCAAATGTGGAAAATGGTTCTGAAGCACATGGTCAAGGTCTGAAGGTAATCTAAATTAAAATTATATTAAAACTAGTAACATGAGTGCAAGGAATATTATGCGAAATTGCAATAAAATGTGTATGTAGAAAGTTGTGGCAATAATTAGGGTTCCGTATATACAATATACGGATACCCTTATATTATCACTCCGGATTTCTGCCTCTGTCACATCACAGCAATTTTTTCCTAAAGTTTGGTGACCCGATCAGGAGTACATGTCGTAAAAGAAGAAATTTTAGGGGTACTTCTGGAAGGAAAAACTAAAAAATCGACCATTCCCCCCTGCTCTCCGAAACTACTGAGCCTAAATTTTGCAAAAAAGAGGAAATATAGGACGTTGCTCGAACTTTACAGGAAAAATAAGGAGAAACCATTAATATTAATTTTGGGGGGCAAATTATAGAATTAAATGAAAATTTAAAAATATTTTTTTTTTCAAACGTATGATGTCATATCAAATGAAAAGTCCCATTCTGAGGAACACAAATATATTTTATTCATATTAAAAAAAATTAGTTAACAAGATATTAACGAAAATATACCAAAATTTACCCATTCCCCCCCCCCTTATCTCCCATATAAAGTAAAGTTTGAAAAAAATTACAAGTATGAGGTCTGACCTGAAGCTTTCACCGAAACGCTGCCTAATCCCTAATGAAACTTTGGTGAAATTGTTCTTCTTTCATAGGTCAACAAAAAATACCCGAAAAACTTTTTAAGTATAGCTACTATATGCTTTTTTTAATTTCTAAAACAGTGGTCAGTTAAAATGTGGTAATTGGAAAGCATTTTTGCACATTATAATTACCTTATGCAACATACAATCTAAGTCAGTATTGCAATAAACTTCGTGGGTTTAAATTCACTTTTAACAACTAATATTCACTTCACTTTCTAGAACTCTATTTATCCAATATAACAGCTGATTTCACAAACAATTTGCATAAAAATAATAACACTATCTAAGTTATATAAAATTATTGTATATATCCTTCTTCGAATTCTCTAGCAAATTTCGACGGTCATCTCCCCGTCATCTCACGTTTTTGCTGAGTAGAAGGTTCGTTGTTTTTACTCCCAGACGGTCAATGTTTTATTTTATGACTCATTTAGGTATCTCCAGTGGCGACGAATATAAATTATATAACACTGCCCCCCTTTAGTTCTGATCGTTCCGATCAGAAACCTTCTCTCCATGATAGGGAGAATCCAACTTAACGCTTGGGTTTCGACGGATACGGTAGACAACGTCATTGATCCTCTTGACCACCTCGTATGTACCATCCCAGACGGGTGTAAGCTTTAAAGATTTACCCTTGCTCCTCTGGGTGTTGTACCTTGTGCCTCTCTTGGAACCCGACAGAATTGGCCTTCAGGTCATATCGTGTCTATATCCGGTCGCTGGTGGACAACATCTGCGTTCGGGCTAGTTCGTGTATTAGCGATATGTTATGTCGGAGTTGGTCGGCATAATTGTTGATTTCTTGGGACGGTTCTTCGGGAGAGCCAGATCACAGGGTAATCTCAGCTCTTTTCCGAATAGGACCCTGGCTGGAGTCAGACCTGTTATGTACGGCTGAGCGAGAGGCTAACAGGAATAGGGGAATATGCTCATCCCAATCACGCTGGTTATTGCTGACGACCGTGGATATGTGTTGCTCCAAGGTTCTGTTGAATCTTTCCACCAGTCCGTCTGACTGTGGGTGTAGTGGTGTTGTTCTCGTTTTCCTGATTCCCAACATCGTACAAACCTTGTGAAATACATTCGATTCGATGATACGCCGTTGGTCTGAATGTAGTTTCAACGGGACACCAAACCTGTTGAATAGCTGTTCTACCAGCACCGTCGATACCGTGGTCGCCTCCTGATTGGGTCTCGCATACGCTTCAGGCCATTTTCTGAAATAATCCATTGCGACCAAAATGTATTTGTTCCCCCTCTCAGACTCAGGCAATGGACCGGCGACATCGATGGTAATTCTCTCAAATGGGTCGCCCGCATTGTACTGCTGCATTCTGCCCTTGGTCCGGGCATTCGGGACCTTACTGGCTGCACAGGTGTCACATTTCCGAGGTTTTATTCATGCCCAAATGACCTCCGATAATCCTATCATGTACTTCGGTCGGTACCTTCTTCTTTGAGACTACCAGTTGTGACTTTGTTTCTCGGCCGTCAGTGCATTCCCAAATTCTTTTGAGCATTCCATTCTCTACTCTTAGAGAGTCCCATTGGGCCCATAACGATTTCAGGACGTCCGAGTGTCTGGCTACCTCGTCCCATCGTGGCCTTTGTGCCCCTCTCTTTTTAAGTGACGGGATTGGTTCATTGTCTGGATCAGTCATTCGGTCCTGGATGCACTGTTCCGTTGTCCAGTCTTGGCCTGTACTCGAATCTGTCTGATGGAGATACCATCTCGCTGTTCGGTCTTCAGACACTGTCGGCATTCTACTCTACAGAGTCTACTTGTCAGAGCATCGGGATTATTATGCAAACGGCCGGCACGGTGTTCAACCTTAATATCGTATTGCTCCTACCTGACCAGTTGTCCTTCCGGTGTATTTATGTCCAGCCGCACTTTGAGAGCGGTATGATCTGTTCGGATGAGGTAGTGACGACCGTAGTGGTATTTGTGGAAATGGTCTGCAGCCCTAATTATTGCAAGAAGTTCTTTTCCTGGTGAGACAGTAGTTCCTTTCAGGTATCGACAATCCTCGACTGTAGTACTCGATTACCCTCTTGCACCTGGGAAAGGACGGTTCCCAAACCGGTGCTACTGGCTGGCGTCAGGGTCTAAGATGAACTAGCCGGGCTGTGTAGGAAATGTTAGGATTGGGCTGGAACATAGTGCCGCCTTCAGTTATCTGAATAATGTTTCGCAATCCTGATTCCAACGAAAGGTCTCTTTTTCAGTGGTCTGCCGATGTAGAGGCGCGGCAATGGTGGCAAATCCTTCAACGAATCGTCTGTAGTAGGAAAAGGACCCTAAAAAGCTACGTAGTTCATGCTTGTCTCTCGGGACCGGCCAATCATGGATTGCTGCTATCTTGTCTTCGTTGGTGCGGATTACTGACTAGGAAACGACTCTATGTTCTCCTCTACTGCCTGTTGTTGCCCCAATGGTAGTCTGCTAGGTGGTATTCTGATAGGTTAAGCCTTCCCGGTATCTATTTGGTGCAGGATGATGTTTGTACTACCAGTGGTTCCATATTGATTTGCCAGTGATTTGCGATTAATTTTTCGCATTCTTCTTTTTCTCTTGTGTAAAGTGTGTTAAATGGTCAGCAAACTGTTGTAGAAACTCTTTGCTCGGCTCTGTCTCCTTCACCGATGTCTGATACACCTCTTCGCAATTGATGATGGTCTCTACTGGCTCGAAACAAGCTGTCTTCTGACCATTGGCAATTCTGATGTTCAAGTCGTTGTTGAACAAATTCAAGACAAATTGGTATATCTCGTCCTGTTTTAACTATAGCCCGTCCAATTAAGTAGTCATGAGCTGAGTTTGCGGGCTCCACCATTCCAACGCAGCTCCCAAGATTTCTATCTAGCTGCCCATGAATAATCTGTTCCGTTCGACCGGGAATTCTGGCTGAGTATTTACAATCTCTACAGCGTATTTCATATACAACATTACTTTTTCTGATAACAAATTATGTCCTTTATGACTATATGACAACAACAATCGTTGAAATTGTGTAGACAACCCTTTTATATAGTTTCTATCAGGTTCTGTACTCAATAATCGAAACATTTGTTCCTAAATTCAAATATTCGAATGAAAAATTTGCACCATGGTATTCGTCCGAACTTATCAAAAATATTAAACCAAAATCAAATGTCTCGTAAAATATAAACAAACAAAATCGGAGTGGCTATATAAGTTTATAAGCTATGGGGCTTCGAGAACAAAATCGACCGAATATACATGTAATTTCCCATAAGAGATTCTAAGGTTAAAATTAGCGAAAATTTACCCCGATGACCTTGAAATCGTCAACGTGAGCGAGCGGTTTAGAGGCGAGAAACGGCATAATTACCGCCATTTTGGGGTGAAAACGTTATATTTAGGGGTGTTTTCATCATATTTAAGGCCCTTTTGGCATTTGACGGGGGTGAAATTCAATCGAGGGTGTCATTTGTTCTGGGAACGTGGGGGTCGCGTTCTCGGACCTTAGCGGATTGCGGGGGCTCGGACTAGGGCGGTGGGGGCTGAAGAGGGGCCGTGATTTAGGTTATGTTAATGACGGCTGTCGACAAAGGGGCCGCGATTTAGGTTATGTTAGTGACGGCTCTCAACGGAGGGGGCCGCGATTTAGCTTATGTTAGAGGTTCGCGGGGTTTGCTTGACAGAGGAGTGTTGGTTGCGGGGCCATCTTGCAGCGTTGGTGTGTTGTGGGTTGCGCGCTATCTGTTGTTGCTTGTGGTAGTGAGAAAGACAAAAAGCTGGGACATGATTTCGATCCCGGAAATTTTAATATGGTTGTATGTATGATTGACATATGCACTGACCTTATGAGAGTGATAGACTTGCAAAAGGTTAAATTATATAAGAAAACGTATACAAATCGTACATATCGTTCCATAAATGAACTGAAATTTTGGCGGGAACCTTAAAAATATGTATGAAAACGGTATTTAGATGTAGGTTATCAGAGTGGTGGTTTAACAATTTCAACTATCGAAAAAGACAGTTGACATCTTATAGAAGGAATGCAAGGAACAGTATACTAGAAATGGGATAGTGGGAAACGAGATTGCAGATAACGAGATAGGTGGATCAAGATGACTGAAACGGTAGTATATGTTTGAAGTTGGTTGGCAGAACGCTGAAAACAAGAATGCGGGGGACCAAATAGCTGGAACGGGAATATTGGAAACTGGAACAGGACAGCGGAAAGGAGCGTGCTGGATGGTTGGATCAGAGACGAAACAAATGTGAATGTTAGATATGGTTGGAGTCCCTACAAACGGTTGAAATGATTGGTACAGCAAATGACTAAAAACGGTGTAAATCCTATAAATGGCTGCTACAAATGGTTGGTGACACTACAAACGGTTAAAATGTCTGGTACAAAACTGATACACAGGGTAGAAATGCAACAAATGGCTGGAAATGACTGCAAGAAATGGTTGGAGCCGCTACAAACGTTTGAAATGACTGGTACAGAACTGATACAAATGGTAGAAACAGCAGGAAACGGTTGTTAGAAATGGTTGGTGAAACTACAAACGATTGAAATGTCTGGTACAGAACTGATACACAGGGTAGAAATGAAACAAATGGCTAGAAATGGCTGCTTGAAATAGTTGGAGCCGCAACAAACGGTTGAAATGATTTGTGCAGGAACGTTGCAAATGGCTAAAAACGGTACAAATACTAGAAATGCAAACAAATGGCAGGAAACGGTTGCTAGAAATGGTTGGACACACTACAAACGGTTGAAATGACTGGTACAGAATTGATACAAATGGTAGAAATGCAACAAATGGTTGGATACGGGTTGCTAGAAATGGTTGGAGCCGCTACAAACGGTTGAAATGGTTGGGACAGGAATGTTGCAAATGACTAAAAACGGTACAAATACTAGAAATGGTGGCTAGAAATGGTTGCAGCCGCTACAAACGGGTTAAATGACTGGTACGGGAACGTTGCAAATGACTAAAAACGGTAAAAATGGTAGAAAATGCTGGAAAGGGCCGTTAGAAACAGTAGAAAAGGGACAGTGGGGATGTTAGAAACGATAGCAATGGTTGGAGCCACTACAAACGGTTTAAATGATTGGTACAGGAACGTTGCAAATGACTAAAACGGTACAAATGGTAGAAATGGCTGGAAAAGGCTGTTAGGAATGCTAGAAATGGGATAGGGGGAGTGTTAGAAATGCTAGAAAACAAGCAAGAATGCTTGAAAAGATATGATGGTTGAAGCAGGGATTTTTACAAATGTCAGAAATGGGGCTCCTACAAATGCTAGAAATGACTAGTACAGGGACGTTACAAATGGTAGAAACGTTATAAAAAGAACAAGAATGCTAGAAATAAGATGGCTGAAACAAATCCGTTGCAAATAGGATTGTAAGAAATTAAACAGGGACATTACAAATGATTGGAAATGTGATGAGGGCTATAAAGATCCGTAATATAACTTTTTCTAAGACAGAAGCCGGGACAAACAAATCGTTTCTAAGGCAAGGTCTGGGACTCGAAACTTTAGCATCAAAACTAATTTCAGTACTTCGTGATGAAGAGAAAACAACCATGACGAGCCCATAAATGTTTCTACCAACTACAACAATACATAGCCATAAACTTTTTTTCTAAGACAGTGTCTGGGACTTTAGCATCAAAAAACCATAAATGTTGCGCTCAACGAATTGTTTCATTGATGTGAGGGTAAAACTGACAAAGTGCTTTATAACACCCTGTGTAATCTTATTGAAAAATTTCACAGCTGAATCTAAATTAGGTCAGGCCCTCAAATAAATGTTTACCAAATAATACTTTTGTCGTAGAACTTATATGTCTCAAGCAGAAAGTGTACAAAAAAGTTGAAACTGTTACTTACCAAAAAGGCATTCTCTATAGGTACAGAGAAAACAATCATATACAAATATAAGGCAACGGTTGAAAGTAGACTTGAGACATTTAAAGACTGGCTGATCTCATCGTTTATCATAGCAGAATATTCAAAATTTTGTTTAAGTAACAATCATTCAATACCATGGAAAAGAAAATTATTTAAAAAGAAATGTTGCAAGGAGGATTTAACATATTGCTGTAGTATAGAAGTTAGGAATCTCTTACCACGGGACGACGTTGTAACGAACCACCACACGCAGACACAGTCACAACGAAAGCAAAAAACACCGGTAGCAGAAAAGACATCACAGGGATTCGGACACATAAACAAATACAGTGTTGTAACTCAAGTTCAATCCATTATTCTACATGCTTCGATATACACAATTAAGTTAAAACAGCCAAAGCATTCAAAAGTTTGTAAGAGTAATTACTAACTTATAAAACAATCAATTATGAATGCAAGACTTGGTGGTTGAAATTCTTGTTAAATAGAAATTAATCATTCAAATATTATAAAAATATACGATGTTTATGATTTATTTGATAGGTATATCAGTCTCAGTTCTGTGATTTTGTTAACCTTGAGTGAAGATGTTCAATTTGGAGTTTGTGTAGGTTATAAGAAAAATATATAATTCAGATGTACAGGTCTGCAAACAGAAACGTATAAGGGTAGGTACATATTACGCTGGGTATATGAAGTGTCCCATAATTGTTAGAAAAATATATTATACATGAAACGTATAAAAATATATTTGGATGGTTGATAAGCAAAATAGATTTGTATCAGCATACAAACTCTGAGATGAACATATAGTTGCAACGAAATCAAAACAACAAAGGTAAGAAAGGTGAGAGAAAATATCATCAGTGGTAAACAAATTCTGACGTAGCCAAAACAAATGAACCAATAGAAAACCAACGGTTGAGGAAAATGACATCACCGGAATTTCGGATACACTGTTGTAGTCAAAAGGGTTAAATTTTTTTGTTTTAAATCATGTAGATATAGAATTGAACAGGGAGGGGTCTTTCACATTCAAGTCTTTGGTCGATCCTAACCCTAACCACAAGTTGTTCGATCGATCCTAACCTAACCTCAGTTGATACCATCTAACCGCAAGTTGAAACCAAAGACTAAGTAAGGGTCCTAACCTCAAGTAAACACTTTCCTACGATTGGCGCCTGGATGATCCCTCGCAGTGGCTTACATCTGAACTTACGGTAATAGGCACTATAGAGGAGACATGGTTAATAGATAGGACATTTTGTATAAAATTAACAAATTTCAATGACACTGTTTAACATTCAGTAAGAGAATTATTACAATAACTACCATTACGGGCCTTGAACACGTTATATAAAGAATTCAATAGTTTACTCATTTGAAGTTGGATCGAAAGCTTTGTAATGACAGTACCAGTGCTAAATGCGATTGCCTCATATAATTCTCAAAATCTGTTGAAATGAAATCATATGTACGTAAGCATGTATGGAATTTTGAAAAGATTCTTTGTGATTATAATCAGATAGTTCATGCAAATGATATTGAAAGAGGGGCTAAAAAGTCATCAGTAGTGAACAGCTCTCTAATGGTTATTAAAGAGGATATTATTTCATACATTATGTTCCTTATATGGATTAGTTTCCTATTGTTTGTTTGGATGTGATAGAGAGTTATGAGAGATCTAGTACGCATTCCATCCCAAATGAGAAATCTTCTGATCATCTAATCTCTTCTTCGTTTGTTTAGCGAGAAAGAGTGAGACATATCGTATTCGTTATACATATTATATTTTTTTGTTATTTTAATGAAAAGGTACAGTTTATGCCGTCGCAGACAAGTGGTGGGAGCTCTTGTTTGATCATTCATAACTGTCAGATTGCTGAATACTCTTGATCTCGGAAATTGTGACTTTAACATTTTGTGGTATATGCTTTGTATGTTTATGATAGCTAATACTTTTATAACGGTGCTGTTGACAGATGGGTAAAGGAATCCTGCTGATGAAACTTTATTTAATACATATGTATTCTTTATGTACATAGGAATTACACATACCGATGGTTGGCAGGTTGTCTGATGATTCGAGTTTAAACCAGCCAATGAGAGCCAAGCTTTTGACGTCACAGAAAAGTGGAAGGAGGCCCTGTTAGAGTGGCCAGCGCTGCCAGTTTGCAATATTTCCCTAGATCTCGGAAAATGCGTCATTTTATTCATATATTCCTTGTTAAAGTAATGGAGTATTTTATAGGAAAATATATGCGACTGAAACGTGTCTTACGTTAATTTACTTCAATGGTATATCATTGGGCGGTAGCTACTTTGTATGTTGACAAATTTAAAGCAATATCCTACAGAAAATCATTTCATTCGGTTTGTATGTGTTTGCGGTAAATTTTCAATTTCATACAATATGCTTCTAGCTTATGGGTTACGTTTCTCTGTTATAATTCCGCATAACACCGTTTTGACTGCGTGTGGTTGTTCGTTACTGCTTCTTCCTTGGTGACTGGTTTTCTCTAATGACGCATCTGATTGACATATTTTTTGGGAAATTGTCTACAACAAAGCTCTTCAATATTATCGTAAGTTCCTAAGTTCTGTACCATAGCCATTGAACCGATTTTCAACATGCTGAAAGCTAGCAAGCCCCCATTTAAGAATCCTGCCTGCCAGAATCCAACCTGTCAGAATCCCTCCTTACATTTATACCTTGTGGACGCTTGGCTAGCCGCTAAGATTGTTCTTTGAAATTAGACCACTGTTACTTATGTAGAACAGCTATAGCTGACTATTTAAAAATCTTTGTGTCTTAACTAAGAAATATAAATGCTAATTTGAAAATGTGATTTGTTCGGGGTAATGGGTTGTGCATCATTGGAAATCTCTATAGCAATGTTTTCATTGATAGATTCTGTATAATCAATCAGGCAGAATCATACAATAGCTCAAGAGAATGAAGATGATTTCTGGGAGTGTTGCCTCTAGCGAAGCATGTTAAGTTCCCAGGCCGGAACTGGAGAGCGTTACCTATATTTAAAGGATGTGTGATATTAAACCATTCTTTAACAAGTTATGCATTCGAATTTATCTTCAACACTGTCCTTGTGGCTGCATGGAAAGACTTTAGCTACCTAGGTATGAAGTACCAGTGTTCCTCTTATTAAGGAGCAGCAGAGCCACACACCTCTGTTTCTATGGTTCATGGGCTTGGGGGCCACTCGTTGTCTTGACAGATTCCTCTTCTAGTTGAACTCGATGCATTTTAGCTTTGGCCCGTGCTTCCTCAGCTTCAATACATTCTTTACCATTCTTAACTCGTTCCTTATCAGCTCGCATACGATTAAAGTGTAGAGGAAGCGAATTTCTGGAGCCTTGTTGCTCCACATCTGTGTAAGCAACACTTGAGCGTCGATGGCGCTCATGCAAATATATTTCTTTTTAGCATTATTTTTATCCTGAGTTTCATTGTACTGCATAGACGGTTGTTGCTTTTTCAGCAAATTCAGAAAGTGTTCTTTGGTAGTTCTCTATTCGCTTCTATAACCACACCACTCTAGGACATTAATGAGACTTGATTGCTTGAAGTTAGCTTCCCAAAACAAAGCATTTCGGTTATCATTTTCATCTCGTCTAACCCATATTTGAGACACACTTCAGTATACGTTAATTTTTTCATTGGTGTAACACATTGTTTTACTTCTTGATCACTTTCGTTTAGATTGAATTGCCAGCACCTTCAAATTGTATCCTACTTGAAAAGCTGTTTATGACAGCCTTAATGAACTGATTGAACTAGAAGTTCTTTGATGAGAAATTTACTCCTGCTACATAATCTTTATGTGATGGAAAGTGGTGAGAGGTATAGTTCATTCAACAATGATGAACATGTGTAGCCCTTTTTACTGAGACGTCAAAAGCTGTACATTTTCCATCAAATAACGAGGCACATAACCTGTATAAGGAATATTATATGTCTAATTTTTCCTCATAATAAATTTATAGGAAGAGTGTGATGACGTAATAATCTGCACTCTCATTGTATAGTTTATCAGAGGTATATGCTTCGTATCTTATAATATAAAACCAAACATATAAATTTTCTTACTGACGGTTAGCAGCTGATCTGCTGAAGCTTTCTTTTCTTTTGTCTTACAGGATCATCTATGGATTGTTTTAATTGTGTTACTAAGATCTCAATTATAGTCCTTTGAGCTGCTGGTTTTAAAATTTTTTATGGGTTTAAATTAATATGTTTGTTAAATTTTTCTTCAAATATTCTTCATTATGTATACACTCATGTGTATGTATGAATGTGTCGTCCCCACAAATTATCTAGTACTAGTACATTATTTCAATTAAATTCTTGATATTCACATTGATCTTGGAGGAAGGCATGCCAACGATGGCGAGTTGGCATTTGTCTGCAGTATAACGAAGTCTACCCATTCCTGACTAAGACTTTCTAGCCTGTTGAATGAAGCTTAACTCCATCAAGGTGAAACGACACTTGAATGTGTTCAATTCTGTATCTACATGATTTAAAACAAAAAAATTATCCCCTTTGACTACAACAGTGTATCCGAATCCCTGTGATGTCATTTTCATCAACCGTTGATTTTCTATTGGTTCGTTTGTTTTGGCTACGTCAGCATTTGTTTACCACTGATGATATTTTCTCTCAAGTTTCTTACCTTTGTTGTTTTGATTTGGTTGCAACTATATGTTTATCTCAGAGTTTGTATGCTGATACAAATCTTTTTTGCTTATCAAACATCCAAATATATTTTTATAGGTTTCATGTATATTATATTTTTCTAACAATTATGGGACACTTCGTATACCCAGCGTAATATGTACCTACCCTTATACGTTTCTCTGTTTGCAGACCTTTACATCTGATTTATATATTTTTCTTATAACCTACACAAACTCCAAATTGAACATCTTCACTCAAGGTTAACATTTGAATTTGAATGACTAATTTCTATTTAACAAGAATTTCAACCACCAAGTCTTGCATTCATAATTGATTGTTTTATACGTTAGTAATTACTCTTGCAAACTTTTGAATGCTTTGGCTATTTTAACTTCATTGTGTATATCGAAGCAGGGTTAAAATCATGTGGAATGATGGATTGAACTTGAGTTACAACACTGTATTTGTTTATGTGTCCGAATCCCTGTCATGTCTTTTTTCTGCTACCGGTGTTTTTTGCTTTGGTTGTGACTGTGTCTAGTAGTGTTCTCCAGTGACAAATTCTCAGTTTTGACAGCGTGTGGTGGTTTGTTACTGCGTCTTCCCCTAGTAAGAGATTCCTAAGTTCTGTGCTATAGCAATATGTCAAATCCTCCTTACATCATTTCTTTTTATATAATTTTCTTCTCCATAGTATTGAATGATTGTTACTTAAACAAAATTTTGAATATTCTGCTATGATAAACGATGAAATGAGCCAGTCTTTGAATGTCTCAAGTCTGCTATCAACCGTTGCCTTGTACTTTTGTGTATGATTGTTTACTCTGTACCTATATAGAATGTCTTTTTGGTAAGTAACTTTTTTGTACACTTTCTGCTTGAGACTAAGAAAAAAATATTCTTTGGTAAATATTTGTTTGACGGCCTGACCTAATTTAGATTCAACTGTGAAATTTTGAAATAGGTTTACACAGGGTGTTATAAAGCACCCTCACATCAATGAAACAATTTATAGTTTTTTCAAGCAACAAACGGCTGATTTTTCTTGGTTGTTTTCTCTTCATCACTAATAACTGAAATTAGTTTTAATACTAAAGTTTTAAGTCATAGACACTGCCTTAGAAAAAAAGTTTATGGCTACGTATTGTTGTAGTTGGTAGTTGGTAGAAACATTTATGGGCTTGTAATGGTTGTTTTCTCTTCATCACAAAGTACTGAAATTAGTTTTGATGCTAAAGTTTTAAGTCGCAGACACTGTCTTAGAAAATATTTGTTTGTTCCGACTTCTGTCTAAGAAAAAGTTATATTATGGATCTTTATAGTCATCATCACGTTTCCAATCATTTGTAATGTCCCTGTTCCATTTGTTACAATCCTATTTGCAACGGATTTGTATCAACCATCTTATTTCTAGCATTCTTGTTCTTGTTATAACGTTTATACCATTTATAACGTCCCTATACCAGTTATGTCTAGCATTTGTAGGGGCCCCATTTATAACATTTGTAACAATCCCTGCTTCAACCATCATATTATTTCAAGCATTCTTGCTCCTGTTATAACGTTTCTACTATTTGTAACAGTTTCTAGCATTTCTAACACTCCCTCTATCCCATTTCTAGCATTCCTAACAGCCTTTTCCAGTCATTTCTACCATTTGTACCGTTTTAGTCATTTGCAATCCTGTACCAATCATTTCAATCGTTTGTAGTGGCTCCAACCATTGCTATCGTTTCTAACATTCCCACTGTCCCTTTTCTACTATTTCTAACGGCCCTTTCCAGCCTTTTCTACCATTTTTACCGGTTTTAGTCATTTGCAACGTTCCCGTACCAGTCATTTAACCCGTTTGTAGCCGCTGCAACCATTTCTAGCCGCCATTTCTAGTATTTGTACCGTTTTTAGTCATTTGCAACGTTCCTGTACCAACCATTTCAACCGTTTGTAGCGGCTCCAACCATTTCTAGCAACCCGTATCCAACCATTTGTTGCATTTCTACCATTTGTATCAATTCTGTACCAGTCATTTTAACCGTTTGTAGTGTGTCCAACCATTTCTAGCAACCATTTCCTGCCATTTGTTTGCATTTATAGTATTTGTACCGTTTTTAGTCATTTGCAACGTTCCTGTACAAATCATTTCAACCGTTTGTTGCGGCTCCAACTATTTCTAGCAGCCATTTCTAGCCATTTGTTTTATTTCTACCCTGTGTATCAGTTCTGTACCAGACATTTCAACCGTTTGTAGTGTCACCAACCATTTCTAGCAGCCGTTTCCTGCTATTTCTACCATTTGTATCAGTTCTGTACCAGTCATTTCAAACGTTTGTAGCGGCTACAACCATTTCTAGCAGCCATTTCCAGCCATTTGTTGCATTTCTACCCTGTGTATCAGTTCTGTACCAGACATTTTAACCGTTTGTAGTGTCACCAACCATTTGTAGCAGCCATTTATAGTATTTACACCATTTTTAGTCATTTGCAACGTTCCTGTACGAATCATTTCAACCGCTTGTAGCGGGTCCAACCATATCTAACGTTCCCATTTGTTTCGTCTCTGGCCCAACCATCCAGCACGCTCGTTTCCGCTATCCTGTTCCAGTTTCCAATATTCCCGTTCCAGCTATTTGGTTTTCCTCATTCTTGTTTTCAGCGTTCTGCCAACCAACTTCAGACATATACTACCGTTTCAGTCATCCTGATCCACCAATATCGTTATCTGCAATCTCGTTTCCCACTATCCCATTTCTAGAATACTGTTCCTTGCATTCCTTTTATAAGATGTCAACTGTCTTTTTCGATAGTTGAATCTGTTAAACCATCACTCTGATAACCTACATCTAAATACCGTTTTCATACATATTTTTAAGCCAAAATTTTAGTTAATTTATGGGACGATAACTTATTTGTATACGTTTTCATATATAATTTAACTTTTTGCAAGTCTATCACTCTCATAAGGTCAGTGCATATGTCAATCATACATATAACATCCAGATACATATTCGCCTGGAGAAACTCTTATATTAATAGCCATATAGCCCAGATGCTCGGAACCCACAACACACAAACGCTGCAATATGGCCCCGCAACCAACACTCCCCTGTCAAGCAAACCCCGCGAACCTCTAACATAACCTAAATCGCGGCCCCCTCCATTGACAGCCGTCACTAACATAACCTAAATCGCGGCCCCCTCCGTTGACAGCCATCATTAACATAACCTAAATCGCGGCCTCTCCGTCGACAGCCGTCATTAACATAACTTAAGTCACGGCCCTAGTCAGAGCCCCCCGCAGTCCGCTACGGTCCGAGAACGCGGCCCACACGTTTGCAGAACAAATGACACCCTCGATTGAATTTCACCCCCGTTAAATGCCAAAAGGGTCTTATATCTGATGAAAACACCCCTAAATATGACGTTTACACCCCAAAATGGCGCTAATTATGCCGTTTCTCGCCTCTAAACCGCCCGCTCACGTTGACGATTTCAAGGTCATCGGGGTAAATTTTCGCTAATTTTAACCTTAGAATCTGTTATGGGAAATTACATGTATTTTTGGTCGATTTTGTTCTCGAAGCCCCATAGATTATATATTTATATAATCGAATTTAAACGCTTAAAGTCATTGATAAAAATTCAATCTCATTAAGCTTACACAAGTATTTAAGCAAAGTTCAATCTTCTGTTACAACTGACTCTAAAATCTTTTGGTCATATATTAATTCGAAAAGAAGAACTTCAAGGATTCCAGGTAAAATGCACTACAGTGGTACCGAATATTCACAACCACATGAAATTAATGACATATTCGCTATTTTTTTTCAATCCACCTATTTGATACTACATCAAATAAATCAAACTATAATTTCGATTGCAGTAATTGTAAGAGCAAAATGATTAATGTTGTATATATAACCGAAAATGAAGTTATAAATGCCATAAAGAAAATAAAAGATAAATTAACGTCAGGCCCAGATCTAATACCATCATTTCTTGTCAAGTATTGTGCATATGTGCTAGCCTCTCCTCTCGCTTTCCTATTCAAATTGTCACTAAAAACATCCGTTTTTCCCCAGAAATGGATAATGACCAAAATCTGCCCCATTCATAATAATGGTGACATTAGCGATATTACCAACTATCGAGCTATATCAATAATGTGTAATTTTGCGAAAAAATTTTGAGATCGTCTTGTACAATAAAATAAATCCCACCATCAAATCTCTTATAGCGCCTACTCAACATGGTTTTATACAAAGCAGGTCCACCGTATGAAACTTAGCAGTATACCTCAGAAATCATTGACGGTCAAAAGCACGTTGATGTTATTTATACTGACATAGCCTTTGATCGTGTTGGTCATGAGATTTTATTGAAAAAGTTTTATTCATACGCTTTCTCACAAAGTTTAATTTGCTTCTTTATTTACTGCACAGAAAGCAATACGTATATTTTAATGATCACAATCATTACACATCAAAGCAACATCACGTGTACCGCAAGGATTCATCCTCGGTCCACTATTTTTTCTCTCATATATATCGACGATCTAAGTGAAATATTGGACTGTGAGCATGTAATGTAAGCTTAAATTGTATAATAAAATTCAAATGATGGCTGATTGTTTACGTCTTCAACTTAATTTAAACAGCGTTGCTCGGTGGTGTGAATATAACATACATGTTAAAAAATGCAAAGTAATAACGTTCACAAAGAAAAAATTAAAATTTTGCATGATTATTTTTTAATCACAATATTCTAGAACGATGTGAAGTTATGAAAGGTTTGGGCGTTTTGTATGATTCAAAGCTAACCTTTTCTAATCATTTCAGTAAGATTTCTAGGGAAGCTTTGAAATTGTTGGACTTTATCATTCGAACTTGCAGGTCTTTCACTAATATTATTGCCTTAAAAACTTTGTCCACGTTAAATCTAAGTTGGAATACTGTTCGCTGGTTTGGTCTCCACTGTATGAGGTTCATAATCAAGCGTTGAAGAATGTACAGAAAAAAAAATTAAAATTTTTATATTTTATTTCGAATGGTATGTACCCTGAGCGTGGTTTTGAACATACACTTCTTTTAAGCATGTTTAGTATCGACAGCTAACAGCTCAGAAGAGAGTTTTCTTGTATACAATTTCTGTATTATCTTGTTAATGGTAAAATTGATTGTCCCTTTTTGTTAGGTAAAATTTATTTTCATATACCGAGACCTGGCATTCGATTAAATATTCACTCAACTTTCTACTGTCAGACTGCTAGAACTGGTGTTTTACTTAGATCACCGATATATAACATGTGCAACTGCTTTAATAAGATTTCTGACTTATGTGATATTAATGAATGTTCTGTCAGTGGGCCATTAGATTGTGTTAGGGCAAATAAATTAACTTAACCAATTGATATTTATTTGTGGTTTTTCACACGATTAATTTCATTTGATTGAATTATTTATTGTTGTTAATCTTATGTTCTTGCCCTATTTTGGGTATATAAAAATTATTATTATAGATTATTATATTATATATGGTAAAGTTAGATATTTCTTGGTTTTTTTGTAGTGATTTTCTCAGAAGATGAGTTTTTCCTTTCTTTCTGTGGTGTTCTTTTAGTTGTTCGTTAAAAAACAAAATAAAATAACAAGGCTTATAGAAAATCAATATAATCAAATAATAAAAAAACCTATTAAACTCTCAGCCAAACTGGATTGAAAATTTAACAAAATATGATATTATATCACAGGTACTAAGTCTTGGGCCAAATTTTGCCGTAAAAACCTACTAACGACATAATATGTAATATAGAGGTTGGTATTGACCATCTGCCAGAAAATGAAAAAGACGTCTTAAGGGCAAAATCATGGAATATTTTGACAAATTTCAACAAAAGCTGAATAATCGCAATAATAATAATAATAAATTAGAATCTGATGATATCACAAAAAATATTTAAAAAACGAAACAATATTACTTTGAAACAACATCCTGATGTAAACATCTTGAAAGCAGACAAAACAAATAAATCTGTAGTTGTATACTCACCTGAAAAGGAAAAAAAATGAATAGTAATTTAAGTGATAACAAAATTTATAAAAAAGTAAAGGTAGATCCAACAAACAGATACCAAAAAAAGAATAATGTATTAGTAGAAAAAGAAAATAATTATATCTCTCCAAATTTAGCCAAAATATTAACAATCCATAATGCGCTCCGCCTAAAATATATGGACTACCAAAGTTACATAAAGAAACAGTGCCTTAAAGACCAATTGTCTCATGCATCCAGTCCCCTTTCAACGAACTTGCCCGTTTTCAGTGCTTAAAAATGTAGCATTTCAGAATAAATACTATATTAAGAAATCTTTCAATTTAAAATACAAAGCATTAAAATTACTGCGTTCAAAGATCTACCTAAGGATGAGTTTTTAAACTCTATAAATACCACCTTGAATTCTACTTACTTTTCTTACAATGAGTGCATCTATTTCAAGTATTGTTGCACAGTTAGTGATGGAAGACCTAGAAGAATAGATCCTAGCCAATATTACGTATCATGCACCTTTCTTTTATAGATATGTTGATGATTGTATAACAGCAGTGTCGTGTTATAAAACAAATCACATATTTGTAGCATTTAACAGTTATCACGAAAAAATCCAATTTACAATAGAAACCGAACAAAACAAGAACTTATTTTTTTATGGCGGCACTTCACTTGGTGTAGCGTATTCGTGTATTTGCTATATTTGTCGAAAAACGGCGATGTGTGGAGAGGTTATTCGCTATTTTTGCCTTATTTGAACAAATAAGTCGAATACCGCTAAGAGCAAATACGTCTTATGGCGGCACTTCACTTGATCTTAGCGTATTTTTGTTTTGTGTCGTTATATTCGTCCAAAAATTTGATGCATTCGCAAATATTCCAAACGTGCCATCCACACATATAGCAAAACACTCAAACATGTCAAATATGTTTGAATACCAGCAACTTTCAGCATTGATTTGCTTTAACATAAATTGTAAATGTGACACATGCCTCACCGTAAAGATAAATAAACAAAATTAATGAATAATGTTTTTTATTTATTTTTTACCTACCTCAGTTATTCTTAGATGGGTTGGATTTATAGATGGCTCCCTGAAAACTATTCATATATTTGTAAGCAAACCATGTGGGTTTGTATACGCTAGACGTGCAATGCCTGCTCCTGATGTTTCTGATTTCTTAATTTTAGTTTTATAACCCCTGAATGCAGACATCAAAGATTCCCTCTTTTTCTTTAAATCAGCAATTGTGCACGGTTGTCCCATATTGTTTTGGATATCTATCCATGCATCATTCATTTTATTTTTATGGTTGGTATGTTTGGAGTCCCAAATGCAAGGATGCATTTGGTACAACTGGAGAAACTGCATGATGTTATTCGTCACTACATTTTGCCATAAACACTACTTTGCCATTAAAAACAACACTAGTTCATCACGATCGAAGCGCGGGTGCAACTGTATGAACCAAGTGTGGACGGCTAAAGCAAATATTTGGCTTATTTGACTCCTTTGATGTGTATTGAAAACCGACAACTGGAGGGCACTTCACTTGGTGTAGCGTATTCGTATATTTGCTATATTTGTCCAAAAACGGCAATGTGTGGAGAGGTTATTCGCTATTTTTGCGTTATTTGAACAAATACGTCGAATACCGCTAAGAGCAAATACTGTCCGCTTGTCGGTTTTCAATACACATCAAAGGAGTCAAATAAGCCAAATATTTTTAGGAATAACACCATACAAAGGTTTTCAGCTTCTCTATGTCTCTGGGAAAAGTTGCTGATCTTTATGGAAAATGGCATGGAACATGTTCCCAACACATTAACCACCCTGTAATTGTGGAACCTCACATTAAAACCAAGTTTTTGAAGACATCTCGCGAAACGCCTAGCAGCTTGTCTGGCGGCGTCTTCACTTGTGGCCCCCGTACACGTAATTTTACCCGATGACCAAATACTTGCGGTTGTATAAGGCCTTCTCAGTTTCATGGTGACCATACCATTTTCTTTACGATATTCAACGTTCGCCCCCGATAAGGCTATTTCACGCAAGTTCAAGTGACACCTTACACTAAAACTACACACTACATTGTTTATGACAATGTCTATTTCAGGTTCTTCAATATTGGGTTGTTCACAATCATTACTATTTTCAAGTGTTGTCGCAGATGGTTGTGCTTCACTGTGTTGTGTATCTTTTCCTAAACACTGTTCTTTCTGGTCAACTTCAACAACGGGTTCAAGCCCCTGAACTACATGATGATTCTGGTCAATAACTTGAACAGGTTCATATCCATTTAGATTTTGATGGTGCATTAAACCATTACCATTCGAAAGAGACTGATAATGCTCTTCTGAACGGCTGTAGCCATAATAATTGAGTACCTAATACTTAGCTTGCTCTTCCAGTTTTAGGGATGATTGCCAAAAGTCCAGGTACAGAATCGGTTCTAAATACTTTTATCCGAGCTAAATATTTTAGAAAAAATGTATTACTATTCTTTGTAAGAAGACATGACACTAGAACACAAGTCTATTCTTGATGTTGACTGAAGTGGAATTTTCAATACAAATAAAATTTTAGTATCTATCTGAAAGGCTTCTAGTTCAATAATATTGACATATTGAGCAATACTGGAACTATATATTGGCAAAGGCAAATTATTTTTCTGTAATGATTGTGAGATTGTTTGTAAAGATTCAAGTAGATCAGCAGGGGTAATTATTGAACTGTGAAGTATTTTTAATCGTGCGAAAGCAATTGCGTTCAATATATCATTAAGGGTGTTTTCTACAAATGTATAGCTTTCCATGAGTGACTCACACATGTCTAGAATTTTAACTTGGGCTTCGTAATAAGATCGTCTGAGAGGGATATGATTGACTTTTTCAGTTCCTCTATGTCTTGGTTGAAGGTCTGTTCATTAACTTGAAGTTTTGGAATTGTTGAGTTTAAATTTTTGATTACAGAAGTTGTGACAGATATTTGGTTCTTTAATAAGTTTTCTATTTGATGTTCGTCATGAGATATTTTATCAATGCATTCATTGAAATATTCACAATCAGAAGCATCTAAATTGCCTGAGATTGATTTAAATATTGATCCTAAGCCGTTAATTAATCCGCGTTTCTTCCTGTTTGATAAATAGGGATTTGTTTCAGCGAAGATTTTTTTATATTTTAAATCTACAGAATTTGCTATTTCTTTTAAAAGGCTTACATGTGTTTGAGGTACCGATTTGAACGATATCATTCGAGGGGTATTGTCATCCAAGGTTTCTAATAATTCGTCTAGGATTTTCTCGTTATGATCTATTGCTTTTGAAAAAGGATACATGTCTTTATATACGAGAAGGGTCCATTTGTCGTTGGATACTTTCACAAAGCCTTCTTCATGGAAAAAGATTTCTATGGTATTATTGATAGGTGTATATTGGGAAATGACTAGCGGGATTAGTACCAAGAATCTGAAAATAAATAATCTTATTCAATATAAGGTTTTAGTCGATCGAAATTTATTCTGCTTATTTGATTTGTTTGTAGGTTTATGACAGTTGCGAAATTTTTAATATTGCAGTAATTTCGAATGGTCCATTAAATTTGTTTTCTGATTTATTTTTTATTTGACCTTCTTTAACGTATACCTTATCTCCTACTTTATAATCAGGGATTTTGTCTGATGCGTGTTGGTCGTATCGTTCTTTAGATTTTTGTTTCTGTTTGTCCGTTTTTGAACGTGCGAGTTTGTAGAAATACTCCATTCTATTGTTAAGATCTCGAACGTATTTAGAAATTAATTGTTCTTGGTTATATAAAGTTCGGGGGGTCTACTAGAGGTATGTCCAAATATAAGCTCATAAGGCGTGAATCCATGAGTTTTATTTTTAGTATTGTTATAACAGATTATGGCATAGGGCAAAACATTGAAAGAGTGTTCGGTAGGATTTTTGGCATTGTTTGCTCTTATCATTTCGGCTAAGGTTGCGTGAAATCTTTCGAGTGAACCATTTGATTCGGGGTGTTGTACACTAGAAAAAGTTAATTTGATATTGTATAATTCACATAGGTCTTTCATTAGGTTGTTGTCGAATTCTTTTCCGTAATCACAGTGGATACGAAGCGGGGTTCCATAGTGTTGAAAGAAAACTAGTAATGTGTTGAAGCCGTTTTGTCATTTGCTTGGGTGAATTTAGTCAGTTCATCTCTGATTGTTAGTGGATAGTTTTTCGTAGGGTATTCAAAAATGTCTATGTTTATCCTTTCAAATGGCGTTTTCGGGGTTTCTGTTATTACAAAAGGGGTGGTTAAGTTTTTTCTACAAAATTTAACTTTTTCACAGGTTTCACATGAGTTGACAAATTGTTCAACGGTTTTTGTTAATCCGGGCCAATTGTATTTTTCTTTGATACGTCTGATTGTTTCATTTATACCACGGTGTAAGTTATTTTTACCACAATGATATTGTTGTAAGATGTTAGGAATTTCATCATGAGTGGGTGTTATTTGGATGTTTTGACAAATTGATAGTTTTACTTCTTTATCAGCTAATATGAATGATAAGATTTCAAAAATTGGGAGTTCGACGTTATTTTCAATGTAATAGGTTTCAGTTATTAAATTCATTTTGGTTTTTATATAGAATATAGAAAAGATGAGATACAACTTTTTCGGGATCGAAGGGTAACGGTATGATCATATATTTCCTATTTTTGACAGTTTTACTCGCAAGTGTGTTTAAGGTTTCAGTGCTGAATTGAGGATTTTCAAAAATGTCATCGATAATTTTGTCGTGAAGTTCGTTGAGTTTGTTTTGCCAGAAAACAGTAACTATATTTTTATGGGATCTGTCTAGTAACTGAGTGTTTGAGAATTCGATTTTGGAATAATCAATGATTGATTTAGTTTTGTATAGATTAATCTATTAAACTCGGCTGTCATTTGTTCGTCGTCAAGGTCTTGAGATTGATTGCTTTCAAGTTCGTCATGACTCTCATTGTTGGCAAATGTTTGGATTTTTGAGTGGAAGGTTGTGCACTCTTTAAAATGATTTACTTTTATACGAGAAAGGGTATCTGCATTTGTGTTTTTCTTTTCTGGTTTATATTCGATTTTGTAGTCGTATTCTTACAATTTTAATCGCCATCTGGCTAGGCGACTGCCAGGGTCCTTAATAGAGAAAAGCCAAGTGAGTGGGCGGTGGTCGACGAGTATTGTAAACTTTCGTCCAAAAATGTAAGGACGAAATACCTTTACTGCCCAAACGATAGCAAGTAGCTCTCGTTCAATAGTCGAATAATGAGTTTCTGCTGCGCAAAGGGTTCGGGAAGCATATGCAATTGGTAAATCTTTTCCTACAGGGCCTTGAGAAAGTACAGGTCCTATAGCGAAAGCGCTAGCATCAGTTGTAAGAATAAATGGTTCTTCGAAATTCGGATATCTCAATATTGGGTCAGAAGTGGCGTTTTTCAATTCTTCGAAATATGTTTTACAATCTGAATCAAAAATAAACATCCTGTTGAAGTAGTTTGGTTAAGGGTTTTAAAATTTTTGCGAAGTTCGGAATGAATCTTCTGTAATATCCGGCAAGACCAAGGAATGATTTAACATTCTTTAGCATTTTGAGGTTGTGGGAATTTTTGAATACATTTGATTTTTGTTGGATTAGGTTTTACACCTTCTGGAGTGATAATGTGTCCGAGATAAGCGACTTCTTTGCGTAAAAATTCGCATTTGTCTGGCTGGATTTTAAGATTTGAATTTCTGAGTCGGGAGAAAACTTCGGGTGAAAACTTCGGTTAATCGAGAAATGTGTTCATGGATAGTTGCGGAATATACGATAATGTCATCCATGTATACTAAACAGCGTTCATTCTGGATGCCTAACAGAATATTATCCATTGCTCTTTGAAATGTGGACGGGGCGTTTTTTAACCCAAATGGCATTCGAATGAATTCATAGGGGCCATTTTCTATAGAGAATCCGGTTTTGGGAATATCTTCTTCTGAAATTTCTAACTGATGAAATCCAGACGCGAGATCTAGGGTTGAGAAATATTGACATTTTCCGAGTTGATCAAGAAGATCTGAAATGTTTGGTAAAGGGTATTTGTCATAGACGGTGACTTCATTTAATTTTCGATAGTCGATGACTACTCGCCATTTTTGTTTTCCAGAAGCATCAAGTTTCTTTGGGACGATCCACACGGGTGAAGACCAGGGGGATGAAGAGTGTCTTATGATGCCTTGACTTAGCATTTTTCCGATTTGATTTTTTACTTCTTCCTTGTGGATTTGTGGGTATTTATAGGATTTTATATAGATGGGTTTGTGTTATTAGTGTCGACAGTGTGTTTGACTTCATTTGTGAAACTTAAAACGTCACCTCCAAGGTAAAATATATCTTGGAAATCTAAACAGAGATTAGTTATTAACTCTTTCTCTTCTTCATTTAGGTGTTCAGTTCGAATTTGGGCTTTGACAGTAGTATTTCTATCAAAATATTCTGAGTTGGGATGGTGGTCTTTTATGTTTGAATTCAAAACGGAATGTGATTCATTAAAATGTTCTAAAAGCAGATCCGAAAAATCAATTGTTTTGGGAATTGCATTTGCATTTATAACCGAGGTTAAGAATTCTCCATTCGAATCGACATGTACAAGGGCATTAGGAAGTCTTACCTTTTCTCTTTCTTGGGTTTGTAAAATAACATCAGTATTTTTTAGATCGCATTTCAATTTGGAAATTTTTTCTGTACGAGGTTCGATGGATATTTGGTTTCGTTTTTGACTTTGTGGTTTATCGGGATTGGTTTTGGAAGGGTCAGTATTATTTAGACTGTGTTCTACCTTATGTAAGGGAATTGTTTTGAAATTAGTGATTAATTCTTTCGATTTTAAATCGATTACACATTCATAATGATTGAGAAAATCTAAACCGAGTATTCCGTCAAATTCTATATCAAGATTGTATATGTAAACTTTATGAGGGTTGCCGGAAGTAAAAGAAATTAGGGTGGATTCTGTGATTAAAATCTTTTCGTCAGTAATGCCTTGGATTGTTATATTTTCAGTAGACCTGTTTGGGAAATTTTTCACTGTAATTTGTTTCAAAATTGACATGCCTGCTCCGGTGTCTATGAGTAATTTAAATTTTCGAGTGGCGTCATTGATGTAGTACAAATTTTTTGAATTGAGTGTTAGGAGTGGTTTTAAAGAAACGTCTGTTCTGGGGAATTCAATTTGGGTGTGGTATTGTCGATGTTCAAGTTCTGAATTTGAGATTGTAATGTTGTCATTAGATCGGGAGGTTTTTCTAAATCCGGGGGAAGTAGAAAATTTTGTTGTTCATACACATTATATTCGGCAAGTGTATTGTCTGTTGTTTGTTCGTAGTCAGGTACAAACATGATTGGGTTAAAATCATGTTGTACATAGTATTATCAGTATAATACTCGTAAAAGTCATAATTGTTTTCGGTTATGGGATCTTCATAATAATTATTAATTTGTTGGTTGAAATGGTGGGTTCTTTGTTGGTTTTGTTGTTGTGAATGTGGATTTCTTTGAATCACTGAAGGGCGTGTTTGATTTTATTGTGTTGGTATTTGAAGATTGTTTGAAAATTTTTGGGTTTGATTTTGTTTCGTCCTGGATTGGGGTTATTAAAGTTATTGTTGAAATTCTGTGTTGGAGCTCTGAAGTTTTGATTCGAGTTTTGATTTGGGACTCTGAAATTTGAGTATGAATTTTGAGTTGGAGTTCTGAAATTTGATTGTCGTTGCCTACAATCCTTTGCGTAATGTCCTAATTTTCCACAAAATAGGCATTTGATTTGTTGAGGTTGCTTCTTGACTGGTTGAGTGGGTCTGGAACCATTGAATTTAATATTTTTTTGTTGTTCGAAATAAGAGAGTTGTAGTTCTCTTCTTATTTTGACGTGTGCTTCTAGGAGATTTCTGGGATTTCCGCACGGATGACCTGTCCTAATTTGGGTTCTAGGCCTGTTAGCAGTGTATTTGGAGCCATTGTTTCTATTAAATCGGTTTGAGCGATTTTTTGATCTTGAGTTAAAGTGGTTTTCTGAATATTCGCATGCATTTTTGCGTTTAACACTTGAAGACGGTTGTAAAACGAAAGGGGAGATTCGTTCGAGGATTGTTTGATTGGAGGTCTTGGATAAGAGATGAAAGATCTCTCGAATCGCCAAAATGTAGATTGAAGAGTTGTTTAATTTCTGGGTAACTAGAAGGGTTACGAGAGTTTATTAATTGAGCTGCTTTACCTTTCAGCTTGTTTTTGATGTGAATCACTAATATAAATGTTTGTTCTTGCGTTGACATATTGTAAGCGCAATCGCACGCGTTGAAAAAATGCTCCTAAGAATATCTGATCTCCTTCGAAATCACGTATTATTGAAAAAATTTCAGAAAGTCTATACATTTCTGGTTCTGCATCAGCTTGTGCTTCGGACATCGTGAAATGTATTTATTGAAATGACTTAAGTTAAATTGACTAGATTTGTTTCTGGTTGGTTAGTAAGGAATGGTTTGTTTTATGGAAAAAATAGGAAATGTTTTAAGCGATAATTGAACAAGTGTTTCAAAATAAAAATGTACAAATAATCGAGATGATTCAAATGTACTCACATTACTTTCATGTCGATGCTGTCGTTTGCGTTCACAGTGGGGACGTCTCGAAGTGGTTCGTTCCTTCTTGAGGGATGAGAATCCGCCGTTCTGCGTGAGAAAACCTCGTGTTCGAACGTTGCCTGTTAGAATTTTCGTGTTCAGGCAGTGTTCGTTGGAAAGCCTCGTGTCCACAAAACGTGTCTGGATCCTACTGACTGCGCCAAATTGTTATATTGTTGGTTTCAAATATAACTTTTATAAAAAAATCTATTTATTAAAAGAAATTAACACTTTAAATTACAATAAACTTAAAACTTATGATGTTGACTCTAACTGGAATGAAGTTAGAATGACAATTGATCTACAAATTTGATCTTTTATAATGTTGGTCAATTGTGTGGCATTTGCAGTTTATTTTGTTATTCATAATGATTGACTGCAAGTGTTACTTACATAGGATGCTGAATTATTGGAAATACACGTGTGATTTATGAATGAGTAATTGTTTATACATACAATGTTTCACACAATGGTCCATTGTTACTAAATGATGCTGAGTTATTGGAAATGCACGTGTGAGTTATGAAAAAGTAATTGTTTATACATACAATGTTTCACACTAAGGTTTATTGTTATTATTTTATATAACATATCTAACTGTACCATATATAAAAAAGGGTTGTCTACACAATTTCAACGATTGTTAAAAAAGCACGAGCTTACTGGAATTCATAAAGAACATAAGTTCTAATCAAAAATTTCATCCAGTTAAAATCAAAAACTCTAAAAAACAAAAAAAGTAATGTTGTATATGAGATACCCTGTAGAGATTGTAACGGTGTGTATATAGGCCAAACATCCCAATACCTTGAAAACCTCATAAAAACTCGCAAATATGATAAGAAAAATCAGAAGGCACCCGAAAATTCAAAAAACCATGCATTCAATTTTAAAAATTTCAAGGTGATAATACAGAACCAAATACCCAAAAAAGAAAACTTTGTGAAATGTTACAAATGCAGAAAAATAAAACGGCAATTAATGATAGAAAAGACGTAAATGATACGTGCAAAATGTACGCCGCTGTCCTCTAAATAGAATGAAGTCTTAAATTGTTGGAGATGTGTGTGAAAATTTAGTAATAATAGTTTTGTCACATACAAATGAATGTCTAGTTGGTAAGTTAATGCTAAATTATATGTAACAGTAATTTTAAAATGAGACCTTTTAGTTCATGACAAAATTTGTTGCATAAGGGCACATGTAAGTCTGAAATTTACATCTAAAATAAACACATATTGACCAAAAACCAAGATTTAATTTAAAACTATATATCACTAGTCAAAAACTCTTTGAAAATAAAGTTATATGTATATTATGGTGGTCATTAAAAATTAAATTTTGTGCTACGCCTCTTCAAATGCTTCCTTTTGATAAAAAAACAATGGAAAAATTTTCTCTTTTTTTTTAATTCAAAACAACACCTGCCTCTAGACGATCTAAATCAATTTTTGCGTATAATCATCAACAATTCCTCATTCAAATCTTAGATGATTATCGAAGAAGAAGCATTAAAAATACGAAAAAAAGCTTATTTGAGGCTTGGAGTGAAGAAATCTAGATATTAAAATATCGTTTGTACTAATGTAATACTAAAATAAAAATAACAATTTGAATATCTTTAATTTTTTTATTTAATAGACCAATCAACTGGGAAAAATTTTTAATTTAAATTTTTATTTAGTTATTTTGATCAAAAATTGATTATTTTATTGATTTGAATTTTTATATTTCGAATAAACTTAATACAAGTTTATTCGAAATATAAAAATTTATAAAACTCAAATCAATAAAATAATCAATTTTTGATCAAAATAACTAAATAAAAATTTAAATTAAAATATATATATATATATATATATATATATATATATATATATATCGCTGAAGGTTCTCGGGATTCTCGTGTGTATTGTTAAGTTGTCTTAGAAAAGACAGTTTGACGTTTCGATGAGATCTCACTCATCTTCTTCGGAATAATAGATGTTGTTGCTTACTGACTAAGCGTAGTACACATTTTTGTGCTTTATTGCGTAGCATAAGTGGCAATATATGGTGGAGAGGAGATATTGTTATACAGGGTGATAATAAAAAAGTTAAGGAAATAAATGATTTATAGGGGGCCCAAAAGCAGTTGCATATATATGATGGGTGAATATATTTCAACCATCATATCCTTACAGAGTATGATGATAGTTACAGAAGGCAGTTACAAATTTTATAGTGGCCCGTAGGCTGCCGTATTAACAAAATGGTTTGAATAAAGGGTGGAGTGGACGTTTGCTGGTCGAAACATTTAGAAAAAGTGTATAAAGTGTGGTATATGTGATAGTGAAATATAGGGCGGAGAAGAATAATTGTTATACTGGGTGATTTTACAAAAATGTGATACCTATAAGATAGTACACAGAGTAGTTGAAATATATTGTGAAGTGGAATTAATACAAAGTGTTTTAATAAAAGAGAATTGAAGTTAAATTGATTCATGTCGTCTTCGAAACAATCAGTTTACAGAGCAAATGTCCGGTACTAGAATTGTCATTATTACTAAATAACATTTTTAAATTTATATTTAACACATTAAAGCTTAAAGTATACAGATATATTCACACCTTATTCAGAGATTAATTTATATCAACTATACACGTGATAGCGCCAGGTATTTGAATGATTTGTTTCATGTAATGTCATCAAAACAAATAACTACAATGTTTATAAAACGTTTGGATAAGACAACGTCTGTGGGGTTAGTTAGTTAAACATATTTTTGGCTTATTAAGTCAACGCGTATCAGTTTGTATTTGTTGGTAAACTCTTACCTGTTATTTTAAATTAAAATGAATCATTCGTTCTGTTGGGCTTTTTGATGTTACCTGGTCCTGGTTATACATACAAAATAAAAAATAAAGAATTAAATCTACCCGAGTTCAGAACAACTAAAAAGTTGAAAATAAAACTTTTTTTTTTAATATAACCGACAATATAACTCTAGACAATAAATAACACATTCAATGTTGTTAGGTACCTACACACCAAGTAATAAATTTTGACATTAAAAGGTGCTTAATCGTACAAATTAATTACCTACCTATCTAGTATATTTCTAAAGTCGCTGCCAGGCAACAATCAACTGTGATGAAGTTGTAGATAAGTACGCAATGCAGGATTTTAGATTTGCTTGGCAGGGACTTCAAAAATATTCTAGATAGGTAGGTAATTAATTTGTACAGAATAAGCACCTTTTAATGTTTACATTTATTTATTATTGTGTGTAGGTACCTAACAACATTGAATGTGTTATTCATTGTCTAGAGTTGTATTTTTTTATAATTATTTTCAACTTTTTAGTTATACTTGGAAGTCGGCTATATATTTTTTAACGTTTTATGTTCATTTCTTCCAACTTTTTAGATTTATTTTGAAGTCGGTTAATATTTAAAAATAACTATCTACTCTAATTTTGGTTATCAGAATAACGATAATGTTAGTTTACGACTAATACAATTTCAATGGAAACCTTTATTAAAACATAACTACAAATCGACATGTGGACAAGTGTAAATACGATTTATCTCTTACTAATTTATCCGCCTAATGAGTAGTATTGTTAATACGAGACGAACTGCATAACGTATAATATGTTTGAGTCATGTGGTTCTTCAAATATTCCATCAGTATACAACTTTCACATTTTAGCATGCTCTCACATTCGAACAGACATAAACCTTCTCATTCATACTGAAGTGAAACACTGTTGAACTGGTAAACTATAGTTTTTCGTAAATATTTTTTACGTTTTC
The DNA here is from genome assembly GCA_034190945.1 of Octodonta nipae. Taxonomy (NCBI): domain Eukaryota; kingdom Metazoa; phylum Arthropoda; class Insecta; order Coleoptera; family Chrysomelidae; genus Octodonta; species Octodonta nipae. Next base: position 90,229,504 of record CM067216.1, on the reverse strand, counting down.
CTGAAATATAACATTTCAGGTAATACATAAAATTTTATAGCGGAAGACATTAAATGTTCAAGATGCAGAAATATAATGTTTTGCATATCGTACTAATTAAATGTAAAAATTATCAGGTCAAGTTTTAAATCAATTGTTTAGCATTATAGAAAATATTTTCAATTGTCACTTCAAAATTTGCGTTTTCCTTGTTTTAAAATTTATGTGAATTGTCCTATCAAAAAATATCGAATTATTGTTACACCGTCTGTATGGGAAAACAGTTGTTGGTACGGTATATATTAATTTTTTTTTGGATATTTCGAGTTTTTTGACATTTTTTGATGTTTTTGGCGTTGCTTGTATTCTTGATATTTTAAAACATATTTGACATTTTTAAATATTACTGAGTTTTTTATCGCAATTTTGATGTTTGTTGATATTTTTGACAATCTTTGACTTCTTTTCACATTTTTGTCATTTCTGTGTATTGACATTTTAAAAAATTTAGTGTTTTTAACTTTTTCCCACAGATATGACTTTTTTTGAAATTTTTTAAACTTCTTTTTTGGCATTTTTGACATTACTCTCTTCGAGGTGTCATTCTTTTGTACGCAAGACAATATATATGATATATATTGTTATGGTAGGGAACCTTTATCAGTTGTGCTTCCCACAATAGAATGTCCCCTCTAACACCTATTTATGTATTTGATACATAGCAGTAAATTTGTAGACGCGAGATGTAAGACCGACATCTAGGATTTTCGGGGAAACTAGCAATTACACGGAACCGCTCCAGATTCGGAACCTCTTTGTGCTAGTTTCCCCGAAAATCCTAAATGTCGGTCTTACATCTCGTCTTAAGAAATTTTTAACATTTTTTGGTGTCTTTTTACAGTTTGAACGTCTTTGGCATTGACGGTCTTGACATTTTTTGGTGTTTTTTGACATGTTCGATCTTCATCATGTTTCCATTTGAAAACATTTTTGACAGTAAAAATGATAGATATTCACTGTTATCTGTTTTTTTACACACAGATACCCAGTTGGACCACGATGTTAAAACATTTAAGTGATAAAGGATTAGAAGAAATATTAGACAATTCCGAATCACAGGTCTGTCCACCGTCCAGAAGAAATCAATAGTGATAGAAAAGGAATCAGAACTTATGAAAATTGACCAACTCACAATTCAGATGAAAAGGATGGATTGGGTTGCGACATTAAAGCCTGCGGAAAATGAAACGTGGAATTCTTCTTGAATTCAATCCTTATCATCATCGTGGTCCTGGAACTTCTATTTTGGGATATACAGCTAACAAAACAATAGTTTGGTTCGTGCCGAAAAAAAAAAGTGTGATGTTGATTTCTTCAATGCACCAAGACCAAAGCAAAAATGAAAGATGAGGGAAGCTATAAATTATTGATGACTACAACTCCACAAAAGATCGATGTGCTTATTTAGATAAAAAATGTGCCAACTACTCTGTGTGCCGAAGAACACGATGTTGGTCAAGAGTGGTGTTTGCTGGTATTGCAAACATTGCTTGTGTAAACGCCTACGTGTTGTAGACAGGTTCGAATAGTGAGAAAAAGGTGAAACGAAAATATTTCATGAAATAAATTGGGATAGAACTAATTAAAGCACATATCATTGGCAGAAAAGCTGAGTATTTGATCAAATGATCTGCTTGATAAAATAGATGTTTCTTGTCATCACTTGTGTGACAGAAGAATGACGGGGACGTTGCTACTAGCAGCACTAATTATTTAAAATGTATTGGTAAACGCCACAATAACCCAGAAAGACTATGCGATTACTGTCAAGACTGAACTTTGTATTCCTAAAATGTTACTCATTATGTTTTGTGAAATGTTAATTAGTTTAGATTATTTTATACAGAATAGGGAAAAATTAATAATATTGTTAACTGTTTTGCTGAAGTGAACGTTGCACGATACCAGTAATGTTTGCCAAATTTACGATATTAGTTCAGGAATACTTTTATTTATAGTATAAATAAAAATAAACTTTTAAATTATTATACATTATCAACATATTTTAATTTATTAGTAAATTTCTACGTTTAGATATGTTTTATGGACATTTTGAATTTACTTCAAGATTTTATGTGATTTCAGTAAGGTGTTATTTATCCTATTTATGTGAAGTAAATCTTATATTATATTTCTCCTTTTTGCAAATTTCAACTTGAATAATCTTGAAAAGTTAGTATTCACTTTAAGTGTCCTAATATCCAAAGAATGTTTATGATTGTTGTTCAATTTTTTATATATGTTTAGTTATTTGTCTTTTAGTGGCATAATAAAGATGAGAAAAGTGTCGTTTAGTACATAAAAACCTTTCTCTTAAAAATTACATGCTTTACAATATTAAGCAATTTTAATACTCATGTTTTTCTTTTTTCAGATTGGCGATCAGATAATTAGAGTAAATGGATTTACAGTTAAAGATGCCGTCCACAAAGAAGTTCTGCAATTGATTGCCAGCAATTCGCATGTTTTTTTAAAACTTAGAAGTGAGTATATTCATATTTAAATATTTGAAATTCGTGAAGATTCGATTTAGAAAATTCAACTTCTAATACATATTCTAAAATCATTGCAGAATTGCAACATTTGCTTTGCAATATTAATATTGATTATCAGATAATTAGTTTATTTGTTATTATATTCAGTAATAGAAACTGAAGCAGTTTTTGATTACATACAAATTAAAAGTATTCTCGAATAACTATCAAATATAGTTTATCGAAAGTTTTCAATAGAGAAAAGTAATGTTTTGGATAAGAAACCAGAATCAAACCTCTTACGTTGTTTACTGTAGGATCATGGTGGATATAAGCTAGGTGTGTCGGTTTGTAGTCCAACATTGAAGATAGGTTAGAGGCGGTGTAAAACGTAATGATCGATTATGAATGTTAGAGTGTGGAATAAATACGGTAATTTTTTTTTAATAAGAAAGAAGGTGGGTCCCAAAATATAACACAGAGGTTTAAAAATCATTATACAGCTCTAAAGGTTAATAATAGAAAACTTTCTGTTAAATATGGGATAGAAATATCTTCCTGATTTACGAGTGTACCAAATAAAATAACTGGATGGTAGATACAGACGGCAAAACATTAATATTCAGATTTAAACTTAGTAAGTATTCCAGATTGTTATAACAAATTCACATAAGCCATAGAGGAGCATAAAACAAAACTCACATTGAAAGTTTTTAGAAGAGAAACTTCTATACGTTATGAACACATTTCATAAAAGAAAATCACAAAGGAAATGGACATGGTTAAGCCCGTGGAATAACTAAGACTAAGATTTATATCCTCACCAAAAATCTGTAACGCAAGATGTGACAGTACTTAATCAGTTCACTATCGGTAGCGACCATAGAATGGTAAGAACTAAGATCCGCGTCATTAAGTTCGGGGAGTTACATCGAAAAACTAATAGAAACATGGAACAATAAAACAAGTTCAAGATTGAGCAAAATAGAAAATTATGAAACTAAAACAAAGAAAAACTAGAAATAAACCTAGATCAAAACAACATCAACGACGAAATATCAGACACCCAACTAAAGGTGGAAAAATAATGGACCAAGAAATCTAATCAGGAGTAAACCTATATCTCAAAGAGAACAAATAAAGATATGGATAAATGGATGAAAATTACTGAAGAGGTAAAACGAGAATAAAAATATAAAAGAAAATCTGCAGAATATGATAAAATTAATAAAATCACACGGAAAACAAAGTCGCAATCACATCGTATGGAATGTCTGAAACACTAAGTAAATATGAAATTACCCCTACTCAAGATGAAAGCCACTGAGAAACACATAATAAGAACAAAATAACATGAACTAAACACAAATATTACACACAACTATACAAAATAAGGTCCCCTGAAAATATAAATGCTAACTGTAATTAACTGACACAGAGTCAAAACAAATATATAGTGTCAAAAAGTGTTTAAAGTGGAATTCTCGTTTATCTACATGAGATTGGGAAACCTAATGAGATAGAAAATGGATAATGCATACTTCCAAAAAACAGTCTTTGCTTTATAAAAATAATGATATGAATATTTTAAGTGACATCTTTATTCTTATTTTAAAACTATAAAGTATACAATGTCATGTCGCATACACTACACGCTATTACTCAAGTTACATTAAAATTAATAACATTTTTTGTACATAGTGATAAATTGTAGTTTCCATTAAAAATATATGATTCAATTATTAAATTATCGGACCAATACCTGAACAACAAGAGGCAGATGATGAATGCTTATATATATATATATATATATATATATATATATATATATATATCGTTTATCTGTTTTATTATTTTTTGTTGATAAGCATTCATCATCCGCCTCTTGTTGTTAAGGTATTGGCCCGATATTTTAATAATTGAATCATATATATATATATATATATATATATATATATATATATTATATTTATTCTGAGAGGCTTCCACGGTCATTATTATGAACTAGGCTAGGTTCCGGGTGAGAACCGCGTCTGAATTTATTAAATGCTCGACGTTTCGACTCCTGCTTTGGAGCCATTATCAAGAGACAAAAATGAAACAGAGTTTCAGAGTCTAGATCGAACTCAATCCACTATTCGCGAATCTATAGAAATAGAGAAAAGACCTCTGTGTTTAGACTGATGCGATGACAGCTCTCACCTTCCTACAGCATGGACATCCGTAATTAAACAAAGCAGACAGGCTTAAAAGCCTTGAATCGATTTTTCTTTGACATTTTCGCCTGTATTAGTATTAAAAAAATTCCACAGAAAACCAATTCAAGGCTTAATATCCCGCTAAATATTGATGTTAGCAATTCGGTTTATAGGACCTTTTTTGTAGTAAATCGAAAATCCTAAAACGTTCTCACTTACATTTTTCCTGTAGTTCTTGTCATTTACGAGATAATTGCGAAGAAACGCTAATTTCGTAAAAAAATCAAGTTTAGTGGCCTGTACTAGCACGCCGGTGTGAGTTACGACTTGGCACTAATGGACACTTTTGTAGAGACTGAATGGAGTTGGCCGTTACTTGGTGGAAGTTAAGACTTATGATGAAATAATACACAGTATTATTGAATTCCACTTTATTTAGACACACTTGTGACAATTGTTTCGCTACATTGTAGCTTCTTTTAACAATAACTTGAGTTTACAAAATGTAAAATATATATAGTATTAAAAGGTACAATAAATGAACTAAGTAGATAAAAATTGAAAGCTTATAAATACTATTACAGTTTTGGAAATTACTAATGATATTCTTCTTACTCTCTTCGAGGTGTCATTCCTTTGTACGCAAGACAATATATATTATATATAAATATAATATATATTGTTTCTGGTCGGGAACCTGCATCAGTTGCGCTTCCCACAATTGAATGTCCTCTCGAACACTTCTTTATGCATTTGATGCATTTCGTTAAATTTGAAGACGCGAGATGTAAGACTCTTGAAAATCCTAGATGTCGGTCTTACATCTCGCGTCTTCAGATATTCTTCTTACCAATGCAGAAACCAGGTAAAATGTTGTGTTTTGGTTGGGGTAATCTCTAAATAGAATTTAAATATTATCAGATTTATTTTGACTAATGTAATTATATAAACAAATTTAATAAGGGGTAATTATTTAGGTCTAACTGGTCGTTAAGGAAATTATGGAATTTTTAATCCTACTAATTTCTAAACATTCTAACATATTTAATTTTATGCCTTTATTTTCAATGTGTAAAATTTCAAAATTATTATTGAAACTATGGTTACATTCTAGTAGGTGGTTAGCGTAATTAGAATCCTTTTTATTTTTTACATAAGATGTGTGGTGTTCTTTGATTCTTTTTATAAAGTTTCTACCCGTTTGGCCTATATAGGTTTTTGGACAATCGTTGCACTCTAACTTTTATACACCTGATGATTTAGATATATCGGTTTTACTTTTATTATTCTTTATTAGTTTTTTAGTGATACTTGGTGGCCCAAAATATGTTATTATTTTGTATTTTTCATTAGGGTCTTTAATATTACGGTAGACAGATTGAATGGCTTGGTTATATAGTTTTTTCTTCAAAATTGATTCAACAGTTTTTACTTCGTATCCATTGTTCAATGCTATTTGTTTTATTATATCAAGTTCTCTATAAAAATTATTTTTATTTAATGGGATAGTAATTAGTCTATTTACGGTCCTATGAAAATCCGCTAGTTTATGTTGAATGGGGTGGCAAGAAGAAAATGAAATAATCGTGTCGGTATGTGAAGGTTTACGATAAATTGAAAAAATATCTGTGTTATTTTCTTTTTTAATTGTTAAATCTAAGAAATTTATGGCGTTATCAATTTCTTCCTCAATAGTGAATATTATATTGGGATTTAAGTTATTTATGAAGTATAAAAATTTTGTTAATTGTCTATCTGTACCTATAAAACAAGCCAAAATGTCGTCAACGTATCTATACCAGTAAATGAATTTTTTGAATACAGGGTGGTTTTTAATTTGGTTTTCTAGGGAATCCATGAATATTTCAGCTAGTAAAGGGCTCAGTGGGTTACCCATGATTAAACCTTCGCTTCCAGTGTAAATGTTATTGTTGAATTCAAAGTAATTTTGTTTAAGGCAAATTTTTAACAAGTTTAAAATTTCATGTTTTTTGATTAAATTTGTGTTATTCAGAGAAAGTAACTGTTCTACTAAATGGATGGTATCTTTGACTGGAATGCTAGGGAATAAATTAATGACGTCAAATGATATGAATTTAGAGTTATTAGGTAGTTTAATATATTTAATTTTATTTACTAATTCTAAAGAGTTTTTGATCGAGAACTTAGCAGAAAAAATGGTATTTTCTATAATAATATTAATCAGTTTCTTGGATATCCTGTATCAGGGAGCGCACATAAATGAAACTACTGGTCTAATCAAAAAATTCTTTTTTGAATAGACTTGAGGCTTCATATTTTCTATTAATATTTTTAAAGAATACCCACCCTAGAGAAGATATTAACATAATTAAGCACATTAGAGAAAAATGTAAAGATACTATTTTTACCAAAGCAGACAAAGGAAACACTATAGTAGCACTTAACAAAAATGATTATATAGATAAAACAATAGAATTCCTTTCCCATTCTCATGTAATTTCGAGACATGACCCCAGAGACAAATTTCAAAAATCTATTAAACTTACACTCCAAAATTCTCAAAGTTTATTTTCAAACACTGATATGTTAAAATTCACAATTATGAACCCCCAACCTCCTAAACTTTATTCTCTTTAAAGCTCCACAAACCTGGATACCCCATTAGACCAGTAGTTTCATTTATGTGCGCTCCCTCATACAGGATATCCAAGAAACTGATTAATATTATTATAGAAAATACTATTTTTTCTGCTAAGTTCTCGATAAAAAACTCTGTAGAATTAGTAAACAAAATTAAATATATTAAACTACCTAATAACTCTAAATTCATATCATTTGACGTTACTAATTTATTCCCTAGCATTCCAGTCAAAGATACCATCCATTTAGAACATTTACTTTCTCTGAATAACACAAATTTAATCAAAAAACATGAAATTTTAAACTTGTTAAAAATTTGCCTTGAATAAAATTACTTTGAATTCAACAATAACATTTACACTGGAAGCAAAGGTTTAATCACCCACTGAACCCTTTACTAGCTGATATATTTATGGATTCCCTAGAAAACCAAATTAAAACAATTCATTTACTGGTATAGATACGTTGACGACATTTTGGCTTGTTTTTTAGGTACTGATAGACAATTAACAATTTTTTTTACTTCATAAATAACTTAAATCCCAATATAAAATTCACTATTGAGGAAGAAATTGATAACGCCATAAATTTCTTAGGTTTAGCAATTAAAAAAGAAAATAACACATATTTTTTCAATTTATCGTAAACCTTCACATACCGACACGATTATTCCATTTTCTTCTTGCCACCCCATTCTACATAAACTAGCGGATTTTCATAGGACCGTAAACAGACTAATTACTGTCCCATTAAATAAAAATTTTGATAGAGAACTTGATATAATAAAACAAATAGCATTGAACAATGGATACGAAGTAAAAACTGTTGAATCAATTTTGAAGAAAAAACTATATGATCAAGCCATTCAAGCTGTCTACCCTAATATTAAAGACCCTAATGAAAAGTACAAAATAATAACATATTTTGGGCCACCAAGTATCATAATTGGTAAATTTCTAAACAAATTAAATATTAAAGTTGCGTATAAGATTAATAATTCATTAGGGAAACTAATAAAGAATAATAAAAGTAAAACCGATAAATCTAAATCATCAGGTGTATATAAGTTAGAGTGCAACGATTGTCCAAAAACCTATATAGGAAAACGGATAGAAATTTTATAAAAATAATTAAAGAACACCACACATCTTATGTAAAAAATTAAAAAGATTCTAATTACGCTAACCACCTAATAGAATGTAACCATAGTTTCAACAATAATTTCGAAATTTTACACATTGAAAATAAAGGCATAAAATTAAATATGTTAGAATGTTTAGAAATTAGTAGGATTAAAAATTCCCATAATTTCCTTAACGAGCAGTTAGACCTAAATAATTCCCCCTTATTAAATTTGTTTATATAATTACATTAGTAAAAATAAATGCGATAATATTTAAATTCTATTAAGAGATTACCCTAACCAAAACACCGTTTTACCTGGTTTCTGCATTGATAAGAAGAATATCATTAGTAATTTCCAAAACTGTAATAGTATTTATAAGCTTTGAATTTTTATCTACTTAGTTCATTTATTGTACCTTTTAATACTATATATATTTTACATTTGTTAAACTCACGTTATTGTTAGAAGAAGCTACAATGTAGCGAAAAAATTGTCACGAGTGTATCTAAATAAAGTGGAATTCAATAATACAGTGTATTATTTCATCATGACTTTTGTAGAGCGTTCAAGTCTGAAACATATTCCTCGAAGTTTCCTTGGACTTCCATCGTCTTGGAGTGGTTGATCTCACAACGTTTCAATAGATGTGTATCTGCTATCGTCAGCAGGTAAATGATAGGAAATTCAGATTATCCATCGTATTTATATTGTTGTAAAGTCCGTGGGTTCAATTTAAAATTATAAAACTAATATTCACTTTCACTTTCTAGAAACTTTTATTTACATCGAATGTACAACAGCTGATTCAAATATCACAATAACAATGTTACATATAAGCTCTTCGCTCCATCAACTCATTCGCGATCGTGGCCCCTTTCCTTTATAAAACCAGCATAGAAAATTCTCGTAAAAATCATCATCACTCCTACAGGTGCCGAGTCTTTTCGAGAACCATTTTTTATCTCAAAGCGTTTGTTGTCGTACTGAAATGAAACAGGGTCGGCTTTGGGTAAATTTCATAACACTGCCCCCCCTTTAATTCTGATCGTTCCGATCAGACACATCCCCTCCATGGTAGGGAGCAAGTCGATCTAAATGGACCACCTTCAACTTAGCCTTGGGGTTTCGACGGATCCGGTAGACGACGTCATTAAGCCTCTTGACCACCTCGTATGGTCCATCCCAGGCGGGTGTAAGCTTTGGGGATTTACCCTTGCTCCGTTGGGGGTTGTACAGCCAGACTTTGTCTCTCTCCTGAAACCCGACTGAATTGGCCTTGAGGTCGTATCGCGTCTGCATCCGGTCACTGGTGGCCAACATCTGCGTTCGGGCTAATTCGTGTATTGCCAGCATGTTATATAGGAGCTGGTCGGTATAATCCTCGATGTCTTGGGAAGGTTCTTCGGGGGAGCCAAATGCCAAATGGCAGGGTAATCGCAGCTCCTTTCCGAATAGGACCCTGGCTGGGGTCAGGCCTGTACTGTTATGTACGGCAGAGCGATATGCCAACAGGAATAGGGGAATATGTTCATCCCAATCACGCTGGTTATTGCGACCTTGGATAGGTGTTGTTCCAAGGTCCTGTTGAATCTTTCCACCATTCCGTCTGACTGTGGGTGCAATGGTGTTTTTCTCGTTTTCCTGATCCCTAACATCGTGCAAACCTTCTGGAATACATTCGATTCGAAGTTACTCCCTTGGTCTGAATGTAGTTCCATCGGGACGCTAAACCTGTTAAATAGTTGTTCTACCAGCACCGTCGCTACCGTGGTTGCCTCTTGGTTGGGTATCGCATATGCCTCAGGCCATTTGCTGAAGTAATCCATTGCGACCAGAATGCATTTGTTCCCCCTCTCAGACCCGGGAAACGGACCGGCGACATCGATGGCAATTCTCTCGAATGGGACGCCCACATTGTATTGCTGCATTCTGCCCTTGGTCCGGGTCTTCGGGCCCTTACTGGCTGCACAGGTGGCACATTTGCGGCACCAAGCTCTGACGTCTTCGAAGTAATTCACCCAGTAGTACCGCTGGCGAACTTTGTCTAGGGTTTTATTTATGTCCAGGTGGCCTCCGGTAATTCCATCATGTACTTCGGTCAGGATGGCTGGTACCTTTTTCTTCGGAACTACCAGTTGGGACTTGGTTTCTCGTCCATCAGCGCTTTCCCAAACTCGCTTGAGCATTCCATTGGCTACTCTTAGAGAGTCCCACTGAGCCCATAACGATTTCAGCACGCCGGAATATCTAGCTACCTCGTCCCATCGTGGCCGGGGTGCCCCTCTCGCTTTGAGTGACAAGATTGGTTCGATGTCTGGATCAGCCATTTGGTCCTGGATGCACTGTTCCGTTGTCCAGTCTTCATTGGCCTGCACTCGGATCTGCCTGATGGAGATACCCTCTCGCTGTTCCGTCTTCAGACAATGTCCGCATTCCGCTCTACAGGGTCTTCTGGATAGGGCATCGGCGTTATTGTGCAAACGGTCGGCACGGTGTTCCACCTTGAAGTCGTATTGCTGTAATTTCTCCATCCATCTGGCCAGTTGTCCTTCCGGTGTCTTCATGTCCAGCAGCCATTTGAGTGCGGCATGATCTGTTCGGATTAAGAAATGACGACCATAGAGGTATTGTTGGAAATGGTCTACAGCCCTTATTATTGCAAGAAGTTCTTTTCTGGTGACGCAATAATTTCTTTCCGGTTTCGAGAATCCACGGCTGTAATACTCGATCACTCTCTCTTCACCATCTTGCACATGGGATAGGACGGCCCCCAAACCTGTGTTGCTGGCGTCGGTGTCTAAGATGAACTTGCCGGACTGTGTAGGAAAGGTTAGGATTGGGCTGGGACATAGTGCTGCCTTCAGTCGCGTGAATGATGTTTCGCAATCCTGATTCCAATGGAAGGTCTCTTTCTCAGTGGTCTGCCGATGTAGAGGGGCGGCGATGGTGGCAAATCCCTCAACAAAACGCCGGTAGTATGAACAGAGGCCCAAGAAGCTTCGGAGTTCATGTTTGTCTCTTGGAACTGGTCAATCACGGATGGCTTCTATCTTGTCTTCGTTGGTGCGGATTCCTGACTCGGATACTATGTGGCCCAAAAACTCTACTTCTTTTTGGAACAAGGAACACCTCTTCGGATTGAGTCTCAGGTTGGCATTATTAATTCTGGAGAATACTTCGTCCAGCTTCTTCAGATGTTCGTCGAATGTCTGGCCCATGACTAGAATGTCGTCGAGGTATACTAAGCACGTCCTCCATGTTAATCCGCTCAGTACATACTCCATTAGCCTCTCAAATGTAGCGGGTGCATTACATAACCCAAAGGGCATGACCGTGAACTGAAACAGCCCTTTATTGGTGGAGAACGCTGTCTTCTCTCTGTCGTTTGCGTGTAGACCAACCTGCCAATATCCACTTTTTAGGTCTAGTGTGGAGAACCAACGGGAGCCTGCTAGTGTGGTCAAAGTGTCATCGATTCGGGGTAGTAGATAGCCGTCTTTCTTCGTGACATCATTCAGCTTTCTGTAGTCCACGCAAAATCGGGTGGTTCCATCCTTCTTTTTAACTAACACGACGGGAGCAGACCATGGGCTGATGGATGGCTCAATAACTCCATTTTGTAACATGGACTCGATTTTTCCCTCGACTGCCGGTTGTTGCCCCAATGGTACTCGTCTAGGTGGTATTCTGATGGGTTGAGCCTTTCCGGTATCTTTTCGATGCTGGATGATGTTGGTGCGACCAGTGGTTCCATTTTTACTGTTAAAAATTTGCCAGTGCTTTGTGATAAATTGCTTGGCTTTCTTCTGGTTCTCTGGTGTCAAGTGTGTCAAATAGTCAGCAAACTGTTGTAGGAACTCTTTATCGGGTCCTGTCTCTTTCACCGACGTCTGGTACTCTTCTTTGCAATTGATGATGGTCTCTACTGGCTCGAAACAAGCTATCTCTTGACCATTGGTAATTCTGATATCGTTGTTGGACAAATTCAGGACTGATTGGTATATCTCATCCGGTTTTAACTATAGCCCATCCAACTAAGTAGTCATGAGTTGAGTGTACGGGCTCCACCATTCCAACGCAGCTGCCAGGATTGCGGTCTAGCTGCCCATGAATAATCTGTTCCGTTCGACCGGGAAACTGAAGACTTTGCCACAATTTTTATGGAGGTGACTGAACTGTAGACGGGCCGTGTCAATACAAATTCCTCATTTAGGAACCCAAGAACATCATATCTCGGGTCGAACATAAATCCATGCTGGCTAATTAAGTCCATTCCCAGTATAAAATCGTCCTCAATATTCCCTACAAGGACACTATGCCGAATCATGTTGTCCCCTATCTGTAGCACGACATCTGCCTCACCCTGTATTGACATGGACTCACCGGTGACTGTTCTGAGCTGGATGTTATTGGTAACTGGCCGAATTTCTGATGCTCTCAAAACCCTGGACTTAGCAATGGACACTGCGGCGCCGGTGTCGATGGTGATGGTAACTGCTCTCCCATTGATGGTGCCGCGGATGACTAGGCTGCCGCCTTATGCTGACTGGCTGACGGTCCCTGGACATGTGGCTGTTCTGTTGGTTACCCCTGGTCGGTGATCGTTCAGGTAGCCTCACTCGACATTCACGTTGGAAGTGCCCTGTCCGTCCACAGCGGTAACATGCCCCTCTGGTGCCAGTTCTTTGTGACCCTTCTAATATTTTGTTCAGACCAGCCAGCAGCGCTTGAAATGGTGACTCTGACTCTTCCTGTTTGAAGGAAACTGCTCGGACCCTCGGCTTGCACATGTTCATGACGGCCTCTACTTCCAAAGCCCGAAGTAGAGCTTCATTACTTTTCTTGACGCCACTTAGTATTAGATTTCGTTGTACTTCCACATCTCTGATGCCGTTTATGAAACTCTGTGTGGGCAACTGGTCTTTCGTTTCAGGTCTGGGTAGGACAAGTGAACTAACCGTCTAATTTCTGCTTCGAATTCTTGAAGGCTTTCACCGGATTTTTGCGTTTTCCCACTGAGTTGGACTTGGTATACCTGGCTCAGGGATTGATTGTCGTATCTCTTGTCCAGAATGGCTATGATCTTGTCGAAATTGCCTTGTTCTTCGACTGGAATGCTTTGGAGGAGTTCTAGGGCCGGACCTCTTAACGAAATTACCAGAGAGGTAGATTTTTCTTGATTATCCCATCCATTAGCTGTAGCCACGGCCTCAAATTGCCGTTTATACATGGGCCAAGATGAACTGTCATCAAATGTGGGTGGTTTGCTAACGGAACCTTTGGTACTCACGGTGTGCTGGTATTTCCCTCTCTGCAAATCTTGTTGCAATTTTTTAATTGCTGTTTCCACTTTATCTTGTATTTCACTGTGTACTGCGTCTTTAATTGAACTGATTTCAGCTTTTACCTGGCTTTGGATAGCACTTATTTCAAATTTCACTTGGTTCTGGACGGAATCGATGTCATCTACTTTGATTTCAAGAGTCTCCACATTATTTTTCAGGATCTTTATGTCGTCGTTTATTTCTTTTATATCTGATTCAACTATTTGCATTCTTTCATTAACTGTTTCATTAACTTGCGATACTATTTGCATTAATTGTTCAAATTGCAATTGTCTTTTTTCTTCCGTTTTGCCTTGTTTTTCTTCAAATATCTTAAATTTATTTTGTCGTTTTAATTCAGTTTGATCTTGTTTGTCTACAAATTTCGTGAATAATCCTTCAATTAAATTATGTTGTTCACTTTTCATCGTGGAAACTAGATTTTGTTGTTTTTCTTCCATCGTGGAAACTAGATTTTGTTGTTCGCTTTTCATCGTAGTGACAAGATTTTCTAATTCTATTTTTAAGTTTTTCATCAAAAGATTTTACTAACCTTTGTTGAATTTCTTCTTGATGTTGTTTTTCCTTCTTGTTGCGTTTTTCTAGAATCTGTTCAGTTTTTTCGTCCAGTCGCTCTGTAACCTGCTTGACTATTTTTTTGGTAGTTTCGTCCATACTACGGGTTTCTATAAATCAAATTAGGATTTTAACTGCACTTAATCCTTTACTTCTGATCACCAAATTGTTGTAAAGTCCGTGGGTTCAATTTAAAATTATAAAACTAATATTCACTTTCACTTTCTAGAAACTTTTATTTACATCGAATGTACAACAGCTGATTCAAATATCACAATAACAATGTTACATATAAGCTCTTCGCTCCATCAACTCATTCGCGATCGTGGCCTCCTTTCTTTATAAAACCAGCATAGAAAATTCTCGTAAAAATCATCATCACTCCTACTGGTGCCGAGTCTTTTCGAGAACCATTTTTTATCTCAAAGCGTTTGTTGTAGTACTGAAATGAAACAGGGTCGGCTTTGGGTAAATTTCGTAACACTATTATACCCTTAACCGGTCATGCGTCGCCGGTCATGGTCATTGGGTCTTATCTGGTCCAATCAGTGTCCTCGTACCTGGAGGTTGATTGCTGGTGATGCGTAGCGGCAGAGGCCGGAGAAGAGCTCTCCAAATATTTTTAATTTGGACGCTGGGCTCGCTAATTATATTTTCGTTCGAGATTATATATGCTGTCTCTATGAATTTTCTTTTGTACCAGTGCTCTTCCTTGTGAATTGCTCTGGCCTGGTCCCAGTTGATATTATGGTGTTCGGTCCATGCGTGATTGCTAGCCCAGACTTCATTACCTCCGCCCTTTGAGTAGATGTGCGGTGCTCCTTAATCCTGGTGTCCAGCGGGCTTTGTCTCCCCAATGTAAAGATTGCCACTTCACACGGTATGCTGTATATACAGTTCTTTGGTATTGCTGGTGCGTCGGGCCTTGTTCTTGTTATCATGCTCCTCAAGGTGTTGGGCTTTTGAAGATCATTCTGATTCCATAGCTGTGTACAATTCTTCTAAGTTTCTCCGACAAGCCTTTAGTATACGGTAATATTAAAGTTGCTACCGTGATGTCCTCTTCCTGCCTAGGTGGTTTGTCCAGCTGTGATCGTGTCCGGATATCCATCCATTCGCCAAAAGGTCTTCCCTAAGTTTCACTTGTTCTTCTTTGAGGGCTTCTGGTGTGCTGCAGATATTTTTGGCTCTATGAATTAGTGTTTTGATGATGCCAGTTTTCGTTGCTGCTGGGTGATTGGAATTGTAGTGAAGGTATAATCCTGTATGCGTAGCCTTCCGGTCCTAGTCCTTTGATACTTTACAGCAAGGAATGGTAGGCACCCACTTTCTTCCATCTCTATGGTGAATCTAATGGATGGTTGGGATTGGTTCAGGTGCCCCAGGAATGCCTGTAGTTCTGCCTCTCCATGTTGCCAAATAATAAAGGTGTCATCGACATACCTCAACCATAGCTTAGGCTGCTTCTCGTAACTCCTCACTGCATGTTCTTCTCACCATTCCATGTAGATGTTGGCGATGGTTGGTGATAACGGGGAACCCATAGGCAATCCATCTTCTTGCATGAAGAACCGGTCCTTCCGATTGATTGAGTCTATTGGCAGCTCCGTCCTCTCCATCAGGGTTTCGCCTTCAGTAAGTTTCTTTCTCACTATGTTGAGAGATTCATCTAGTGGAACGTTCGTGAAAAGGCTTTCAACGTCGAAACTTATTAAGCAATGTTCTGGCCCAAGTTCCATGGATCAGATGATTTCGACAAAGTGCTTTGAGTCCTTGACGTGCGATGATGTTTTGCCCTCCTAAGTTTAGGTGATTTGTAGAAGGAATTTCGATAGCGCTGCCGTTGGTGAATTGCGCGAACTTGTGATCAGTCTGAGAGGTACTCCAGCCTTGTGTATCTTGGGTAGTCCATATAGATGTTGTGGTTTGCTGTGATGTGGCGTCAATTTTCTCCTTGTCTCGGGTAGAATGTATTCAGCATGATCTCTGAGAGTGTTGTAAGTTTTCCGTTCTATTTTGGATGTTGGATCAGTAGGCAGTGGCTTGTATTTTCCCTTCGATAGTACTTCGTCGATTTTCTTGTTGTATTCCGTTCTGCCCAACAGGATGGTGGCGTTTCCTTTGTCAGCTGGTAGAATGATGATAGATTTGTCGTCCTTAAGTGTGTTTATGACTCTCCTTTGGGATTCGTTGATATTTTGTTTGATGTGTTTTCTCAATTGCGGTTCTGACTTTCCATCGGAATTCCTCCAGTTGCGGTGTCTCTTTGCTGACTATTGCTGACTTCACGGAACTGATGATATCTAGTACTGGCAACTTTTTTGGAGCTGCAGCGTAGTTTAGCCCCTTAGAAAGCAATGTTTCCTCGACTGCTGTGAGAACTCTGGATGACAAGTTCACCACTGTTTGATGTTGTTACAGTGTTTTTGAATCGAAGCAAAAATCGGCATGTGGTCCTCCTCGTTTGTGCATGTTCTGATTTCTTGAAACCTTTCTTGTGCGTCCTGCAGGAGTTGGGATTTCTTCCAACGATGATGGTTGATTTCTGACCTCACTAAAGCATGGCTGGCCTTGTCAAGTATCTTCTGTGCTCGTTGCCCTGCGAGAAGCAGCCTAAGCTATGGTTGTGGTATGTTGATGACACCTTTATTATTTGACAACATGGAGAGGCAGAACTACAGGCATTCCTGGGGCACCTGAACCAATCCCAGCCATCCATTAGATTCACCATGGAGATGGAAGAGAGTGGGTGCCTACCATTCCTTAATGTAAAGTGTCAAAGGACTAGGACCGGAATCCAAACAACAGTCTACAGGAAGGCTACGCATATAGGATTATACCTTCACTACAATTCCACACAACAGCAACGAAAACTGGCATCATCAAAACAATAATTCATAGAGCCAAAAATATCTGGAGCACACCAGAAGCCCTCAAAGAAGAACAAGTGAAACTTAGGGAAGACCTTTTTGCGAATGGATATCCGGAAACGATCATTACCAAGGCGTTTGAAGAGCTGGACAAACCACCTAGGCAGGAAAAGGACATCAGGGTAGCAACTCTAATATTACCGTATACTAAAGGCGTGTGGGAGAAACTTAGAAGAATTGCACACAGCTATGGAATCAGAATGATCTTCAAAAGCAACAACACCTTGAGGAGCATGATAACAAGAACGAGGCCCGACGCACCAGTAATACCAAAGAACTGTATATACAGCATACCGTGTGAATGTGGCAATCTTTATATTGGAGAGACAAAGCGACCGCTGGACACCAAGATTAAGGATCACCGCACAGCTACTCAAAGGGAGGAGGTAACGAAGTCTGGGCTAGCTAATCACGCATGGACCGAATACCATAATATCAACTGGGACCAGGCCATAGCAATTCACAAGGAAGAGCACTGGTACAAAGGAAAATTCATAGTGACAGCATATATAATCTCGAACGAAAATATAATTAGCGAGCCCAGCGTCCAAATTAAAGATATTTGGAGAGCTCTTCTCCGGCCTCTGCCGCTACGCAAATCACCAGCAATCAACCTCCAGGTACGAGGACACTGATTGGACCAGATAAGACCCAATGACCATGACCGGCGACGCATGACCGGTTAAGGGTATAATATAAATACGACGGTAATTTGAATTTCCTATCATTCACCTGATGACGATAGCAGATACACAGCTATTGAAACGTTGTGAGATCAACCACTTCAAGACGATGGAAGTCCAAGGAAACTTCAAGGAACGAGTTACATTTTCTACCAACTTCAGACTGACTGTGAAACATATCTCTCTATATTCAAAGCACTGCCATGAAGTGCCTCTGGGCCATAGAAATTTAAAAATAAAAAATCAGTTTTTGTGTATTTTCAATGGGAAATCTGTACAAGTCTTGGGTGAGCACTTATTATTAATATTAAGGTCTCAAACTTTGAGAGAATTTTCTTTGGGTCTGTGCAACAAATATTCATGATATGACCGAAAAAAAGTCAATAAAAATACCCTAATATATATATATATATATATATATATTGTAATGGATTTAAACAGACATGAAGTCATATACAAACTTTAGCAATTTGAATAGTTAAATAAAATGGGATAATGTAAATAAAATGCATACATATATATAAAAAAGGAAATTGCAGGAATCAAAATTGTAAAAAAATGAAGTGACAAGTATTTGTAAATAACTAAGGAATCATATTATAAGATAGAAATAAATTCAAAATACAAACAATGAAAAAAAATGTTTCAAAAGCAATTTGTTGAAAGGATAAATGGTGGCATATAAAGATATTATATCATGCAAATTTTATTAAACGATTAATACTTACATAAAGAAATATATGAAAAAAACAATGATAATAAGGTCGAACATCAAAAGGTTAAATTCAGTTGTAAAAATCATAGTAGAGTTTGTAGAACATGTATATCGAAATGTCAAATTATAAAAACCGTTATAAGTCTTTCGAACTTGATGGAACAGTAAAGAAATTTATAGTAATAGATGGAGCGTAGAGCATAGTATATAAAAAGTAAATAGTTCAAAAGATATCGTCAAGCTTCGAGCAGATAGGTTCAAAAATTTCGTTCTCATAAATTCAGTTTCCATGACAACGAAGTTAATGTCCTATGATAAATAAAACAAATTTAATGTTCCATGTCAGAAAGACAACAGTAACATAAAAATTTTAATTTGAATTTATCTGGAAAGCTGAATTGAAAATAGTTTTGTAAATGGTCGAGAAAAGGAAGATAATGAGATTAATGGTATAAAAATTTAAAATCAAAAGTATTGGAAGAAAATAAATTGCAAACCAGCACGAGAAATTCATTTGAGTGGCAAAATTTTATAAGTAAAGGATTTGAATTGAAAATATTTTTGTAGATGGTCGAGAAAAGGAAAATAATGAGATTAATGGTATAAAAATTTAAAATCAAAAGTATTGGGAGAAAATAAATTGCAAACCAGCACAAGAAATTCAATAGAGTGGCAGAATTTTACCAGTAAAGGATTTTGAAATTTGGAATTATTGATAGAGGTCAACAATAAGAAGAAAAATTAGGGAACCAACAACACTCAAATGAATTTCTCGTGCTGGTTTGCAATTTATTTTCTTCCAATACTTTTGATTTTAAATTTTTATACCATTAATCTCATTATCTTCCTTTTCTCGACTATTTACAAAACTATTTTCAATTCAGCTTTCCAGATAAATTCAAATTAAAATTTTTATGTTACTGTTGTCTTTCTGACATGGAACATTAAATTTGTTTATAAAATGATCAACCAGTATTCCTGTATATTAGTAATGTATTTTATATTGTGTAATATTTATCTGTGTATGGAGACGGTTCAACTCCGAGTCTGGAGTCGTTGTCAATCGTTTAGTGTTGTTTTCGAGGTTTTTTTCCAAAAAATTTTCGCTTTGATTTCGAATTTGTTGTTTGTCAAAAATTTTTTTGAAAAAAACCTCGAAAACAACACTAAACGATTGACAACGACTCCAGACTCGGAGTTGAAACGTCTCCATACACAGATAAGTATTACACAATATACAATACATTACTAATATACAGGAATACTGGTTGATCATTTTATAGACATCTCTTTCTCTCAGAAAAACTGTGAGGAAGAATCTCTGTACAGACTGCCAGTAATCCGGGCAATTTTACGAAATTGCCTTACTACACTTTGTTCTACATATACAATTTTTAAATACTTATCTGTTACAGGACAAAATTTGGAGTAGAGAAAACCCAATGAATAGACAACATAATTCAAAACCTCCTCAACAATCTTTTCGAAATTACTAACATAATCCAGACGATAGGACAGTTCCTTGAGTAACTGGTATCCCATACTTGTCATTTAAATTTCTAATTTTCATTCCAGCCTTTAGAACTATTCATTGAATTCTTGGTTTTTCATTCTTACCATTCAACCTGTCAGTCCAATAACCGACAACCAATGAAATCCAACCATTGGGATTGTTCCTTGAATTCCTGTTATCCTATACTTTCAACCACGTCCCCGTCCTACCGCTATCACCCATATATCTGCTATCCCCCGTAATCAACATCGACCAACATAGTCTAGTCTATTCTCACTATCTCGCTCCTGTCATTCATCCTTTCAATACCCCCATTTGATTATCAACGGACAACAGAATCCAAACGTTTGGACCGATCCTTTAATTCCTCGAATCCCGTTCATGTCATTCAAAATCCTATAGACAGCTCCTTTCAGTATACTTTTTCTTATATAGGTACAGAAAAACTTTTTTGAATGAAGGTTAAACGTGCAAATTACCCCTTATATCCCATATATACCAATAATGAAGCATCTCTCTAAATCCTGGAAAGCCACTTGAGTGAATTGATTGGTATGGTATTTTCATCGCACCATAAGATTGATTGATGGTTCATCAAATATGAATCAAATAATTTACTTGACAGTGGTTTGAAATGACCAATGAGAGTGAGGACTGGTGACGTCATAAACACGGGAGTAGAAAGTGAAAGTGGGCTGCTTGTATGCAGCCCACTTTCACTTTTCTGTGATAGAAAACATGTGCCGAGCTTGATACCTATAACGGTAATGTTGAATCAGACAGGTAACATTGAAATGTGGTATATTTCAGAAATTGTGTTTCAAACTTTGTATGCTTAATGTTTGAATCATGTCTCCTATATTCTCCTGTATTTCTATAGACAGGTACATCAGCTTGTGACAACATAGGGCTCTGTACGTATGGCCGTAACGTCAGGTTCTCATATATTTCCCTAAGCTGTAAGAACAGACATATTTTATAACTTCTTATTGCGTAGATTGGAAAAATCCATAAATCTCAGAAAAGCATTATTGAGAGACGTTATTTGTATGAAATCACAGCGTTCAATGGTTAAGACAAAAAGTAACAGCTGGGGTGCTGTTGACAAATTATGTAAAGCAAACTCACGCAACATTCAATACACAACGCATGTCAAACACTCATACAACATCACCGCGCATGTCTATCACTTTCACAACTTCATCGCGCATGTCTAACATCCATACAACTTCACTGCGCATGTCTAACACTCATGGAACATCACTGCGCATGCCTATCATCCATACAACATCATTGCACATGTCTATGACTCATACAGCATCATTACGCATATCTAGCACTCATACAACGGCACTGCGCATGCCTAACGCTCACACAACATCATTGCGCATGTGTATCAGCCGCACAACTTCCCTGCGAATATCTATCATCCATACAACATCACTGCGCATGTCTATCATCCATACAACTTCACTGCGCTTGCCTAACTTCATTGCGCATGTCTAACACTCATACAACTCACTGAGCATACCTAATACCCCTACAACATCACTGCGCATGTCTAAAACTCACACAAGATCATTGCACATGTCTATCATCCATACAACTTCATTGCGCATGTCTAACAAACATACATCATTGCACATGTCTAACGCTCACACAACATCATTGCGCATGTCTAACACTCATACAACATCACTACACATGTAGATCAGCCATACAACTTCCCTGCGCATGTCTAACGCTCATACGTTCAGTGCGCTTGCCTATCACCCATACAACTTCACTGCGCATGTCTAACACTCATACAACATCATTGCACATGCCTAACGCTCACACAATATCATTGCGCATGTCTAGCATCTCTACAACTTTACTGCGCATGCCTAACGCTCACACAACATCATTGCACATGTCTAGCATCCATACAACATTACTGCTCATATCTACCACTTACGCATCTTCACTGGGCATGTCTAAGACCCGCACAATATGATTGCACATGTCCTAGCATTTGTTTTCACGTTTATCGCATCCATTATTCCCATTCCCATTATTCCGTATCAGGACTACCATTTCCAGCTTACCCTTGTCAGTAGTTTAAATATTTTATTCTGTTGTTGGCTGTTTGTCTATCCTTGTCTGGCTTATATGAGGGTCGGCTAACCTGACGATATCCTCGCATTAAGTGTACACCTCCTGTCTTATACACCGGCACCATAGGAAAGAAACACCTTTCCTCGTCTTTCTCTCTCTCTCTGTCTCTCTCGCTCTCTCTCTATTGGTAGACTCCGGTCTCCGGTCTTATGTATCCCAACACACTGATTGGTGTTTGATATATACACCAAATACTTTATTCCCCGTATCCAGCATATCAACTCCCCGAATTCCTGTATCTAATTCCTGATTTCCCAAATTTATCAATTATCCTACATCTATTTTCAAACATTTCATAAACAACTTTGCCATTATGAACACACCCTGTATTTTTTTACCTTCAGTTTATGAGACATTTTCCGAGAAACCCTGTATCTTGTTATCACTATATATATATTAGATGGTTTCCGGGAATTCATCCGCGTAGTTGATAACTGAGGTCGGTTCGCATAATTCTCGTAGTCTTCTGCTTTCGCTTCTAGTTACTCGAATACTGATATTTTCAGAAGCGCGCACGGTGTTATATAGTCGAGGCTAGGCGCCTATTGAGTTGTTATTGGATGGGTCCGGGCCGGTATGGTGTTTAATAGAATTTTCTAACAATTCGATAAGTTCTAGATTTCAGTGCGTGCGTTTAGACTGTGAGGCCTCTTCGTTTTTAAAAGCATCTCTGAGACAAAACGGATTTACAGACCGAAATATTCAAAGAGCCCTAAAGTCAAAACCGAGACGAACAGACGAGGAACATGAGAAGTAGGTCAAGGGTGTCACGGACAGTATTGCAAGAATTTTACGGAGACACAATATCGATACTATTTTGAATACAGACAGAAAAATAAGCACGGTGTTGAGGACTCCGAAGACAAGGATCCCTTTAGAACAACAGGGAGTGTAGGAGATTCCATGTGCAGACTGTCATAAAACCTATGTGGGGCAAACTAACAAAAGAATTCAAGCTAGACTTGATGAACACCAGAATTCTATAAGAAAGCAGGAAAAAAACAACGTCCATTGCGGAACACGCCACCACGACGTCACACCGAATAGACTTTGAGAACACCAGAGTACTGGCAAATATAGTACATCCGAAATCAAGACTCGTAAGAGAGGCAATTGAAATAGCGAAGATGCCTCACAGTCTAAACGCACGCAATGAAATCCAGAACTTATCGAATTGTTGGAAAATTCTATTAAACACCGTACCGGCCTGGACCCGTCCAATAACAACTCAACCGGAAATAAGAAATCAGCAGGCGGGAGGCGTGCCCACTGAGCGCCCAGTGCCAATCACACGCAGCCGTTCACGGTGCCAACCAATAGGCGCCGAGCAGCGACTATATAACACCGTGCGCGCTTCTCAAAATATCAGTATTCGAGTAACTAGAAGCGAAAGCAGAAGGCTACGAGAATTATGCGAACCGACCTGAAGAGGGCAGATGTGACTCTGCCGAAACGTCGTCATTTTATCATCGATCCCGACAGGGATCAGTTATCAAGTACGCGGATGAATTCCCAGAAACCATCTAATACATTTAGTGCCCGCGAAAACTTAAAAACAAATATATATATATATATATATATATATATATATATATATATTGTTTATTTATTACCTTAATGTTTCTTTGACCATATGTATCATATAAATTGATGAAAATGTTTCTTGGTTTTTGGTCAATTATCAATTTATATATATATATATATATATATATATATATATATATATACAGGGTGTGAATAGTTTGAGTGCATATATTTTAGGTGGAGGTAGTATACACCAAATTAAACAAAAAACTCTTATGCCACTATGGTCAGTAGGCCTTAATAACCAAAAAAATCCCTAAAACATATTAAGTAAATTATTGTCAATCCGGCAACGTCGCTCGCGTTCGAAGCAGATTCACTCTTAGCGCGAATAATAAAGGAATGACTACGCCGACAAAAAAAATAAACACCTCTGTTTTTGTATTGACTGATGATATTGACCTTAGAATTAAATAAAAATGTATGAAATATTTTGTTGAAAATATTTACGTTTTTAATACAAGGTATTGCAATTATAATTTGTATTTGGCGGTTTCTTTTATGCAATTATACAAAGTTGAGTAAATATGATATTCAACTCAAGAGATCTGTATATGTAGTTTTGTACCAGTTAAATTATTCGAAGAGTCATTATTACTGATTTAATTAATATTATTTATATTAGACAAGTAAATATGTAATCCTACTTACCAAATTTATTATAATGATAGAACTGAGTTGAAACAACGGATTATTCATAGCAAATGTTCAAACTGCACACCATTACTATCGACACAAGCACGACACCGTTTAATCCAATTTTCACGTATGCGAGAAATTAAGAGCATGTCATGTCTTTCCCTAATTGTATAATCGGCCATTATTTATCACAAATAAATACTGTCGCACTATTCTTAATTTTCGAACTTACACACTAATCACAACTGATTTTATTTATTTAAAAAATATATTAAATGGAAAGCAAACCACGAAGTCTCCATCAAAAAGATATCATTCAAATCACTTTACAGTTTATCTATTCTTGTTTACAAGAATCGAAATCGCAAAAAACAATCGTAACTCTCAGTCGTCGTTAAACTAAAAAATGTAGTAAATAAGTTGGTCTGTATGCCACGTTGCCATATCTATTCGGAGAAACTTACACTAAATTCTAAACGCATATTTCGAGTTTAAATAATCAATTTTCATTTTTAATGTGCCTATTAAAGATGTATAAGCTATTGAGTATTTACATATTTAGATTTACCGACATTTTGAAATCGAAATTATTGTATTATTCACTGTAGCAAGGGCTACATAAAATCTTTATGTGTTCTTTTTGGCAAAACTATAGTTTATTTTAGAAAATGTTATAAAGCTTTTTGATTTGTTTTTGCCTGAAGTATTGTTCTTCAAAATCTTTGCACTCAAACCGTTTACACCCTGTATATATATATATATATATATATATATATGTTTTTTGTACGCCATCTATCGAAACGTACGTACGTAATACCTCTCTCTGTCAACCATCGCTGTGTGGCGATAGTATTCTACACTCACGCTGTTTTAACGTTTGTCTGCTCGCTCACAGAGAGAGCGTCTCGCTTCCAGTCGTTGCTGTGCAGTCTTCTATACACGCGATTTTTTGACCTTTGTCCGCTCGCCAACAGAATGAGCGAACTGGTACGTCTGGCCGGCTATCGGACTTGTCGTCGATCCGCGAATTTCAGCAAGGTCATCGTGTCTCCACCCAACAGCTATCTCTATACGTTGCTTGCCTGTGACTGATATTATTACTACGCGTCTTAAACGGGTTTTTATTCATCATACTATCAACTTTTAGAATATACAAATGCAGTGGTCTTGTTGGCACATATGCTAAGTGCTTACATAGGAAACCGATGGACGGGGGTTCGATTCCCATCACTGCGTCTTTTTTTGTAATATAAATATATTTTGTACATCATTGAAATTTGGCGCGATTGGACAGATAACGTGGTCATAATTGACCAATGAGAGCTTGGTATGGCTGAGCACGTGGTAATTAACCAATGAGAGCATTTCAAGGGGTAACTGCTTATCTGTTACGTCATAACCTCTCAGTAGTACAATACTTCCACTGTCAACCGTGTTCCGTACCACTCACCCTATGGCTTGCCTGTCAGCTGTCCATGTTCCGTGCCGTCGTTCTATTCCATACGTCAACGCCCCATAACAACGTTCCGTGCCATGGTTCTATGCCATAATTCTGTTCCCTGCTATCGTTCTATGCCATACGTCAACGCCCCAACTCTATAGCCTACCTGTCAACGTTCTGTCGTTCTATGCCAACGTTCCGTATCAATGCCCCTGTCAGCCGAGGTCATTGACCCCCAGGCGATGGAACGTGCGGATGAGCACGGGCGGTGTCATCTTGTAATCAAGTGACAGACGTGACCTTGAGAATTTTCCCAGGCTCAAGTGCCGCCACCCCTGCTAATCTCTCTAAGACAGACCTATTGCACTCAGCCAGTGATTTATTCACTGATAAAGCAACTTTTTGGTTTAGACAAGTCAAGAATGTTGTTAATGATTGGGACTCCTTAGTGTCAAAACTTAAGAAAGACTTCTTAATATCAGATTTTGATGATGAAATTTGAAATCAAATTAAATCGTGCAAACAGGGAAAAACTGTATGGAGGCATTATTTTCTAGATTATCTCATTGTCCGGTCTCTACAACAAAAATTAAATCTGTTAAGTCAGGTTTACATATTGATAGCATTGAGACTTTAGTAAGACTTTGTAAGAAGCTTGAAGAAGCTGATGTTTTGACTATTGCATCTAGTAGAATACATCTTTATTCTATAGATACAAATTTAGCTTTTTTGTCAGGGGGCAGTAATAGTAAACTTGAATGTAGCAATAAATTTAGGAAAGGTAAAAATTTTCAAACTAAAGTTTTTAGTCAAAGCCATGCCATAAATTTAATCAGTCCAAAACAGACCCAAATTAGTTGTTGGAGTTGTGGTAAAGCCAACCACACATTTAGAAATTTTATTTTAAGTGTGGAGCAAACGATATTTTGAGTAAAGATTATAGCCATGCTTCCCGTACAGTAAATAGTCAAAAACGAGTAGTGTGGAGGACTGCTAAAGGTTCTCAGTCCTCCACTAATTTTGGTAGGAACCATTTTGTGAAAAATCATGCATTTAGTAAACGTTTTGAGCATAGAATTCTATTTAGTAACCTTTTTGAGAAAAATTTTGTTTATAGGCAACCGTTTAGAGAGAATAATATTTGTAGTATTGGTAGGCCTAATTTTTTTTGATAGAGATGAATGGAACCGGTGGAAAAGTAAAGTTAGAGACTTTTATATGGCTAATAGTAATTCAGTTTCTCCTCTTTTCGTGTGTAAGCCTTTTGATAATAGACTATATATTTCAGTAAAATTAGTTGACAACAATATCACTGCTCTTTTATATAGCGGTGCTAACATTTCAGTAGTTGGTGAAAAAGGCATAGATATTTTAAAACATTGTGGTTTAAAAATTAATCCGTCTACTTTGCGTCAGATTACAACAGCTGATGGAACCGAACAATCTGTTCTAGGTTTACTTGATTTACCGATTAATATTAATAAAAATGTACATATTATATCAGCTTTGGTAGTTCCTTCGTTACCTCTTAGTTTCATTTTCGGAAGTGATTTTTGTAAACGATTTCAGATTATTATTAACTTCAAAATATTCGCTGGGAAGTTCAGAGTGAAATTGCGAAAAGTGAAGTTAAAGTTTTAAATGCCCAGACACTTGACATTATTGATAACGGTATAGTTTGTTCGGCTGAACAAATTACAGAAATGTATAAAGTTATTCAGTCTTTCAACGCTGTTAGTAGTGGAAATCGTTTAGGTAGAACCAATAAAATCACGATGTGTATTGATACAGGAGATGCAAAGCCATTTAAACAACGTCAATATCTTATGCCACCTTATTTGTTAAATATTTTAAATAAAAAATTAGATGAAATGTTATGATTAGGACTCGTTGAACGGTCAGAAAGCCCTTGGAATAGTCCAGTCCTTCTAGTTAAGAAATCGTCTGGTGAATACCGTTTTTGTTTTGATGGATGCAAACTAAACGAGCTTACTAAACATGATAGTTATCCTTTGAAGCGAATATATCGCATACTTAACCTTCTTAGAGACGTAAAATACACATCTAGTATTAATTTAAGGAAAGCATTTTGGCAAATATGTCTTAAAGACAATTAATCTAAAGAGAAAACTGCTTTTAGTGTACCTGGTAGAGGTCTGTTTCAATTTACAGTAGTATCTTTTGGATTTTGGAATAGTGCTCAAACTCACCAGAGATTATGTGATGCTCTTTTTGGACCAAAGTATGAAACTAATATTTTTTCATATCTAGATGACATAATCATAATTTCGAAAACATTTTCAGAACATGTCAAATTACTTTCAGAAGTTAGGGAGAATTTGCGTGAAGCTAATCTCACAGTTAATTTTGAAACAACAACTTCTGACGAATGAACATCAAAAAGGAAACTTCAAAGTCAATTAATCAGTCAATTGACATTACAAAAAAAGTCAAGCGAATATAGTGCAAAACATTCAAACAAACATTGTTCGACAACGATTCCTGATAACCATTTGGAAAGATAAAACAATTGTTCCCTTTCCACATAAAAATATATATATATATATATATATATATATATATATATTTGTTTTCGAGGGCACTAATGTGTGGTTTCCGGCAATTCATCCGCGTAGTTGATAACTGATCCCTACCGGGATCGATTGTAAAACGACGACGTTTCGGCAGAATCACATCTGCCCTTCTCAGGTCGGTTCGCATAATTCTCGTAGCTTACGCTTCCAGTTACTGGAATACTAAGATTTTCAGAAGCGTGCGTAGTGTGTGATCTAAAAATGTTTTGAGTTGTTCCATCCCATGAGGCCAAATCACAAAGGTGTCATCCACATATCGTGGCACTAAGAACAGCAAGTCTTAAACCCAGTTTATGAACAAGTCATCACACTTTTAGATCAAATTAATAGCATTCATCACAAAATAAAATTTAATACGGAGGTTGAAGGCAATAACCAATTGCCATTCCTTGATGTTCTGATAAATAGGAAGGAAGATGGAACCCTTGGCCACATAGTACATAGAAAGCAAATAGAAAGCAACTCCCACTATCAGATACCTTCATGATAATTCTCATCACCATCCAGCCCAACTACAAGCCGTCGTCAAGAGTTTAGTAACCAGATCTCAAAGACTAAATGACCAAGATAACATCAAACAGGAAATGGACAGTTTAAAAACAGCTCTGAGACAAAACTGATATACAGACAGAAATATACATAGAGCTCTAAAGTCAACACCGAGACAAACAGACGAGGAGCAAGAGACACCAACAAACAAGGCTTATTTACCGTATGTCAACGGTACCACGGATAGTATTGCGAGTATTCTCTGGACACAAAATATCGTTACTATTTTCAATACGGGCAGAAAAATATGCACAGTGTTGAGGAATCCAAAGGCGAGGATTTCTTAAGAATAACAGGGAGTGGGGAAAACTAATAGAAGAATTCAAGCTAGACGTGATGAACACCAGAACGCCATAAGAAAGCAAAAAAAAAACAACATCTATGGCGGAACTCGCCACTACGACGTCACACTGGATAGATTTTGATAATATTAGAGTACTGGCAAATATAGAACACCCGAATTCGATACTCGTATGAGGGGCAATTAAAGTTGCAAAGAGGCATCAGAATCTAAACGCTCGCCATGAAATCCAGTTGGAAAATTCTATTTAACACCGTACCGGCACGGCCCCGTTCTATAACAACTCAACCGGATATAACTAATCAGCAAGCGGGAGGCCACTGAGCACCAAGGGCCTCTCAGGCAGCCGTTCACGTTACCAATCGATAAGCGCCGAACCGCGACTTATGAAATCGATAACAAAATTTCAAAATCTAATCATTCTAATTCTAATCTTGGTTAATTCATTTTCACTTGGTGTTATAATTTTTTTTGTCCAAGAAATTGCAGCCTTCTTTTTCAATAATTTCGATAGCAATCAACTTCTCTGTAAATTTCAATTTGACATTGTCATTTTCTTATACATTTCAAATGTAAAAATATTATCTTTTACTGATAACCTTTCCAATGTTCAATTTGTGCTATACAGTTAATTCTAAATTTAATCTCAACTAACGTAAGGTTTCATTACATATTAACTTAATATTATAATTCAAATTTGTGTTAATTGTAGTTTTTGACTGATGAAGAAATAAACAATTTTCAAAAGCTCTCAAAATATAGGTAAAAGAGTATACTTTTATATATTGGCTGCTTCCCGATTATATTCTAGAATTATATATATATATATATATATATATATATATATATCACTACATATTATAAAACTCCCTGTCTTTCTGTCTGTTCACGATAAACTCAAAAACCACCGCACCGATTTTCATGCTGTTTACACCAGTAGATAGAGTCGTTCTTGAAACTTTTACAAGTCATTCAAGATAAATATCGCATGAATGTCGAATGTTTTTTTATGACTTAATATTGTCCTCAAATAATAATAGTAATGAAGGTCAAAATGTTTTTTATGATGCCGCTGGAGGCACAGGAAAAATATTTTTAATTAATTTATTCTTAGCAAAAGTACGATCCGACAGAAAAATTGCCCTAGCTGTGGCATCATCCGGCATAGCAGTCACACTTTTGGAAAGAGGGCGAACCGCTCATTCCACAATTTTATCCCTTGACCATACAATGTATGGCATCACACTCCCTCTAAGGCACGCCAAGAGTGCCTTTAGGGGAAAATTCACTAAACCCCAGATATCCTAGATATCAAAAGGGTTTAGCTCTGTGGGAGCCCTTGCCAGGTTTTCAGGCCCGTGGTTGGAGTCGAGGCGGCAGTTTCCCATGAATTTCCTGACCGTCCGGGCTGTCCTAATAGGACGGCTTTTTGCATTTGTTTGTAAAGATGTTCGTCCAGACATAGGTATTTTAAATTGTTTAATAGATGTTTTGGGACTATTCCTGTCGTTGACATAACAATTGGTACAGTACGTGTGTTGTTCATGTCCCACTGAGTCTTTATTTGAAATTCCAAATCTCTATATTTGGTTATTTTGTCAGCCTACTTGACATTTATATTATTGTTGTTAGGAATTGCTATGTCAATTAAAGTTAAAGTTGTTGTATTATTATTATTATAAACAGACTAGTGCCAGAAAACTAATGAGGAATAGCAGTTTGATTATTTGGGATGAGACTTGTTTGTCTCATAAAGCTTCTGTTAAAGCACTAGACAGGACAATGTGATATCTGCGCAACAGTAACTGCCTAATGTGAGGTTGTACTGTTTTATTTTCTAGAGATTTCCGTCAAATTTTGCCAGTTATAACTAGGGGAACGTGAGCAGATGAAGTCTCAAAGATCGCATCTTTCTCACATATTACGAAATATGGACTGAAAACCAGTATGAGGATTTTACGTTTAGCGAAGATAATTGGCAATTTTCTAACGGCTTACTCCAAATTGGAAATGGTGAATTTCAAGCAGGACAATGTCTATGTTAATTTTAACAATATTCGTGTTTTGGTACAAAATGTGGAAGAAGTTATTAAACAATTTTATCGGGATATTAGTAACATATCCACTAAGACACTAAATTGGTTTCAAATTCATATTAAAAGTAGATGCTCCTATTATATTATTCAGAAATTTTTGAGTTTTTTGAAACTGTGCAACGGTATCAGATTCAAAGCACTTAGTCAATTTAATTTTTTTTTGATCGAATGTATCATATTAACTGGCAACGAAAATGGTGAAATTCTTTTTAAACCAGGGTTAAACTCTTTTTCACTTTTTGTGTCTTGATAATGCTTCCAAAGCTGGAGTCGAAACGTCGAGTATTTTATAAATTCAGGCGCGGTTCTCACCCGGTACCTAGTTTAGATCATAATAATAATGACCGCGGAATTTTCTCAGAAGCCCCTTATAGTTGTTGGCCAAACGGTTAGATATTACTAGTTTTACCATGTCAGGGTCAGTAACCTTAAATAGCACTAAAACAACTTAATTCTTCTTTATGAACAATTGAGAAAATCAAATAATCATCTTAGTTATTGTCAGCGCCTCAGTGAATTTGACAGTATAAAAATATAAAAAAAATATTTGCATTTCTCTTAACGTGAATATTATTCAAACTACGATGATTCATTTGGTGCGAGAGTATTTGATTTATGATAAATCAAACTTTCAAGTTGCAATTTACATTTTCATTACATGTTTTGAAGCCATTGACTACGAAATCAGAATCGAGAAAACTTAAATATAATAAAATAACTAAGTAACTACGTTCTATCAGAAATAATATATATAAGGCTTTCATTTCAAAACTAGCCACCAAAAATATCTTTTATAATAATATCTTTAAAAGAAAAAGACAAAAAAAAAACGTTCTTTTATACTTACATATTTTACACGTTTCGGCCACCCTGCAATTTCAAACCCTAGAGGGAGTGAAAATCACTTCTATAAGTTTAAATACAATACAATAAATATTATGTGACATCTATTTTTAAAGATCTCTTTCTTGCCTATTATTTTTTAAATTAGATTATTTTTACAGAGTAATGACCTATAAACAGTAAAAAAATAAATTTTTGAAAATATCTGCCAATTATACCAAAATTGATCTAGTGTGGTCTTTACGGTCTCTGATCACGAATCAGAGGACAGATTTGCAAAATTCAAAATGGCGGATCCAAGATGCCGGATAAAATGTTTTAAAATCAGCCGATATACGCCAAAATTGATATATAATGTTTTTTTTGGGATCTCTGATGATGAGACTGGAATTTACAAAATTCAAGATGGCAGACAAAATTTTCTTCTTGTGAGTTATTTTCATCGTCCATATTGGATCCCCTATCTTGAATTTTATCAGCGAACCCAAAAACCCCCCATATAAGAAGTTTGGTGCAAAACGGTTGATTTTTTTGAATTTTCATTCCCCATCTTGGATCCACCAGTTTGAATTTTGCAAATCTGACCTCAAATTCGTCATCAGAGAATCACCCTAAACCAATTTTGGTATAATTGGCAATTATGTTTAAAAATTCGTGATCTTATCAATATCAAAGTTGTAAATACAGAACTATAACTATGGCAACAATTATTGCAAACCAATAATATATTATTTTATTTGTAATATTTATTATTTATTTTCCTATTTACTTAATTATTTTTTTAAACTAATATAATATATCGTATCGTTATCGCGGGCCGCACTTTGGGAACACCTGATTTAGATAGATATCTTGCAAACTGTATCATATTAACAACTCTCTTTCTATTGCAATGTTACTCGGATCTTTTGAAAGCCCGTAAAATGAATTTCAATTCGTCTATCTTAGATTTTCGTTGTAATCTCGTAAAGGTGGTTTAAAACTCTTGAGAATATTGCATTTTATGCCCAAGTACGAACCACTTTTCAAAAGTTGGCATTGGTGGCTTGCTGTTATATTCCACTTTGATTGCTATAATGACTGACGTAATATGTGTCTGCTAACATAATTTCTAACGATATACAGGAACATGCAGCGGTGAATTTACACTAGGGGCAGTGGAAAGTGAAAAAAAATTCAGTCTTATCAAGATTGCTCAAGATAATTAACTAATCCTTTGGAATAATATTAAATTTTTTTATTTTCTGAAATTGAAGATATTAAATTAGTAGTTTTTTTTCGAAATATTGAAAATATTTTGGAGTTATATTTGCAATATTGAAAACATAAATTTTAATCAATCAATGTAATACAACTACGAGCCACTCTTAGTGTAAAATTCATAATTCTTACCAAAGAAACAAATATTTCTTTATATATTGAAAATATATAATATATAATTAATTTTTTAAAATAAATATAAACTATAAGTTTGAATAAAATTTCAGTATTGGGGCGGCATTTTTTCCGGTACCCAGGGGAGGCATTAAGTTAAATGCGGCCCTGGGAACATGTTCAATAATTAATTGTTTTAGTTGAAAAAAATATTTTTTCAGTGAAAATCTTCTTGTTAAAAATTCCTGGCGACAAGTTTCTTAAAGACACCACTGAAAAAACCATAGAAAAACCTTTTAAACTCAAATATGTGTTTTTATACCAGCTAACAACCACCAAATTTCAAAAACAATACTTCATTTTATACTTCAGTACGATTGAGTTGGGCGACATCCTGTACCACCAAAGAATACCAACATGAACTAGTGTACAAAATAATTCAGTGATATCACTTTCGGAAAATTACTAATAATAGAAATTTACGTAAATTATCCATATGAATATAATAGGCTACCCAAATTCTAAAGTGTGAAAAACAAGATAATGAGAATTAAACCAAAAAAGGGAAATTATAACGGTTTACCTAATATCAGGTCTCATATCACAATACAATAACAAAATTATTGTAAAAAGTGAATTTTAGAATGTCGTAATGCATTAATAACTATTTCATCACAAAAAAAATCAATTTCATAAAAGGCGTATGAAGCCTAATTATCTTTATAACAGGAAGCTATCACACGCTTATCAAAGGAAAAATTGTGTTCAATACGAAACTGTACAAATTTAAGCTCATGACAAATTATTAAAATAAAATTCAAGTTCCAACAATACTATGCACTACCTGTCAAGAAAGTACGAGATTAAGTACATAGGAAACTAATAGTAACTACAATACCAATATGTGTAAAAGAAGAACTAAGCTTGATAATAAAAGGGTTGTAACAGGAAAGGCATAACCCTAATCGAACAACAAACATTCAATGTATAGTTGTACACACCAAATTGCTCAATTCGGTACATTCATAAAAAAGTAATCACTGTGACACTGCCAAATGGAATAAACACATTATTTCAAAAATTGTACACAATTATACAAAATCTGGAAAGTAGTCAAGCACCCCCCAATTTTTTAAATGTTCTGTTCAAGAATGTTATTTTTTTCAAGTTCATTGTAAAATTTCAATCATAAAATACGTCACACCAAATTTTGTCTTCTTGGGCTCTTCTTAGTCGGTTTCTGCGATCGTACTATATAAATTACGAAACCAAAAATAGAACCACCCTACAAAATACATTGCGATTGATAATACACAAACATTGCTGTTTAAAATATATATTAATTTATTAAAATATTACCAAACGTATAAACGTGTAGAATAACGATGAAATAAATTGTGAGTTATTGGAAGGCCAGATATTGTTTAAATGCTCAGAATTATCTATAATCGGTATTGCAGTATCTTCTTTGTCTTTAAAACTACCATTTATTTCATCTGCATCTGTCCTCTCCGCATTTTCTGGAGCAGGGCTTTCATCCTCCAATATGCATTGTAGCTCTCGAGCTCAACGAGCTGCTATACTAATTCGTTGTATATGAGGAACCATCTCTCTTTCCGTTTTGGGTAGAAATGTTTTTGTTTTTTTTTTTATTGATAACACTTTCTTATAAACTGTTAAATAGCTTTTGGTATAAGTCACTTTTCACAGATGTCATTTTTTCTAACATCTTAAATATTAAATCTAAGCAATGTAAAGAGTGTGGCTGCTAAGTAATGAATGAAATAAATATATAAAAATAAATACAGCAGAACCTTTAAAATATGTGCTTTTGTAAGACAAAATTATAGTAGCAGAAACCTTTGTGTAACCCGAAATTTGATTAATCAGGTTCTACTGTATAAGAGAAAATTTATGTGCATGTAATAAATAATACTATAATAGAGGCAACTTTGTTTTACAATCGGTCGCGTAGAGTCTTCACAGAGTATATTCATTGGTTATTGAATAGAGAGCGCAGAAGACGTGGAAGCGCTATTTTTGATGATATTGGATATACAAAGGATAAGATTTACGAGTGGCCAAGTAAGATTAGGGAACGATTACTGTCCTTAATGTTACTTGTCCATTTGCAAACTTTTGGCCATTTATGTTGTGGACTACTTTCGACATTAACTTTCCTGCTTCCCTGTGGCAAAAGCAAGAAAATTGAGACATATGATATCGTATTTTATTACATGGCTCCATCATAGAATTCATTTGGTTAACATAGCAGAAGCGACAAAATCGGAGCAAAACATCTGGTTTTCGGAAGAAGCGAGAATAAGGTGGATAAAAATATGTCACCTGCTGAAGATCTATAAGCAAAACGAGATTAACAGACAATATTAATGCTTGCTAAGACCTGGAAACATACCTCGCTTACCTATAACCATAGCGATTGCCTCACAATTGAATTTTAACACTTCCATAAAACTGTTAGGTTAAGGTCTGGTCTGCTGAAGTTCAATAGAAAAAATATGAAAAATTGTTGTTTTTATTTTCCAATTGAAATGTATAATGTATTTAATACTTAATATAACAAAGAACCCAGCAACGTATTACGTTATAAGCAATTTCGTATTTTACCAAAAAATGAACTAGATTAATTATCCAAATAATATCTGGAGAAGAAAGTTTTCGTTTTGCGTTTATATAACGAGAATTAAGAATGAACTTGTTTTAGATGGGTGGTAGACATAAAAAGAAACCGAAAAATAATAATTTTCATAGTTTTTGGTAATTTCATTTTCATAGTTTCTGGTAATTTCCTTTTTCGTTTAATACCATAACTTCATCATAGTTTTTGTAACTTCCATTTTTCCTTTAATACAATAACTTTGGTGGTTCAATACCTCCAAACGTCTACACCATCTTAAACTGAAGATTTTTAAATCTATTTTATCGATCTATACTTAGCAAAAAAACGTTAGAGCATATTAGTATCTAAATGAGTCAGAATAAGCCCTCACGTTAGCTCCTAAAGGACGAATTATTTTCAAAATATAAGCGAAGTTTGAAGGCATCGTTATTTTTAATAACAGACGTATCGCACCAATTGGAACTTATTTGGTTTTACAAAGACTGTATCTGAAAAAAATTGAACGTGTCCAAAAATGCATGTGAAATTTGCCAAAAACGCAACTTTTTAAATTTAGCTAAAATTTATTGCGCTGTATCTCCGGTGATTATTAATTGATTTGAACTTACATAAACATAAATAAAAGATCTGTTACATAGTTTACAGAAACAAATATAGAAAATTAAAATCATATTTTTTATATAAATTTATTCACTATAACTTCTTGTAAAATGTGATAAATATCAAAAAAACATGCTTCTAGTTACAGCAGTGTAGAATCTCAGCCAGCGCTATCAATAGTTTTTCTTTGTATAAAATTGTTTTAATTATTCATGAAAAAATCTTACAGTCTGTTTTTTTATACATTAAAAATATCAATATGAGCCAAAACTAGCAAAAAAATATGAAAATATAATTTTTGACAGTTTAAAAACTCATAAAATATTGAAAAAATTTTTCAGGAAGATCTATTTTTACAGAGTTCATCTCACTTGGCATTCTCAATGCGTTGTTATGGTGAACTGAGAGGTGATCTACCTGAGCTGTTTATTTTATATGCCTCCATCGGAGGTTATATCGCGCCTGATTATACTTATATCTTATATACCCCTTGGCTTTCAAGTTTAACTTTTGGTTTGGGATTTCCTAAACTTGTGCCTATGGTCTGGTGCGGTTTGTATGATGTCGCTATGTCATGCCTTCAAAGAATTCGGCCAATTCGGTCCGTTGTCCCTTTGATGTATGGTAAGGCTGCCTTTTGGTTTTTCGGTGAGGTCATCATTTGGTTTTGGCTCAAGGTGTTGTTGTGCTATTGGTTCTTCGGGGGAGCCAAATGCCAAGTCGCATGGTAATCGCAGCTCCTTTCCGAATAGGACCCTGGCTGGGGTCAGGCCTGTACTAATATGAACAGCAGAGCGATATGACAACAGGAATAGGGGGATATGCTAATCCCAATCACGCTGGTTATTGCTGACGACCTTGGATAGGTGTTGTTCCAAGGTCCTGTTGAATCTTTCCACCATTCCGTCTGATTGTGGGTGTAATGGTGTTGTTCTCGTTTTCCTGATCCCCAACATCGTGCAGACCTTCTGGAATACATTCGATTCGAAGTTACGCCCCTGGTCTGAATGTAATTCCATCGGGACGCCAAACCTACTGAATAGTTGTTCTACTAGCACCGTCGCTACCATGGTTGCCTCTTGGTTGGGTATCGCATATGCCTCAAGCCATTTGCTGAAGTAATCCATTGCGACCAGAATGTATTTGTTCCCCCTCTCAGACTCGGGAAACGGACCGGCGACATCGATGGCAATTCTCTCAAATGGGACGCCCACATTGTACTGCTGCATTCTGCCCTTGATCCGGGTCTTCGGGCCCTTACTGGCTGCACAGGTGGCACATTTGCGGCACCAAGCTCTGACGTCTTCGAAGTAGTTCACCCAGTAGTACCGCTGGCGAACTTTGTCTAGGGTTCTATTCATGCCCAGGTGGCCTCCGGTAATTCCATCATGTACTTCGGTCAGGATGGCTGGTACCTTTTTTTTCGGAACTACCAGTTGGGACTTGGTTACTCGTCCATCAGCGCTTTCCCAAACTCGCTTGAGCATTCCATCGTCTACTCTTAGAGAGTCCCACTGAGCCCATAACGATTTCAGCACGCCGGAGTATCTAGCTACCTCGTCCCATCGTGGCCTGGGTGCCCCTCTCATTTTGAGTGATTCGATGTCTGGATCAGCCATTTGGTCCTGGATGCACTGTTCCGTTGTCCAGTCTTCATTGGCCTGCACTCGGATCTGCCTGATGGAGATACCCTCTCGCTGTTCCGTCTTCAGATAATGCTTGCATTCCACTCTACAGGGTCTTCTGGATAGGGCATCGGCATTATTGTCCAACCGGCCGGCACGGTGTTCCACCTTGAAGTCGTATTGCTGTAATTTCTCCATCCATCTGGCCAGTTGTCCTTCCGGTGTCTTCATGTCCAGCAGCCATTTGAGTGCGGCATGATCTGGTCGGATTAAGAAATGGCGACCATAGAGGTATTTGTGGAAATGGTCTACAGCCCTTATTATTGCAAGAAGTTCTTTTCTGGTGACGCCATCATTTTTTTCTGGTTTCGAGAATCCACGGCTGTAGTACTCGATCACCCTCTCTTCATCATCTTGCACATGGGATAGGACGGCCCCCAAACCGGTGTTGCTGGCGTCGGTGTCTAAGATGAACTTGCCGGACTGTGTAGGAAAGGCTAGAATTGGGCTGGAACATAGTGCTGCCTTCAGTCGTCTGAAAGATGTTTCGCAATCCTGATTCCAACGGAAGGTCTCCTTCTCTGTGGTCTGCCGATGTAGAGGGGCGGCAATGGTGGCAAATCCCTCAACAAAACGCCTGTAGTATGAACAGAGGCCCAAGAAGCTTCGAAGTTCATGTTTGTCTCTTGGAACTGGCCAATCACGGATGGCTTCTATCTTGTCTTCATTGGTGCGGATTCCTGACTCGGACACTACGTGACCCAAAAACTCTACTTCTTTTTGGAACAAGGAACACCTCTTCGGATTGAGTCTCAGGTTGGCATTATTAATTCTGGAGAATACTTCGTCCAGGTTCTTCAGATGGTCGTCGAATGTCTGACCCATGACTAGAATGTCGTCGAGGTATACTAAGCACGTCCTCCATGTTAACCCGCTCAGTACATACTCCATTCGCCTCTCAAAGGTAGCGGGTGCATTACATAACCCAAAGGGCATGACCGTGAACTGAAACAGCCCTTTACTGGTGGAGAACGCTGTCTTCTCTCTGTCGTTTGCGTGTAGACCAACCTGCCAATATCCACTTTTTAGGTCTAGTGTGGAGAACCACCGGGAGCCTGCTAGTATGGTGAAAGTGTCATCGATTCGGGGTAGTGGATGGCTGTCTTTCTTCGTGACATCATTCAGCTTTTTGTAATCCACGCAAAATCGGGTGGTTCCATCCTTCTTTTTAACAAGCACGATGGGAGCATGGCTCAATAACTCCATTTTGTAACATGGACTCGATGTTTTCCTCGACTGCTTGTTGTTGCCCCAATGGTAGTCGTCTAGGTGGTATTCTGATGGGTTGAGCCTTTCCGGTATCTGTTCGATGCTGGATGATTTTGGTGCGACCGGTGGTTCCATTTTTACTGTTAAAAATTTGCCAGTGTTTTGTGATAAATTGCTTGGCTTTCTTCTGGTTCTCTGGTGTCAAGTGTGTCAAATGGTCAGCAAACTGTTGTAGGAACTCTTTATCGGGCCCTGTCTCCTTCACCGACGTCTGGTACTCTTCTTCGCAATTGATGATGGTCTCTACTGGCTCGAAACAAGCTATCTCTTGACCATTGGTAATTCTGATGTCGTTGTTGGACAAATTCAGGAGTCTGATTGGTAAATCTCGTCCGGTTTTAACTATAGCCCGTCCAACTACGGGCTCCACCATTCCAACGCAGCTCCCAGGATTGCTGTCTAGCTGCCCATGAATAATCTGTTCCGTTCGACCGGGAATTCTAGTTGAAGACTTTGCCACAATTTTTATGGGGGTGACTGATGTGCCGTGTCAATACAAATTCCTCATTTAGGAACTGAAGAACATCATATCTCGGGTCGAACATAAATCCATGCTGGCTAATTAGGTCCATTCCCAGTATAAAATCGTCCTCAATATTCGTTACCAGGACCCTATGCCGGATCATGTTGTCCCCTATCTGTAGCACGACATCTGCCTCACCCTGTATTGACATGGACTCGCCGGTGACCGTTTTGAGCTGGATGTTATTGGTAACTGGCTGAATTTCTGATGCTCTCAAGACCCTGGACTTGGCAATGGACACAGCGGCGCCGGTGTCGATGGTGATCGTAACTGCTCGCCCATTGATGGTGTCTCTGATGACTAGGCTGCCGCTATCTCGGCAAAATCCCCGGATGGATAACGTTTTGGGGGCTGGTTGAGGGTCAGTCAGCATTCGCCCCCCTATGCTGACTGACTGACGGTCCCTGGACATGTGGCTATTTTGTTGGTTACCTCTGGTCGGTAATCGTTCAGGAGGCCTCACTCGACAATCACGTTGGAAGTGCCCTGTCCGTCCGCAGCGGTAACATGCCCCTCTGGTGCCAGTTCTTTGTGACCGTTCTAATATTTTGTTCAGACCAGCTAGCAGCCCTTGGTCTTGGTGACTCTGACTCTTCCTGGTTGAAAGAAACTGCTCGGACCTTCGGCTTGGACATGTTCATGACGGCCTCTACTTCCAAAGCCCGAAGTAGAGCTTCATTACTCTTCTTGACGCCACTTAGTCTTAAATTTCTTTGAACTTCCACATCTCTGATGCCGTTTATGAAACTCTGTGTGGCCAACTGGTCTTTCGTTTCCTCTGGCCGGTCTGGGTAGGACAAGTGAACTAACCGTCTAATCTCTGCTTCGATTTCTTGAAGGCTTTCACCGGATTTTTGCGTTTTCCCACTCAGTTGGACTTTGTATACCTGGCTCAAGGATTGATTGTCGTATCTCTTGTCCAGAATGGCTATGATCTTGTCGAAATTGCCTTGTTCTTCGACTGGAATGCTTTGGAGGAGTTCTAGGGCCGGACCTCTTAACGAAATTACCAGAGAGGTAGATTTTTCTTGATTATCCCATCCATTATCTGTAGCCACAGCCTCAAATTGCCGTTTATACATGGGCCATGATGAACTGCCATCAAATGTGGGTGGTTTGCTAACGGAACCTTTGGTACTCACGGTGTGCTGGTATTTTCCTCTCTGCAAATCTTGTTGCAATTTTTTAATTGCTGTTTCCACTTTATCTTGTACTTCACTGTGTACTGCGTCTTTAATTGAACTGATTTCAGCTTTTACCTGGTTTTGGATAGCACTTATTTCAAATTTCACCTGGTTCTGGACGGAATCGATGTCATCTACTTTGATTTCAAGAGTCTCCACATTATTTTTTATGATCTTTATGTCGTCGTTTATTTCTTTTATATCTGATTCAACTATTTGCATTATTTCATTAACTGTTTCATTAACTTGCGATACTATTTGCATTAATTGTTCAAATTGCAATTGTGTTTTTTCTTCCGTTTTGCCTTGTTTTTCTTCAAATATCTTAAATTCATGTTGTCGTTTTTCTTCTAATAATTTAAAATCATTTTGTCGTTTTTCTTCTAATAATTTAAATTCATTTTGTCGTTTTAATTCAGTTTGATCTTGTTTTTCTACAAATTTCGAGAATAATCCTTCAATTAAATTATGTTGTTCACTCTTCATCGTGGAAACTAGATTTTTTAATTCTATTTTACGTTTTTCATCGATATTAGTGACAAGATTTCCTAACTCAACTCATCAAAAAATTTCACTAACCTTTGTTGAATTTCTTCTTGATGTTTTTTCTCCTTCTTGTCACGTTTTTCTAGAATCTGTGCAATTTTTTCGTCTATCTTTTCCATACTACGAGTTTCCATAAATCAAATTACGATTTTAACTGCACTTAATCCTCTACTTCTGATCACCAAATGTTATAAAGTCCGTGGGTTCAATTTTAGGATTATAAAACTAATATTCACTTTCACTTTTCTAGAACTCTATTTACATTTAAACAGCTTATTCAAATACAATAACAATCCCATATACGCTAGTCGTCGCGGTATAACTGAACTGCGATCGAATT
Organism: Octodonta nipae; assembly: GCA_034190945.1. Taxonomy (NCBI): domain Eukaryota; kingdom Metazoa; phylum Arthropoda; class Insecta; order Coleoptera; family Chrysomelidae; genus Octodonta; species Octodonta nipae. The sequence goes on along the minus strand of CM067216.1, from coordinate 90,186,938 downwards.
CTCCAGTAAAAATCAGACAGACTTTAAATATTTGAGATCAATGGTACCAACTCGATATTGGTACCAGATATACAATTGAAAATAGCACAGGAAATGCTATCCACAAAAGTACTATAGGAATTAAAAAAGAATATTTCACAGAATAGTACTAAATGTTACCTTATATGGATCGGAATTATGTCCAGTGACAGCAACAATACGAAATAAAAACAGCCTAATTAGATTTTATGAGAAGATATTTATAACCCACCAGAAAGGACATAATAAGAACTGAGGGAATATAGTACCGACTAGGAGTAGGCATTCATCTACAAAAAAGTTGGAACAATACAATGGTACTATTATGTCTTAAAGTTGCCAAAACACAGGGGGACCAAAAGAATATTGGGATGGAAACTCTTATAGAGAAAGTGAAAAGGGAAACCAATACGAAGATGGTAAACACATATTGGGCATGCGATGGTTGATGCAGATCTCAGAGAAGCTGACTGGGAGTGTAAAAAAGACTAATTAATAACAAGCCGAAGAAGAAGAAGAGGCCGTCTAACCAATTTATATTAAGTGACCGCCTTATTAGTGTAGAGAATATTCTTTTTATCTGCGGCTGAAAAGTATATAACTTATCGATAATTTTGTTCTGAGAGCATAGATTTTATTAAAAAAACATTATTTTTACAAAACCGCATGATTAGTCTTTTTTAACTGACTTCCAAAAAGGAGGAGGTTATCAATTCATCTGCAATTGTTTTTATGCATGAGGAGCCATTATTAAAAAACGGCTTGGGCAATTTTGATGATTTAAATTGCATTAAGGAACATTACCAAAAGGCCCCATATAATTGTTTATAACATGAGATTTACGATTTTCCAGAAAATTAGAACAAAAAAGTAAATAAGCGACTAGATTTAAGCGATTTTCAATGAATCTTCACTGTTTTCTTTAAAACTGCTCAAGAAATTTGAATATTATAAATTGTATTCTACAAAGATATGTTCTAGTTTCTGTAACGTAAAACTTACCATTTTTCTGGAAATTGGAAAAATATATGTAAACAACTGTAAACATCATGGTAAATGTCAAACTTTTATCATACATATCTAGTTTAAAGATCAAGACATCCCATGAAAGTATATCATGCAAGATGTTTGAAATGATTTTCATTTTAATTCATTTGAAGTAAGTTATTTTTAGAGACGAAGTTAAGTTTAAGTAAGGGCGCTTACAGTTGCGTGTAGTGGATATTTGCTTTATAAGATGGATAATAATTACAGTTATACAAAAGGTTTTAAAAATTCTCAGAAGCAGTTGAATATACAGGATGGTTGAAATATAAGGTGGAGTATAATTGCAGTTATATAGGGCGGTTTAAAAAAGTTTTATAGTTTGGAACATAAATAGTTGCTTAGACAAGGTGTTTGGAGTAAGAGTGGGGTAAAATTATTTTTATTCAGGGTGTATCAAAAATTTGTTATGTAAACATAAGTAGGTAGTTAGGATATTTGAATTATAGGACGTAGGACGGGGTATAATTATAGACATGTAGTGCGTTCCCGCAATTTGTTTAGTGTATTGTTTAAATTTGATTGAATTACTTCATTGATTTTTAAACTTCTGCACCTTTTCCAAAACCTTCCGTCGCGCTAATGCTAATTTTAAGTGTTTTTTGCGTGTAAAATATAGACAGTATTCGTAATTCGTGTATTGACTTTAGAGCTATTTGGATGCTCTTTTAATACCGTCTTATAACGGCCGCTTTTTGTTGTTATGGTGTTACGATTCCGCTCAATCAATGAACATTACGTCGCTATTTTTTGTGTAACGTGTTGTCCAGACGAAGCTCTAAAAAACAGTTCCTGTCGCTGCTGGGCTAGCCTCTGAAGATAGAAGAACCAAGAAAACACCCCCTGCCGAACTTCGACGTAAAAGGTTAGTGATTAACTTTATTTGGTGAATTAATTTATGCGACGGCACCTGTTTTATTGATTATTACGCTAAAGGTCCTTCGTCAATTATATACTCGCATTGAACCAGCATTGAACTAAAACCGCAACATCTAATTTATAATTTTTTTTTGGATATTATATGTAATGTGTCATCGATGACATTCCAACATGGGTTCAAAAATTTTTAGAAGCAGTTGCATATACCGGTTGGTTGAAATAAATGGTAGAGTAAAATTATAGTCATAAAATGCGGTTCAAAAAGGTGAATTTTGTTATATAGGGTAGACCATGAGCTGTTGCATAAATGTAATACTAGACATATTGGGCGAAGTAAAGTCATTGGTATACAGGAATAATTTAAATAATAGAAAACTAGAAAGAGATTTATACTTATACAGTGTGGTTTTAAAGATATCATGACCGTTGTAATATTGTGTTGAGTTGAATATTGTTGTACAGGGTGAGACAGAAAATGATAGACCAATAAGTTATATAGGGCTGACTAATACACAGAAGCATATACAGTGTGGAAGCAATATAGAAAATGGTCCAAATAATAAAACAAATAAAGAAGTTAAAATATATTTGAAAAATTTAGACAAAGAATACAAATTCGAGAGGGACCAAGAGAGAGGGAGAAAAAGAGAGAGATAAGAATACGCTAAAATTTTCAATTGAATTGTACCTTAAATCAGATAAAATAGAAGATATGTCTAAAAGTAGTGATTGATTGCATACGGTTTCTAAACGCTTTTTATTTTAAGACGGTTCTTTTATAAATATAAATTATTGTTAATGTTAATGAAAACAGAATAAAAGCAGCTCAAACGGAAAACGTAAAATATATTAATCATATGATTTTTTGATAACCTTCGCCTACGTAGATGGTGTAACGTGGTGTACTTAACTTATATCGGTCTTTAAGAAGCAAATAAATAATACACAGGATTCGTGTCCCATTATATTTGTAATAAATTTCATAATATTGTTGAAATCTAATTATACCAGTTGATTTTCGTCGTACGTTTTCACAGTGTGCTTCTTGGCAATCGCAAAATTCAGATTTTGCGTATTTATATTCTAAATAAAAATTGGGCTTATGTAAACTACTAAACGTCTCGTTAAATATTATTAAAATAAAATTGGTAAGGCATAACGTTTTTCACAAAAACTTTGAAATGTAAAGTTACTAGAAAACTTAAAAAACTTGGATTTTTTTACAATTAACTAGACCCAGAGTAATTAATCTTCATTAATTAAATGTCGAATAATAATTTTAGGATTTATTTTAAATTAAAATGGAAGAGTAGGGTATGGTTAATACCTTTCAAATGAGCTATCACTTTCCACAAAGTAATTTTTATAATTAGTGCTGTGTTATCATCTAGTACTGTTACGTCATCTGTTAAAGTAGTAGAGAATTTTACAATTTTTAATTCACCCTCCAAATTTTACAAGTCTAAGTATAACCGTTCAAAAGTTACGAGTGGGGGGGAGGGTGACTAGCACTGGATATTAGTAAAGATGTACAATAAATCAAAAGTGCAAAAAAAACCAGAAAATATTAAAAATGTCAGCGCCACCATACATTTTAAAAAGTAACAAACGCCATAAATGTTAAAATACAAAAATATCGTGAATGTCAAAACTCTTAACATTGTAAAAAAATGTTAAAAATTACATAAATGTCAAACCCCAATGAGTTTTTTGTTGCAACATCTAGATCTTTATTTTTCAGTCAATGCAAGTGCATCAAAGAAAGGTATTTTTCGTTATCAAAAAACGAACGAGAAACTAGAATTGTGGAAAAGCTATTACAGAGATTTTGAGGTCTAATTATCTGCAGACATAATTTCAATACAATTTTTTCGGTCGTTCTGGATATATGATATTAATCGTTCTATAAAAAATATTAACATAGTTTAAGAATAACTAGAAACATAAAAATAATTTTAGTTGCCACCGAAAACGATTTCAATTAAATCATCGCCCAATTCAGTATTACAATCGGCTAGTCTACAATAATCTATTCAGTAGATTTAAGTGCAAAAGCGTGATATATGCAGACATTTTCTGAGGATGGTAAGCTATGACCATGTTCAATTGTTCATCTTGTTTGTCGGTCATTAGTTAATAGTAACAAGAAGAATATAATATGTTAAATGGTATCCTTAACAAGTAATACCTTTTTATAAACTGTTCATGTTTTGTAGATACTTTTTTTCATATGTGTAAGTTTTGAGAAAACTTAGTTATATACTGGAATTTAATAAAATGTTAATTTGTTATTGATGATTTGCACATTTCGGTTTAGAAACATTTCTCTGTAGTAAATAACTACTAAGAATGTTTGAATGATTTATTTTTTTTGTATGTTTACCTGGTAGCTAGAGTATTCTGCCGAAACGTTGTCATTTTACCATCGATCCCGGCAGGGATCACTTATCAAATACGCGGATGAATTCCCGGAAACCACCTAACACATCTAGTGCCCGCGGAAACTTAAAAACATGTATATATATATATATATATATATATATATATATATATATATATATGTTATATGCAAAATATATTAGCACTTAGTTCTCACAGTCAAGAAGTCAACGGAATTTAAAACGTACGTGACTTCTCAGGGATATCAAATTTCATCTTGAATTATATGCAAACAACTTCCCGAAAATCTACACGAGACCATTAAACTAGACTTGCATCAGCACTTTTTGAATTTATTCTATTTTATAACAGCAACTGATAACGATCTCGTGTTGTCATTCAAATATTATCACTTTTAGTCTTAAGTTAATTAATTGTTTAAATTTTCATCTTGTATTATTTTTATGTTTTTTTTTGGGCAATAACACCACAATAGAAATAAAACGACGTATATTGCAGGAATATCAAACGTTTCAAAGTCTATTAATCTTGTATGTTTTAAATAAGCATTTTTTAATGTGATTTGAATCAAAGTGAATATATAATTGGCGCAGTCAATAGGATATTTCAGACACAGCTAGAAAACGAAGTTTCTAAGTAGTTGTGGTGGTTTCCAAACCTTTGCAGAATAGAACCTACCTGAAAAGAACAACAACTACTAAGTACTAGCAAGGGAACAGGCAACCAGTGATAAGTGACACAGAGAACAGTCCGATGTGAGGAATAATAACGTAAGAATCATAAAGGAACTATTTTGTTTTGATTTTATTTTGAATAACCAACAATTCTTTCATTTATATATTTTATTCCTCATTACCTTACATTTCCTAAATAATTTTTAATTTTGAAACAATATATTTTATTTAATCATATTATTTTATTTCCCTTACTTTGACTTACATATTTCGAAGTATTTGAAACATTATTTCAAGTTTATAATATTAATTTACCATTTATATATTCCTATTTCAAATTTGTTATTACTCTATTAAACATTGGTCGATATTATATTTTAATAAACTAGATATTCACCATTTTCATTTAAAACCTCTATTCAACATTTAATTTTGATTTGTTGTGCGAATTTATAAACATGGCAACCACTAGACAAGCAGCTACACCAATCGTAGAACCCTATAAGCTATCGGAAATATTTGCCATAATTCCTGAGTATGATGGTAATCCGATACTTTTGAATACTTTCTTATGCTCCTGTAATACTGCTTACAGTATGGCAACGGATAATCAGCAAGTATTGCTAATTCTCCATATCATCACTCATACGCGGTAGAGCGGCTGAGTTAATTAATTCTCGAAACCCTAGTCAACTAGCTGAAATTCAAACCCTCCTAGAAAATCATTTTGGAGATCCTCGGGATCTCTCGGCTCTCATACAAGACTTGCAAAGAATGCGGCAAACTCAAAATGAATCCCCTCTTACGTTTTCTGCTAGACTCCAGACGCACCAAGCGAAAATGCAGCTATAAACAAGCAAAATTTAACCATCATAGAAAAACAAGTGCAGATTGACTTAATAGAGTCAGTGCCTCTTAATAACCTCCTCATGGGTTTAGAGCCCATAATTGGTCAACTCTTTCGCGCTAGCGACCCCTGCAGTATTCTCATTGCCATTTCCAGAATTAAACGTGAATTATAATTGTCACACTTAGAAACTCAGAAATTGTCAAGTAATAAAAATTTCCAACAACCCTCTCGTAAGCCAAATAATGCTCCACCTCGAAAATAATGCTCATTTTGTAAACGAATGGGACATTTAAGCAACGAATGCTTAGTGAGAATGAGACAATTTCAACACAACCCGAATTCCAATCAGCAGTATTCAAATTATCGCCCTCATTTTACCAATCAACCTACTAACCAATCTAAGACTGTTAGTTCAAATCAACAATTCTCTCAGTAAAAATTTCATCCATCTACCAGTAGACAACCACAAATGTGCAATTACAGACCAAACCCGAGTTTAAACATCAACAACATCAACAACCAAAGCTCATCACTTGAACAATCTGCAATTCGGACCGTATCACAATGACTATAATTATTCTCAAAACGAAAATCAATACAACCGTTTACCCAATGAGTACGGAAACGTACAGGAATATTACCCTAATGATTTCGAACAAAACGGTGAACCAGAATATTTCAACACTGAACAGTTTAACGAATATTATTCGGACGAACCTGATTTTCTCAACTAAATTTTCATTTGACTCCCACTCAATCAGAACCCCCATACCACGAATTTTCAGAAATTCAAAACCAAATTTAGACAATGACTTTGGACGATTTCAGCCCAAATGTCAACTTCCCAGAACATTCTGTAAGACCGCTTCTTTCTGTCAATCCTAAAATATTTATTATATTACCGATTCTTCAAACACCTATAAACTTCTTATCGATACGGGTTCAGGACTTTCAATTTTTAAACCTGAAACCTGCCAACGCTTCAAACAATGGTTCCTTGAAAATGTTATTATTCTAGCATCACAGATGAGAAAATTCTAATTAATGAATCCACCCTAGTGCCTTCCAACATCTCCGACCCACATAAGGTGTATATCTGTAATATTGACATCGAGTAAATTATTAGGTTCAGACTTCCTGGAACACTATAAATGTATCATAGATATCAATAAGAAACAACTTGTTACAAATTTTAAAACTTTGCCACTATTTAAAGTTACGGATGATACGATCATGCGTAATAGTAACTCTACACCTTTAACTAAATATATTCCAGTCAACACAATTACCTTGGAGTCTCGAACCGAGCAAATCTGTAAATTGAAATGTAATCTCAAGAATAAAGATGTTATTCTCTCTTCAAAAGAAATTGGGAAAAGTCGTCTCTCAAATTCCATAGTCAAAGTCAGTGAAAATGGTGAATTCGTAACTTCCGTTTTAAAGCTAATGCTATTCCCAAAACCATCACTTTTGACAAACTCGATTTAGAACCAATACAGAATTCCACAATTAACACCTTCTGTGAAAGCGAAACATGCAATCTAGCCGAGAATGACAGACAAATGACGATAATGAACCAGCTTCGTTGAGAACATCTCAACGAAGAAGAATCTGAATTCATTTCAGAACCTAGTCTTGAATATTCCGATATATTCTATCTAGAGGGCGCCAACTGACCTTTACAAATGGAATTAAACACTCTATAGATACGAACAATGCGAAACCATCTTTCACGAAATCATATCGATACCCCCAAATCCACAAACAAGAGGTGAAAAGTCAAATTTCCAAAATGCTAGATCAAGGGATCATACGCCCTTTTAACTCCCCATGGTCATCCACCAAATGGGTAGTCCCTAAAAAAATGGAAGTTTCCGGAACACAAAAATGCCGTGTCGTCGTTGACTATCGGAAACTAAACGAACTGACCGTAGACGACAAGTACCCTCTTCCAAATATATCTGACTTACTCGACCAACTCGGCAAGTGCCAGTATTTCACCACTATCGACTTAGCTTCTGGATTTCATCAAATTGAAATCGACACCAAAGACATTTCCAAAACTGCTTTCACAGTCGACAATGGTCACTATGAATTTGTTAGGATACCTTTTGGTCTGAAGAATGCTTCTCAACGTTGCAACTGGTTATGGATACTCTACCATCGAAAGAGAACTTCTTGTTATAGTGTGGGCTGTTAAGCACTATAGACAGCTAATTTTTGGCCGTAAGTTTCTACTTTTGACCGACCACCGCCCTTTAACGTGGCTATTTTTGATCAAAGACCCTGGAAGTCGACTTGCCACATGGCGCCTCAAACTCGAGGAGTATGATTACCATATAATATACAAGCCCGGCAAGGTAAATAAAAATGCCGACGCTTTCTGTCGCATTAAAGTTAACAACTTTAATGAATACATATCCTTACAGACAAACAATAATCTAACACCGTTTGCAATACTCCCAACAAACGAGACTGACGATGACTCACAAAACCAGACACAAAACGTCCCATTAACTTCCATAAAATGTTTGAGGAATTCAGAACTTTTGTAGAGCGATACCAAACCGTTTCACTAATAGACTGCGACAAAATTCAATTTTCTAATTGCCAACTATTAGACAGAGAAAACAAAAACATTCTTGTATTCCGCGGTTCTCTCATGAAAGATTTTCACCACGACATCATCGAGGACATTTGTGAGGAAAATGCCGATTTTCACATTCCAAGAATAAATGTCTTTGCAAGCAAAAGTGTCAGAAAGAGACGCTATCTCATCGTCCCTCTCCCTTCTGACCCAGAAGTAGTTAACGAGATTCCTTTCACATCTTTATACAATAGTAGAGATGTGTTTACCGAAATAATGAGAATAACATTGATTTGCCCATTCTGGAAATGTTTTCATTCATCTTTTCCGAAATCGATATAAAATGGAAAGTTTGCCAAAATATCGTGCAAAAGCTTGAGAAAGATCAAATACCTATAATTCTCGACCAATTCCATAACGGAAAAAATAATATACATAGAGGTATCAATGAAACTATCTGCAGAATAAAGAAAAAATACAATTGGCAAGGACTAACTAGGACGTTGACAATTTTAGCAGAAACTGTCAAATTTGCCAGAAAGCAAAAGTTTACCGAAAAAATCTCGACAGCCCTCTCGTCATCACCAAAACTCCACGGACACCCTTTGAACGTGTCAACATCAACATTCTCGAAGTCTCGACAAGAAACTATGCTTTAACTATCCGGGACGAACTAATAAACTTTTCTTAGGCTTACCCCATAACCGACAAATCTGCAAAAACCGTTGTTAGTACTTTACTACTCTAAAAGTTGATAGTGGAAGTCGTTACTTGGTGATACTCAATCATAATGTTAATGAAGAAAAATTAATTTAGTTTAATATCACTTTTTATTTTTTCACTTCGCGTGACTAGTTTCGGCAAATTCTATGCCATTCTCAAACGCATACAAATTGTTGAATTAACTATACAAACTCAAAAATGACAAATATATTTTTCTATGACCTTCTGAATATAATGCAGTGAATTAAAAATTACTTAAATAAATTTTACAGATGATTAACAAATACATAACTGCTAAAATAATAATTAAAAACTATTTAAATACTAATATCTCACATAATGTTGGAAATTATTTAAATACCTCAAAAAGGACGCTTTTATGCAAATCAGTTTGGTTGTTTAGGATTAAATTGAATGAAGAAGGATTAGTAATGCTTTAAAAATTTCTACCGATTCCAGTAGGCCCATTAAAGGTTTAAAATTGTGAAAGTGAAGAATCTCAGTGTCTGTTAATTTAGGAAAAGTATGACCTGTTTCTAAAGAATGATTTGCAAATGTAGAATTTGTTTTATTAAGTCTAAAAGAGCGTAAATGCTCTTGGTAACGAGTAGAAAAATTTATGCAGGTCATACCGATGTAGAAACTATTACACTCTGAACTCTCCAGATTACACTCTGAAACTCCAGATTTAAGATATTTATCATTTGTTTTGTCCTTGGCATTGAATAGAAGATTACTTAGTTTACATTGCGCTTTAAAACTATCTTTGATGTTATGTCTTGAGAGTAATTTAGCTATTTTCTCACTTACATTTCCAAAATATGTAAGGGAAATAAATTTTGATGGGAGGTAGGAATTATTATAAGAAAAATTAATTATTTGTTGTTCTTTGCGGTAAATTAGTTTGTTAATCAGTTTCTGGTCAAATCCGTTATTATGTGCTATGCTTTTAATAGTGTCAAGTTCCTTATGTAAATTTTTATCTGAAAGTGGTAACGAATATGCTCTATATATAATAGATTTATACGCAGCTAGTTTGTGGGAAAAGGTGCTGTAGGATGTGTATGGGACATTGGAATCTGTTATAGTAGGCTTTCTTTAGATGTTAAACCCTATCTTGTTGTTTTTATGAGTGAGAGTAAGGTCTAGAAAGTTAATAATACAGTCAGTTTCGGTTTCTACAGTAAATGTAATATTGGGATGTAAACTGTTGAGATAGGCAAGTGTTTATTGTCTACTAGTACCTGTGAAAAACGCTAGAACATCATCCACATATCTATATCAGAATTGTATGTGTTTTTTGGAGATGGGAGCAGACATAATATACTCTTCTAGATGTGCCATAAAGATATCTGCTAGGGGTGGACTAAGAGGAGAACCCATTGCTAAGCCGTTGTTTTGCGAATAAAATTTACTGTTAAATTCACAGTAATTTTGACGGAGGCACAGCTCGAAGGCTCTTTCCATGTCTTGCTTTAAAATAGGGTTAATGTTGCAATTGGTAAGAATCTTAGAAATTAATGGAAAACATTCAGCTGTAGGAATACTAGGAAACATGTTTGATATATCAAAGGACACTAGCATACCCGGACTTGAAATTTTATGGCTGCTAATTAATTTAGTAAGTTCTATTGAATTTTTAATGTCATATGGAGCTTTAAATTGGGTTATGTATTTGAATTCTGAATTTACTTTTATTTCCAACACTTCGGTACCCCATTACGGATACACCGTGAGTACCCTTTTAACATCCTCCCGTATGCAATCATTGCATATAACAATTTTGTAAACAAAACTCATGGATTCACCACTTACGAACTTGTTTACGGACATACTTCCAGTAGGATTTCAGAAACTCTCTCCAACCAACAAGCCCTGATAACTAAGTACATCCGAGATCTCAATAATCGTATCTTTCACTATTATAAAATTACTCGTGAAAGGACGGAAATTCAAAAACATAAAGCGAAAGTCGGATTTAATGAACATGTTTCTGAAAATCTCCCTAACTATCAAATAGGCGATAAAGTCTATATTGAAGAATCCCAGATCAAGGACAAACTCCAAAATAATTTCAGTGGTCCGTTCGAAGTCCTGGAGATTCACAAAAACTCCGCAACAGTACTAAATCCTAAAACCAACCAAAAATAAAAAGTAAATTTCGACCGAATGAAACCGTTCTTAGAAAGTTAATTTCTGTTACAGGTTTTGCCTGCTGTTCGGGTCAGCAGTAGCCCAATTTCAAATACAACCTATGAACAATACTTTAGGTATCTACTTCCATAACGAAGCAGAAATAACTGTATCTAATGATAAATGGACACTCCTAGTGCACAGAAACATTTCTGCACTAGAACAAGTATTTACAACAAATAATAGAATATTACGAACTCTACATACATTCTCACATTAACCTTCTCAATCAAATTTCTAACTCAATCAAACAGAAATTTACTGACATTCACATGGACACTAATAGACACAAACGAGGTATACTTGATGGGGCAGGTACCCTTTTTAAGGCAATCACCGGCAATTTAGAAGCCGCCAACGAAAAATACTTTACCGAAAGCATAAACCGCTTAAATCAAGGCTAACTACAAATTGAGAACTTACAAAAAAAATCAAATAAGTGTCACCACATCTGTAATTAAAAACTTCAAGGAAACTATCCAAAATATCACGAAAAACTATTTAACGAAAACATGAGAAAGCCTGAAAACACTATCGGAAAAATTAATGATAAGGTCGCCTACGTCGAATCTAAACTCGCATTAATCGAAATGTGTGAAAAACTTATGGAGAATTATCTTTACTAATAAGGATAGGATAATCTAAATGATGTTTTAAAATCTATAACATTAGCGCGTTTGAAAATAATTCACTCTTCAATTGTACCACCAGAACATCTTATTACCTCATTACAGGAAATATCGCAAAATTTAGTCAAAAGTAACCTACCATTGGCTGTAAAGTACTCGAACATCGCACAATACCTGTAAATTATTGGGTAGAGGCATTCCAAACATATACCGATCATATATTTGTGTTAAGAATCCCTTTAGTCGAACAACATCCTTACACAGACTTTCGTTTATATCCTATCCCTATATACCATGAAAGAACAGGTTTACATCATATGTTATCCTTAGCTCAAAAATATCTTGCAAATAATGATGATTCTTTAATGTTCATTCCGATCAAAGACTTAAGTGCATGTAAACCGTTGGCCACCCGTAAAAAACTGTGTTCTGAACTTTACGCATATCCTATTGACACAAAAGCGTTATGTGAAGTTCAACTTCTAAAGAATGTCCAGAAGGTACCCGACAACTGTAAAAGGTCACTAATATTCACTCAAGGATATAACGTGCAAAAACTAGAACCCAATATATGACTCATAATTACTTCTGAATAAGTTTTGCAGTGAATTGCGCTCAAACAAACCCAAAAACTCTTAAAGTCTCCCTCAACTCCATATTGATTCTTCAATCAGAGTGTAGGAATTACAAAAGTTAAAGCGAATCCTGAAAACAATCCAATGTTTTAGAAACCTTTCAACCAGTAACAGTGTCGTTCAACTGTTGCGATGCAGTGCCTGAAAAAATTCTAATTCCTGAACTTCAGCCCCTAAAGCTGAACAAACTTAATTATAGAAGAACTAGACATAGCAAACCACAAATTAGAACAATATTCCAGAGACTTCGATGGTCTTATAAACCAGCCGTTTGTAACCAATAACATCTCTTCGTTTACCTATATAACCATTGCTGCTCTCATGATCATAGCAGCACTCATCACTTTCCAAACTGTCAAAGGGAGGATGGTAAAACCTCCAAAGGACTGCAATTCTGACCATACTTCAGTGCCTCAGCCGGGAGTCACACAACTGTAAATATACCCTTTATGTTCTCTAAAGACTTCAAATTTTACCTATTTTTATTAACAATTTATATTATTATTCCATATTTTTGTATTTTATTTTTATATGTTTAGGATAACATTTAATTATTACTCGTGCTATTTTATTACTCATTTATTTCATTTATTTTAACATATTTTAATTATATTTTTACAGATTGATATTTTGATTTTTATCTACTATTTTAAATTTAATCGTATTGCACATACACTTTTAATTATGTTACGCTATTTAAATCTTAACAGGCGATAATTACTTCCTTGTAGGACATTATTTCCATCTCATGTTTTTATTATTTTATGTTTCTTTTTGTGAATGTTGATGTTATAAGATCAATTTTTGATATGTAAGGGAAGTTGTTTTATGCCCTTAGTCTCACAGTCAAGAAGTCAACGGAATTTAAAGCGTACGTGACTTCCCAGGGATATCATATTTCATCTTGAATTATATGCAAACAACTTCCCGGAAACCTACACGAGACCGTTTAACTAGTAAAATCGCTGACTTGCATCACCACTTTTCTAAATGTTATAAAAGCAACTGAGAACGATCTCGTGTTGTCATTCAAATATTGTCACTTTTAGTGTTAAGTTATTTCAAGTAATTAATTGTTTAAATTTTGATTTTGCATGTTTTAAATCAACATTATATATATATATATATATATATATATATATATATTAGGTGGTTTCCGGGAATTCATCCGCGTAGTTGATAACTGATCCCTGCCGGGATCGATGGTAAAATGACGACGTTTCGGTACATCTGCCCTCTTCAGGTCGGTTCGCATAATTCGCGCTGTTATATAGTCGCGGCTCGGCGCCTATTGGTTGGCACCGTGATCGGCTGCGTGTGATTGGCCCTTGGCGCTCAGTGGGCACGCCTCCCGCCTGCTGATTTGTTATTTCCGGTTGAGTTGTTATTGGACGGGTCCGGGCCGGTACGGTGTTTAATAGAATTTTCCAAAAATTCCATAAGTTCTGAATTTCATTGCGTGCGTTTAGACTGTGAGGCCTCTTCGCTATTTCAATTGCCTCTCTTACGAGTCTTGATTTCTATATTTGCCACTACTCTGGTGTTCTCAAAGCCTATTCGGTGTGATATCTTGGTGACGTGTCCCGCAATGGATGTTGTTTTTTCCTGCTTTCTTACAGCGTTCTGGTGTTCATCAGGTCTAGCTTGAATTCTTCTATGAGTTTGCCCGACATAGGTTTTATGACAGTCTGCACATGGAATCTCGTACACTCCCTGTTGTTCTAAAGGGATCCTCGTCTTCGGAGTCCCCAACACTGTGCTTATTTTTCTGTCTGTCTTGAAATAGTATCGATATTGTGTCTCCGTAGAATTCTTGCAGTACTGTCCGTGGTCCCCTTGACATACGGTAAATAAGCCTTGGTTATTGGTGTCTCATGCTCCTCGTCTGTTTGTCTCGGTTTTGACTTTTGGGGTCTTTGTATATTTCGGTCTGCATATCCGTTTTTGTCTCAGAGCTGTTTTTAAAATGTCCATTTCCTGTTTGATGTTATCCTGGTCAGCTAGTCTTTGTGATCTGGTTACTAAAGTCTTGACGACGGCTTGTAGTTAGCCTGGGTGGTGATGAGAATTAGCATGAAGGTATCTGTTGGTGTGAGTTGCTTTCCTATATACTGTATGGCCAAGGGTTCCATCTTCCTTCCTATTTATGAGAACATCAAGGAATGGTAGTTGATTGTTGGCTTCAACCTCCATGGTAAATTTTATTTTGTGATGGATGCCATTAAGGTGGTCTAAAAAAGTATTGAGATGTTCCCTCCCATAAGGCCAAATCACAAATGTATCATCCACATATGGCAACCATAAACTGGGTTTAAGAGTTGTTGTTCTTAGTGCCAACTCCTCAAAGTTCTCCATAAAAAGGTTCGCTATAATTGGTGAGAGTGGCGATCCCATTGGAGCTCCTTCCACTTGTTTCTATCGTTGGTTGTCGTAAACAAAATAGGTGTTCATCAGACAGTGCCTTGTTAAGTCTACAAGGTGTTGAGGTGGTTTGTATTTTTCTATTATGATATCCAAGGCTTCGTCGATAGGGATCTTGGTGAAAAGGGACACACTCTGATTGTAAAACCGCTTTTCTAAGTATTTCGACGAAATGTGTCAAATTTTTCACATATGAGTCTGCCCCTTCTAAAACGATGCCGCGATGAAGGAGTTATTCCGAAAAACATGACGGTAAAGTTCTGGAAGAGCAACAGAAAAACACAGAGTACCGTTTATAACTTATCTTTGGTCCAATTGAACTCTTCCTCTATTGGCGTGTTGGCTAAGGGATTGAATTACGCTATTGCTCCCTCTCACATACCAACAGAGAGCATAATATGTGGCGTGAAACAGCAGTTTCAAAATTAGATGCGAACACCGCTGAAATAATTAGACAAGATGTGTCACATGTTCTAAGAAAGTCTAAACCACCCAAAAGGAACCTATCTATAGAAGAAAATGAGGCCTTGAAACAACTTCGCCTCAACAAGGACATTGTCATTCTACCTGTTGATAAAGGAAATGCGACTGTAATTTTAGATACAGCGGATTATTCAAACAAAATTCAAACATTGCTACAAGATCCAGCATATAAACAAATTACTACTGACCCAACAACTTATCTGGAGAAAACAACCAAGGCCAAAATCCAAGCAAGTAGGATCGACAAAAATCTCCAACTGCAACTCATTCCGCGTGAAAAGTCATCGAGATGTCCGAAATTCTATGGGTTGCCAAAAGTACATAAAGAAGGTGCACCTTTGAGGCCAATAGTAAGCTCAATTGGATTCCCAACACAACACCTAGCCAAATACCTAACCCAACAACTTCAACCGTTTGCAGAGGGGGCAGACTCATATGTGAAAAATTCGACACATTTCAGCGAAATACTTAGAAAAACGGTCTTACAATCAGACTGTCTTCTTGTAAGTTTTGACGTAGTGTCCCTTTTCACCAACATCCCTATCGACGAAGCCTTGGATATCATCATAGAAAAATACAAACCACCTCAACACCTTGTAGACTTAACAAGGCACTGTCTGATGAACACCTATTTTGTTAACGAGAACCAATGGTACAAACAAGTGGAAGGAGCTCCAATGGGATCACCACTCTCACCAGTTATAGCGAACTTTTTTAGGGAGAACTTTGAGGAGTTGGCACTAAGAACAACAACTCTTAAACCCAGTTTATGGTTGCGATATGTGGATGATACATTTGTGATTTGGTCTCATGGGAGGGAACCCCTCAATACTTTTTAGACCACCTTAATGGCATCCATCACAAAATAAAATTTACCATGGAGGTTGAAGCCAACAATCAACTGCCATTCATTGATGTTCTCATAAATAGGAAGGAAGATGGAACCCTTGGACATACAGTATATAGGAAAGCAACTCACACCAACAGATACCTTCATGCTAATTCTCATCACCACACAGCCCAAATACAAGCCGTCGTCAAGACTTTAGTAACCAGATCACAAAGACTAGCTGCCCAGGATAACATCAAACAGGAAATGAACAGTTTAGAAACAGCTCTGAGACAAAACGGATTTACAGACCGAAATATTCAAAGAGCCCTAAAGTCAAAACCGAGACAAACATACGAGGAGCATGAGACACCAATAACCAAGGCTTATTTACCGTATGTCAAGGGGACCACGGACAGTATTACAAGAATTATACGGAGACACAATATCGATATTATTTTCAATACAGACAGAAAAATAAGCACAGTGTTGAGGACTTCGAAGACGAGGATCCCTTTAGAACAAGAGAGAGTGTACGAGATTCCATGTGCAGACTGTCATAAAACCTATGTGGGGCAAACTAATAGAAGAATTCGAGCTAGACGTGATGAAAACCAGAACGCTGTAAGAGAGCAGGAAAAAACAACATCCATTGCGGAACACGCCACCACGATGCCACACAGAATATACTTTGAGAACACCAGAGTACTGGAAAATATAGAATACCCGAAATCAAGATTCGTAAGAGAGGCAATTGACATAGCGAAGAGGCCTCACAGTCTAAACGCACCCAATGAAATTCAGAAATTACCGAGTTGTTGGAAAATTCTATTAAACACCGTACCGGCCCGGACCCGTCCAATAACAACTCAACCGAAAATAACAAATCAGCAGGCGGGTGCCAACCTATAGGCGCCGAGCCGCGACTATATAACAGCGCGCTCGCTTCAGAAAATCTTAGTATTCGAGTAACTAGAAGCGAAAGCAGAAGGCTACGAGAATTATGCGAACCGACCTGAGGAGGGCATATGTGACTCTGCCGAAACGTCGTCATTTTACCATCGATCCCGACAGGGATCAGTTATCAACTACGCGGATGAATTCCCGGAAACCACCTAAAACATTTAGTGCCCGCAAACCTTAAAAACAATTATATATATATATATATATATATATATATATATATATATATATGTGAACTAAGCTAGGTTCCGGGTGAGAACCGCGTCTGAATTTATTAAATACTCGACGTTTCGACTCCTGCTTTGGAGCCATTATCAAGAAACAAAAATGAAAAAGAGTTTCAGAGTCTAGATCGAACTCGGGGCCTCAACCTGTCTACTCCCCAAGAGTCACTAGGTAACTGAACTGAAGGTAAATCTGTGCTGTTTCTTTTATTTATAGTAATCGGTCGATTAGGAGTGGATGTCGCGTGATGAAGAGGCTGTGCGGTGATTGGTTGGGTGTTGGTGGGCGTGTCTGGTCTGTTTAATCTGGCAATTACGGAGGTCCAAGCTGTGGGAAGGCGAGTGCTGTCATCGCGTCTATTTAGACAGAGAGGTCTTTTCTCTATTTCGATGGCTTCGCGAATAGTGGATGCCCTAAGAGAATTGAGAGATATGATAGACTGTTCTCGAAGTTGATAGAGTGCCCTGTTTGGATATGGTGATGCGTGAGAGCTGAAGTCGGATCTTTTTTACGAACTGACAGAGAGTGTTCATATACTCGATGGTTAATGCGCCTATTAGTACGACCAATGTAGCTTTGTGGGCAATCGCGACATGAAATTTCGTAAACTCGTCGTTCCTCGTTAGGTACTTTGTCTTTGGGGTTACCGGTTAAGTTGCCTATAGTTTGAGTGGTGTTTGAAGACAGTCTTTATTTGATGTCGTTGTAAAATCCGTGCTATTTTTTCAGTGACTCCTCGAATGTATGGAAGGACGGCTTTTTGATGTTGTTGGTCTGTTTCTGACGGGATTGGTGTGATTGGTGTCAGTTCGGTACAATCCCCGACCCAAGAATTAGCCCGGTACACACACATCCTAATCGACCGATTACTATAAATAAAAGAAGCAGCAGCTTGTAGAAAGTTATACACGACCACTTCGGAATATTTTTTAAAAAACTTTTTTTTTCAAGTCAGTCTTTATTAAGGCTGTTAAAAACAGCTTTACAGTCTCTATTGGAAATAGTGAGCATGGTTTTGGTTGTCTTGAATAAGACAATGTAGTATAAGTAGTTGTCTAATTTATATTTGCTTCAGTTCGTCCTCGCGGGATTTTCAGAGGAGGAAACAAATAATTAAGAACTAAAAAAAACATTCAAATTAACGGTTCCGCTTGTTTGTAAAGTTTTACCCTGAGTAGTAACACTTTCTAATTTACACTACCGAGTGAAGAAGACCTTAAAAAGAGAATAAATTAAAACTTTCTATGACGGCATTAATTTATAAATTTACTCCGGGCATCTATGTTTTTTTTAACAGTTTATTTAAAGTTAGTCTCCTTTCATCGTGTATTTGACATTCATTAAAGATGAAAGTGACTACAGATATATCGCTCGTGCGTGTACGTGGATATTATATAAAACCGCAGAAAATATAAAATGTTAGAACGAAAATATTTCAAGTATTTGCTTTAGAATCTTGCACATGTGCGCACACCGTAAGTACCAGGTGATCTATAAACATGAATAAAACTTGTTATAAGGTTAAAGACTTCGTGAAGGCACGTCTTAATGCCAAGATCTTTTTTTTAATGTTCTCAATGAATAAGTTGTTTTCAAACGTAAAGGTTTCAGGTCTTTAATAAATTACTCAAACTGTTTTAATGGGTTACTAAGTATCTAAATGTAAAAGTTAAATCATTTAGAATATCAAATAGTATACTTTTACATATTTAAGAAAAAACAAATGTTAGTTAAGAAAAAACAAAATTAACAAAAACTTTCTCTGTAGTTGACAGTATCATGGCTTAATCTTTATAATTATTTAATAATTGTGCACTATGTTGTGTGTTGCAATCTACTGAACTTTAAAAGTACGATGCTCTTCAAGCTCTTTTGACAAAACTATTTTGCAAATCGAAAAAAAAAACCTTCGTTGGATGAAACAATTATTTGTTTAATTTTTTGCCTTAGGTTTATCAATTTTTTACTATACCTCGAAAAGTAAAAATATACCACGGTGATTTAATAATGTTTCGGAAGTTTGAAGAGGGAGTATAATGTGTATACGAAACAACACACTTGATTCTATGCCCTAAAGCCCAACGGAATGATGTAAAAAATGGTAAATAGCAATCTCCTACTTGTAACACATCATAGAAAAGCCTTATTTTTCAAAACATAATACATACACGTTTTCTTAAAAAAGATTTACAGATATAAGTACATATTTCCGAGATACAGAAAATTAATATCATATGTCTTACATTTTCTGATTGATTTCTAGCAGCTACTTCTTTTCATAAAAGTTCACTTGTACTTTTTTAACAGATTCAATCCGGACTTCACCTTCCATTATTTTTTTTCATACTATGTAATTTTTAATGCCAGGGAAGAGAATGTTAATGCTCACCTCTTCACTTAAGCGGTTGGAGCAGTGGCTTAGCTACTGAAACGTTAGGTGGGGCAGTGCCCCGGGGCTCCTGTGGTTAGCGTGCACCAAAACCTGATTAGAAAGCACGATAGGCATTTATTCACAGCACAATAGACACACAGTAAAAATTATAAAAGAAATCAATAACATCAACAAAAATGGCAATAATAAAACAAGCGGCAGTACATAAAAATACAATGTGATATGCATCTTCGTTTTGCGAAACTCACACTGGCAAATTTCGTATTGAACTAGCGAAAAATTCTTCGACCTTCAGAATCTAAATACAATTGGGTGCAATACTACTTTAACCATTTCAACTCATTTAAAAAAATATATATAGAAATGTCGACAAATTTCAACTTGTATTATTTTTCTTATTTGTTCAGTGTTGCCACCCCAAATCTTTCTAAAAGCAGCAAATCCAAAAATCATTCAAGCCAGTCCCTACTAATAATATAAATGTGAATGTAAGTTTGTTTGTTACGCTTTCACGCCCAAACTAATCAACTAATTATCATGAAACTTTGTACACATATTCTAATAGTCTAGGAAGAATCTTATCTTTAAACAATTCTGCATGTTGCCAGGCCCAAAAATGGGTAAGTGATTGTTAAACCATTTTTTTTTTAAACAAATTGCGAAAATTAGACTGCATAAGCTTGACTATGTATTTTTCCAGTTTTTGGGTTGCTGAGTTTACAGCACTTACGATGAGCCTTATGAGAACTCCTTCTTTATGTATTTTTGGAAGTCCGTAGAGTCTTGGGCACCTGGATGACTTCTCGCGTTCTATCAACTGTTTCTTGATTTCGCTGTCCATACGTGATTCCTGTATTTTGGTTTTTGTAACTTTTTCTAGATACGTTGTTGGGTTCCGGGTTGTTGGTTTGTAGCAAGTGTCTTGCAGGATGTCAGTCATCTTTTGATTGTATTCTTCCTTGTTCGTCACCACGGTAGAATTGCCTTTATCAGTTGGTAGAATTAAAATGTCTTTATTTCTACGAAGTTGACACAGTGCCTTCCGTTCAGATGGACTGAGGTTGGAATTTGGTGGTTTGCTTGTTAGTAATATTCTGGACCCTTCTTGTTGGATTTCTTCAGCATTTTCTTCCGTCGGCGAATGTAGGAAAGCTTCAACTGCTGTAATAATTTCTTCGGTTGGAATTGTTTTTGGTGCTATGGCGAAGTTGAAACCTTTGCTTAGAACCATTTTTTCTGTTTCGTTGAGATTGAAGTCTGAGAAATGATACACTACTCTGTCTGTATTAATGCTTGGATTTTGTTCGTTTATCGATATTTGTGAGAGCTTCATGTATTTCTTGGAAAGCTTCTCCATTTTGAGTTTTCTGTCTGATTCCGTTCGCCAAAAAGCCAACTTCTCCACTAGATTCCATATGACTGGGTGTAATCGGTTGCTTAAATCCAGATGAAGGTGTAGGAGTTCTTTCTCAACGTTGGCCAATTGTTTTCTGGTTCGGTGTATCTGTTCGATTAGTAAGGCTCAACCCACATCATTGAACTGGCCAGACACTGCCTAAACAACACTTATTTTACATACAATGGGCAAATATACAAACAAACAGAGGGTGCTCCCATGGGCTCAACGCTGTCACCAGTAATAGCCAATCTCTTCAGAATTTACTTCGAAGAAGAAGCTCTCCAGAATGCTAAGCTTAAACCAACGTTATGGGTTCGATACGTAGAGGATATTTTCATCATCTGGTCACATGGAGAAGCCGAACTGGAAAATTTTCTGACATATTATAACACCTTACATCCTAAAATACAGTTCACTTTAGAATTAGAACCGTCTCCCATTTCTAGATGTTCTCGTTACCAAAACAGCAAACACACACCAATAGATACCTGAACGCCACGTCACACCATCACCCAGCGCAAATCCAAGCAGTCGCCAACACCCTTATTTCCAGATCATTTAGATTAACAGACCCTAACACCAAAAACAGAGAAATTGAAATTATAACAGAAGAACTAAAGAAAAAAGGATACAAAAATCATACAATAAAACAAGCAATTAACCGCAAGACACGAGAAGAAAACCCCAAAGGCATAGAGGAATACAAACATACAGCTATCCTACCTTATATTGAGGTACTATTGACAGAGTAGGACAGATACTGAGAAAATACAACATAAAGCCAATTTTCAAGCCTCACACGAACATAGGCAAAGTCCTTGGTAATCCAAAAGATAAAATCGAGTAAGAGAACCACGGATTCTTGCGGAGACTGTCAAAAGTCATACGTGGGAAGTACTAACCGATGCTTTTCCGTAAGAGCAGAGGAGCACAAACTAAGCATCAGGAATAAGCAGACGACATCGGCCTTATTCCAACACGAACTCCAGACAAGACACAAAATAGACTTCAAAACGTGTAAACAAATTGCGAACATAGAAAATCACCGAAGTAGGCAAATACTTGAAGCAATCGAAATTCAAATCAGAGTATTAAATAAACGAGACGACGCTCTAAACTTGCCAAAAACGTAGAAGGCACTTCTACAAAGATCCCATCATAAAAATCTTAGTAATAAATCTAATCCTAATGAAAACAATCACAAGGGACAATAAACAGCGCGACGGCTGGTCACAAGCCAAGAGGATTAGCAGGTAAAGCAATAAAGACCACTAACGGCACCGCACCTGAACAGTCATCGTACATCGTACATCGTCATCTGGAACGAAGGTATAAATATAAAGCCAGTCTCTAAATTACCTCATTCTGTTTTCAGATTTCCACTTTTGAAAATGCCAAATGAGATTTTGGCGAAACGTCAGGTAAAATGTTCTTTTCAGAGCACAAACCGAGAAACGGATGTACACGGGATACAAATTCACATTGTTCCATCCGTGAAGGACTACAATCTAATATATAAAGTTTTGTTTTTATTTTATATATGTGTATAG
This sequence comes from Octodonta nipae, assembly GCA_034190945.1. Taxonomy (NCBI): domain Eukaryota; kingdom Metazoa; phylum Arthropoda; class Insecta; order Coleoptera; family Chrysomelidae; genus Octodonta; species Octodonta nipae. Next base: position 90,164,044 of record CM067216.1, on the reverse strand, counting down.
TCAAAATTGTTAGAAAATTATATATATATATATATATATATATATATATATATATATATATATTATATGTAAATGCCTTATCTACCTTAGGTACCAGTCAATATACAAAGTGGGCCATTTTAATATATGCACCGGAAGTGTTGCTGTCCTAAGCATGGTATAAGAAAAAGTTTATATAAAACTTATTCAAGGCGAATTGGGACATCTTTTGATGCAATTAATGTTGACCTTGAACATACTTTTCAAGGCTATTTGAAGCTCAAGGTGTTTTTTTTAAGTGGGAACCCCTGTTTTTGACACCGTATCCAGGAAGAGCGGGAAATTTTGGGTCTGGTGTCATTTTAATACAATTTTTTGTCGCCTTCAAAAGGTTGTTTCAAGGTCAAAACCTTAAAAACCAGAATTGGCGAATTTTCACATTTTTTCAACTAAATAACAATGACACAGGCCCCTGAGTGATAATTATCGCATCACAGTAATAGAAAAAATATAGTTTGAAATACATTTTCTTGTTTTCTGGACAAATAATTTAAGATGTTTTTAATTATGTAATAATTACTGCTGATTTCGTTCTTTCATTTAATGCTTGCGCTAATAAGGTTTTTAACATGGCGTAAAAGAAGAAAACAATCTCTGTACAATTGTTCTACCAAAAATATTAGTATCCACCTTCAGATTATGACATAATCTGTGCAAGAGATGAATATGCTGATCGTTATATAGAACCTGAACATCCAGATCTACTCCATGGGTATCGAGAACAACCACAAGAGCACCATGATTCCAGATCTTCATCTAGACGACTTGTGTATAGAAAAGAAGTAGTGACAGCAGTTATAGACTATGTTAGCCGACCCAGTTACCAGTGAGGATTCTAGAGATCGTGAGCCTTCCAGAATTCGCGATCACTCCAGGGAATATCGAGAACACTCCAGAGAACGTCACGGGCGCTCCAGAGAACGTCACGGGCGCTCCAGAGAACGTTACGGGCGCTCCAGAGAACGTCACGAGCGCTCAAGAGAACGTCATGGGCGCTCCAGAGAACGTCATGAGCGATCCAGAGAACATGATTTCTCAAGACCGCAACCGTCAAGAGATCTAGCTTCTACATTTTTTTCGTCCAGAGTATGGAAAACAAACTGACAAAATAGATGCAGACCGTTTCAGACGACAAGAACATACGAGAGAACCAGATTCCGTGAGACATCCCAGTTACCATTCGCAGCGTTCGCTTCCCTCCCTATTCCATTAAAAATTATTTTACATCAAGGTTATATTCTCACAAAAAAATATAACTATATCACCTTAGACGTAAAATTTCCCGCTCTTACTGAATTCTTTGTCAAAAACACGGGTTGCCATTTAAAAAAAATACTCTGACCTTCAAATGACCTTGAAAATGAAGTTCAAGGCCAAATTAATTGCATCAAAAGGTGTTCCCCTTCGCCTTGAACAAGTTTTGTATGAACTCTTTTTTCATGCTTAGGAACGAAACGATTGGGGGTGCATAGATTAAAATGGCCCACCCAGTATATAGGCATAAGTGAAAAAGATCATGCGGCCAGCCTGTGGCGGCTGAGAATAATGCTACACGCGCTCGATTAACAATTAAAATACAATGGGTTACAATAAAGTAATCGATCAAGATGCATTGGGATTTTGTTAAGTGATGTATAAAGGATATTTATGAACTTTGGCACCATCAAAATTTGTTTTTTTTTTTCATATTGTTTTTCAGGGTTGAAAATGACCATTATAGCGTTTTTTCCAACTTTAAATGATTTATATCTCTCAATTATAGAGAAAAATTATAAGAGTCCTTTTTTATTTAAAATGACCCCAAAAACCTTAATAAATGTCCGTTCCAAAAAAAAAAATCGGAATTTGTAAAAAAAATGTTTAAACAATTATTTGGCAAAATGCAGAATTGTTTAAAGAGGACCTTTTTCGAAAAGATTGTGCAAAAAATTTCCGTCGTCACGAGTGTGAAGATCCTTCCTGGACTATATGTGGTATTAGAAAGGACATAGGATACTTTTTACTAAAACAATATTATTTACATAAGGTAAAAAAAATAAATAACATGATTGTTTGTCAAAAAATTTGAAAATCTAGAAACTTCAACGCCAATAAATTTCAAAACCTAAGTACTCTATTACCGATTGTGAAATTAATACCTTATTGACTATAGCTTCAGCTCTTTGGATTTTTTGTGTATTTAATGTTATTTTGTTCGGTCACTTATAACAACGAATATAAACCTTTATAAAAGGGCATGTCTTATGGAGAGAAATAGCTGATGATCATGAAACTTTGGACACATATTCTTAGAGGTATTAGAAAGTACATAGTATACTTTTTATTTAAAAAAATAATTTTTACGGAGGGTAAAAAATATTTTGGCAGACATGATTGTTTGTCAAAAATTTCAAAATCTAGCAACTTCAACGTCAATAAAGTTTAAATTCTATGTGCTGTATTACCGACGGTCAAATTAATTTCTTATTAACTATAGCTTCAGCTGTTTGTAATTTTTCTATATTTAATGTTTAATCTTATTTTGTTATGTCACTTATAACAACGAATATAGACCCTTGTAGAAGTGCACGTCTTATGCAGAGAATGTCCTTTGTTTACATTAGCTTTGTTATGTAAACTTCAAGGTATTCGGTTTAATGCCACAAATATATGTTATCTTACAGGAGTATCACAAACTAGAAGTAGTGGTCGAGCGTGTAAGGCGCTCGGCTGCTAATCTTATGATCTCGGGTTCAAAATCCACGATATGTATTTTTTCATTTTTTATGTGTAAGTCGTTATTAATTAATTTTATACCATTTTCATTATTCGCAAGCATAAATTCCATTAATATTGACAATATCAAATCATATGAAATATTTAATAGTTGCAGTTGGTAGTCTTAGTCAATGTGAGCCCAAAAAATAGCGACAAATCATTATTAGGGTTCCGTATATACAATATACGGATACCCTTATAATATCACTCCGGATTTCTGCCTCTGTCACATTACAGCAATTTTCTCCTAAACTACTGCACGGAAGAGGTTGAAATTTGGTATCAATGTATAGTTTGGTAACCGGATCAGGGGTACATATAGTAAAAGAAGAAATTTTGATTTTAGGGGTACTTCTGGGGGAAAAAACTAAAAAAATTGACCGTTCCCCCCGATCTCCGAAACTACTGAGCCTAAAATTTTGAAAAAAATAGAAAATATAGAACGTTGCCCGAACTTTACAGGAAAAATAAGGAGAAACCATTAATATTAATTTTGGGGGGCGAATTATAGAATTAAATGAAAATTTAAAAATAAAAAAACTTCAAACGCATCATGTAATACATCAAATGAAAGGTCCCATTCTGAGGAACACAAATATATTTTTTCATATTTAAAAAAAATTATTTAAAAGGATATTAACAAAAATATACCAAAATGTACCCATTCCCTCCCCCCCCCTCTTGACTCCGAAACTATAAAACGTAAAGTTTTGAAAAAAATTAGAGGTATAGGGTCTGACCTGAAGTTTACAGGAAAAATAAGGAGAAACCTCTACTTTTAATTTTAATAAAAAAATATTTTTTTTTAGGCATCATGCAATACATCAAATGAAAGGGCTCATTATGATGAATATATATATATATATATATATATATATATATATATATATTTCATATTTTTAAAATTAATTGTTTACAAGATATTAACATAAAGATGTAAAAAAATTTCATTTCTCGCTTTATTTCCGAAACAAAACAACCTAAATTTTGAAACTAATTAGGAGTACTGAGGCTCACTTGAAATTTATAAGAAAAATTATTAGAAAACCCCCATAGTAATTTTAGAGACAAATTATACAATTAAATGGAAAATAAAAATTCAATTTTCAAATGCGTCATGTAATATATCAGATAAATGGCTCATTATGTGAAATACAAATATATCATATTTTTAAATCATTTGTTTAAAAGATATTAACAAAAATATTAAACATCGACTTAATTCCCACTTTAGAAACTACACTATTTAAATGTTGAAAAATATATTTTATTTGTATTTTTAAATAATTTGAATAACTTATTTAACAATTTATAATTTAAAACTTGACCTATTTTGCCCTTTATCTTCCAATATATAGAGTCTCAAAACTCAGACAGTAGATTATAAAAGGCTTCTTCTGAAAGTTTATTAGTAATGTTAATTTTTGGGGGTCAAATTAGAAAAATGCACTCATTCCCTGCTTGTCTGAAACTGGAATATTTATCTTTGCTTAAGATTTTATTGTTTTCTCTTTTTAAATTGTTAGAAGTCAAAAATACTTATTTGTGTTTTAATGAAATACATTTTAACATTTCTTGTAGTAAATTATTTTAAATTTTTAAATCAGTTTTAAGTTTTTGAACTTCATTGTATGTAGTAATTTTTAAATACTGAATTACATTGATTCAGTTCTATTGGAATGTAATGATCTTTGATATTTGTTTAAGGGCTTCAATGCGAGCGAAGCCGGGGTTAAAAATATAAACAAAAAAAACGTATTATAAATTTTATCTATTTAAATTATTGAATCACATGTATTAGGCATCCTGTCCCTGTTGAATTTGTAGTGTATCTGTAAAATTTTTATATTGCCGCCGTTTTCAAAGGATTTTACTCCCATGTCAGGCTATAAATATTGTCAAAGAATATTGATTATTTTCTGAAATAGTCGCACTCCGGGGATACCCCAGTGATGCTTCGTTTTGGACACATTATTATTTCAAGTATACATTCCTGAACACTAAGTGGATTTGATGTGCCCTGCAGTGTACATAAAAGAGCTGATGATACCTTATTATGATTACTTATGATAAAGAAACTTTATATGTTTGTGTGAAAGTTTTTTCTATCGCCTTAAATTTTCTCACCAGTATTTCTTAATATTTTGGATCCGAACACTAATAACATCTTTATTGTAGGTAAAACGGTAATCTGTTTTCAGTGACATAAAGCATTTGTTGTATGGCTATAGTATGGGTATATAGCAATTATTGACACTGAATATTGGATGCCCGAAAAATATTTGAAGGAATAATTATCAATCTGTTTCAGTTATACTTGAATATATACGACATAAAGCATTTGTTTTATGGGCACATATTAGCCCTTATTGACATATAATATTGGACGTTAGAAAATTATTCGAGTTACAAATGTTAATCGGTTAATCGTATTTTGTCTGTAACGTTCTGGCAAATGTTCCAATTGATTTCCTCTTCAGGGAAAATGAAAGATCGTATCCTGATTTTTATATATTGATGCAAAAGACTTCTTTTACGATGTACTTCTTTTAGGTTATTTTTAAATGTTTCGAAATCAGCGAAATATCTTCGAATATGTTTGATGAAATTCCTTAATATTAGATGATGTTAGTTTCGATTTTGACTGAAATAATATACATTCGTCAATATGATTGATATTAATCAGTGATAAACCACCAGCATATTTGTTGACTTTTACCAGGCTTGTAAAGAATTTCATAGTCGTATTCTTCTAGTTTGAGTCTCCATTGGGCTAGTCTGCTTCCAGGATCTTTTATGGAAAATAGCAACGTTAACGGCTGTCAAAAGTAGATTACTGGTCGAAAATGTTTAACGGCCCAGACAATAACTAAGAGCTCTCGCTCTATGGAGGAGTACCGAATTTCGGCTTAAAAAAATTTAATTTATTTTTATTAAAGGGCGCCAGTTAGTTAAAAAACTTGTAAGTGAACATACCTAAAAACTAACGAACAGTATGAGGTTGTGATCTTATTCCACACCGGCTATATCATAATGTTATATGATCCTTCAAAATGAACTGGTCATTGTTCTCAATAAAAATTAGTTCCATACTTTCATATGTGCTCCATTCAAACATACTCTTACAAATTGATAGTCATGGGTATAATAAAAAAATATATGTAAAATGCAAACACAAGAGAGTTTAATAAAAAAATAATAAATAACACATTTAAAAATGCAATATTCTGTGAGTTCCTCAAATGTGAATTTTAGTATAATTACAAAAAAAGCGAGATCTAGTATATTTACAAAGAACTGTAGTGAGAATTAGAAAGAAAAAATATCCAAAATTGACTGTATAATCAGAATGGCATGTCTATAAAAAGGATACCGGTTTAAACTGTTAACAGAGATACCTTACCTTGTACAATGTGTTCAGAAAATTCTTACTATCAGATATGGATCAAAACTATTATTTATACTGTACTTCTAAAATTTAATGTAGTCATCGATACCCAAAGCCAAGTATTATCACTAAATTACGTCCACCAATAGCTGCACAGTAATGTATCCCATCTGGTTAACAATTAAATAGCCCTTTGATGAACACCTACACTTTTCACCAACATCTCTATCGACGAAGCCTTGGATATCATAATAGAAAAATACAAATCACCTCAACACCTTGTAGACTTAACAAGGCACTGTCTGATGAACACCTATTTTGTTTACGAAAACGAACGATACAAACAAGTGGAAGGAGCTCCACTGAAATCGCCACTCTCACCAGTTATAGCGAACCTTTTTATGGAGAACTTTGAGGAGTTGGCACTAAGAACAACAACTCTTAAACCCAATTTGTGGTTGCGATATGTGGATGATACATTTGTGATTTGGCCTCATGGGAGGGAACACCTCAATACTTTTCCATATAATACTTTTTTAGACCACCTTAATGGCATCCATCACAAAATAAAATTTACCATGGAGGTTGAAGCCAACAATCAACTGCCGTTCCTTGACGTTCTCATAAATAGGAAGGAAGATGGAACCCTTGGCCATACAGTATATAGGAAAGCAACTCACACCAACAGATAACTTCATGCTAATTCTCATCACCACCCATGTCCAACTACAAGCCGTCGTCAAGCCTTTAGTAACCAGATCATAAAGACTAGCCGACAAGGATAACATCAAACAGGAAATGGGCAGTTTAAAAACAGCTCTGAGACCAAACGGATTTGCAGACCCAAATATACAAAGAGCCCTAAAGTCAAAACCGATACAAACAGACCAGGAACATGAGACACCAATAACCATGGCTTATTTACCGTATGTCAAGGGGACCACGGACAGTATTGCAAGAATTCTACGGAGACACAATATCGATTCTATTTCAAGACAGACAGAAAAATAAGCACGGTGTTGGGGACTCCGAAGACGAGGATCCCTTTAGATTAACAGGCAGTGTACGAGATTCCATGTGCAGACTGTCATAAAACCTATGTGGGGCAAACTAATAGAAGAATTCAAGCCAGACGTGACGAAAACCAGAACGCTGTAAGAAAGCTGGAAAAAACAACATCCATTGCGGAACACGCCACCACGATGTCACACCGAATAGACTTTGAGAACACCTGAGTACTGGCAAATATAGAACACCCGAAATCAAGACTCGTAAGAGAGACAATTGAAATAGCGAAGAGGCCTCACAGTCTAAACGCACGCAATAAAATTCAGAACTTATCGAATTGTTGGAAAATTCTATTAAACACCTTACCGGCCCGGACCAGTCCAATAACAACTCAACCGGAAATAACAAATCAGGAGGCGGGAGGCGTGCCCACTGAGCGCCCAGGGCCAATCACACGCAGACGTTCAAGGTGCCAACCAATAGGCGCCGAGCCACGACTATATAACAGCGCGAGCGCTTCTGAAAATCTTAGTATTCGAGTAACTAGAAGTGAAAACAGAAGGCTACGAGAATTATGCGAACCGACCTGAAGAGCGAGATGTGACTCTGCCGAAACGTCGTCTTTTTACCATCGATCCCGGCAGGGATCAGTTATCAACTACGCGGATGACTTCCCGGAAACCACCTAAAACATATATATATATATATATATATATATATATATATATATATAAACATATATATTTTATACATATATACATCATGCTATTAATTCTGCGTCCGTACATATGAGTTTTTCCATATAATTCTGCGTCCCCCGGGGTTTTCACCTATTGTTCAGGTTCGAGTGCCTAAACAGTACCGTTTCTTCCTAATTATGATCTGAAACTTAGTGACGTATGGTAGGTAACACTATTTTCGTCTATCTCGATTTGGGGGTAATTTAAAAGTCTCTCAGGGGACGCAGAAAACAGATAAAATGTATCAAAAATATACAAGTAAGGTTCTCGCTTTTAACACCACGTGGCGAAACGATCGCTGACTGTATATTGCGCAAGTGTATATTTCTTGTGTATCTTAAAGATGATTCTGCGCCCGGAAAGCTGACAACGTTGTTCTAAAAATAAATATATTTTCTTGGATTTAAATGATTCTTGCGTTTTAATATACATTAGATATTTTGTTCAGGGTGAGATTGATGGTTATGTGTTGTTAATTCTAAATTTAATTATTATTTTTTTCCATTATTATTTTAGTATGACTATTTTTAAAGTCTCAATGCATACTTTGGGTATTCTTTTTTAATAAGCTTCTTAGATTTCTGGATTATGTGATTTATGCAGACAGTAAGACGATATATAATCTATTCACAATATTTTAGTTTGTATGCTTATGGTTCTATAGTTCAACCGCTTTTGCCAATTCCAAATAATAATTTCGCAAAGAGTTGATATCTAATTATTATAAAAAATGGTGTTATTATCGAATTTAAATTTCCAATTTATTACGAATATGTAGAATTTTATCTTACGAACCGATTTTTGAGAGGTGTCAATCGATTTGGAAATGTAGGTAAAAGAAAGCTGTTGATTATAGGATAATATAAACAATTTTGTTAATATTATCTATAAACAAACACTTTAATGGGCGAATCTCGGGAAGTTGTATGGTTGTAAAATACGAATTTTGCCCAAGAATATACTTGAAATTATACAATTATTTATTTTCAAAATAATTTGTGTTTTAAATAATTTGTTACACATTCTAACCCACTTATAGGGAATGAGCCGTTACCAGTGGTTTACCCCGAGTATGGAATGTAGAATTCGTAGGAAAAAGTAATAGCTTATGAAACATATGGGGTATCTTATATAACATTTGTTTCTAACTTTTTTTAACAACATAACATAACTATAAAACTACCAACCCCGAATATATTTCACTCAAGCTCCAAGTGTTTTTAGGCCACCCCATAAGGTTTCATTGAAGTCCTTTGCAACAAAAAAATATTCAGCAAAAGCAGTTCAGTAGTTCTTACGTTATACCCGAACAAACAGACAACTTTAATTTTATAATAGTATAGAACATACAGATATGGGCTGAAAAATCGGTCACCAATTTCAAAAAAGTTAAATGTATTACTTGTTGGAGGATCTTCTTACAAATAAAAACAAATGAAGAAAAAACGTTGAAAGCGTGAGTCCCAAATTTTTAATTGTTCTTACCTCATAGAAAAGAATTATAAGTTTGCTTCTAACGTCTTTGTAGCACAAAATTTTTTTTATATAAATTTTGGTAGATGATATACTTCTATGTGCTATTGGGAGATCGAACTGCGTGAAACAAAACTGCAACGGGACGAATCCGTAGAGGTTACGTATATGGACCTGTCTTTGTGCAGTTTGTTTCACTCAGTGTCTATTATTCGCATACAAATCAAATTTTCATAAATTTTTTAATCTCAAATTAATCGAAATACCATTTTTAAAAGCAATTTTTGAACTGAAAAGGCCACGTTTAGTTATTCAAAATATTGCGCACTTGGGCACATATCACAGCGTCCAAAAAAGAAGTAGTATGTAGTTTTTAAAACTAGTTGTTAGTTCAGTGCAACATGTACCTAAGTACAATAAATAAGTAGTATGTATATACTACTTATTTATTTGACTTGCACATGTTGCACTGTTCTGACAACTACTTTTAAAAAATGTATATGCTTATAGAATTACTTAGTTACATCTTACATTAATTTTAATAAAAATACAGATAGAAAGAGTAGAAAAAGTTATTGCAATAGATCCTGTGGGTTGAAATCAAAGGTACCAAAATATTTACTTTCACTTTCGACCTCTTTTTTACCAAATAAATTCACTGTTTATAAACAAAGAGTAATACTACAGTAGACTTCTTCTTTCGATTCAATCACACAAATATAAACTGAAACTAAACTAAACTACTCAACTTGGCCTTTTAAATAGCGGCAGTAGACGATACCCGAAAGTCATGATTATTTCTTTGCTGTGGGAGCGTTTTTAAGAACCTTCTCGAGGCCGCCGCTTTTTTATATACCCATCGAAATTTCGCGATAGTCATTGTTGTTTTTTTTATTATTTCAGTCGGTTTTATGTTTACGTTGTGTTTATCGAAACGATTAATTTAGAAGGTTTTTTAATTTTTCTATTTAGTGGCATAAAATGAATTTTATAACACTGCCCACCCTTTAATTTTGATCAGCCCGATCATAATCATTCTATCCATGGTAAAGAGCGAGCCGATCCAAATGAACAATTTTCATCTTAGTTCTTGGATTCCGGCGAATAAGATAAACAATGTCATTGATTCTCTTGACTACCTCGTATGGACTCACCCAGGCTCGGGTGAGCTTTGGAGATTTCCCTTTGCTCCTCTGGGGGTTGTGCAGCCGGACCTTGTCCCTGAATTTGCCTTGAGGTCATATCGAGTCTTCATCCAATCGCTGGTGACCAACATCTGTGTTCGGGCTATTGCCTGTTCTGTCGGAGTTGGTCAGTATAATCGTTGACTTCTTGGGGCGGTTCTTCTGGTGAGCCAAAAGCCAAATCACAAGGCAATCTCAGGTTCTTTGGTGTTATATACAGCTGAACAATAGGCCAATAGCAATAGGGGAATATGCTTATTCCATGCTGGTTATTACTGACGACCTTGGATAGATTTTGTTCCGTATGACTGTTGATGCAAAGGTGTGGCTCTCGTTTTCTTGATTCCCATACATTGGATTCAAAGTTAGGCCAGCACTGTCGCCACAGTGATTGCCTGATTGAGTAACGTATATGCCTCAGACTATTTGCTGTAGTAATCCAGTGCGACCAGAATTGTTGTAATTGTTTCCCCTCTCAGACTCGAGAAATGGACCGACGACACCAATAACAATTCTCTCAAATGGGACGCCCACATTGTATTGCTGCATTCTGCAAGTTTTCGGTTTCCTACTGGCTGAACATGTGTCAAATTTCCTGCACCCTGACGTCTTCGAAGTAATTTACCCAGTAGTACCGTTGGTGAATTTTATCCAAAGTTTTATTCATGCCCAGATGACTCCTGGTAATCCCAATATGTACTTCTGTCAGGACTGCGGGTACCTTTTTCTTTGGGACTTCTTCGGGTTTCTCGACCGTCATTGCTTTCCCAAATTCTTTTTAACAATTCTCTGCTCTTAGTTCCATCGGGCCCATAACGATTCAGGACGCCCGAGTATTTAGCTACTGCGTCCCATCGTGGCCTAGATGCCCCTTTCTTCTTGAGTGACAGGATTGGGTCAATGTCTGGGTCAGCCATTTGGTTCTCGATACATTGTCCCGCTGTCCAGTCTTCATTCATCTATATGCGAATCTGTCGGATGGAAATACCCTCTTACTGTTCCGTCTTCACAATGTCCGCATTCTACCCTACAGGCTCTTCTTGACAGGGCATCGGCATTATTATGCAAACGACCGGTACGCTGTTCAACCTTGCAATCGTATTGTAGTAATTTCCCCATCCATCTGGCCAGTTGTCCTTCCGGTGTCTTCATGTACAACAGCCATTTCATAGCGCCCTGATCGGTGCAGATTAGAAAATGACGACCATAGAGATATTTGTGGTAATGGTCTGCAACCCTGCTTATTGCAAGAAGTTCTTTTCTGGTTAAGCAATAAATCCTTTCTGGTTCGAGAATCCACGCCTGTAATACTCGATCACCTTCTCTTAACCATCTTGCACTTGGGAAAGGACGGCCCGAAAGCTGTGTTGCTGGCGTCGGCGTCTAAGATGATCTTGCCGGACTGTGTAGGAAACGCTAGAATTGGGCTGGAAAAGAGTGACGCCTTCAGTGGTCTGAACGACATTTCACAATCCTGATTCCGAAAGGTCTCTTTTTCAGTGGTCTGTGATGTAGCCGTGCGGCAATGGTGGCAAATCTTTTAACAAATCGCCTTAAGTACGAACAGAAACCCAAAAAGCTTCTTAGTTAATGCTTGTCTCGCGGGATCGGTCAATCACGAATGACTTCTATTTTGTCTTCATTTGTGCGGATTCCTGCCTCAGAAACGACGTGTGTGACCCATGAACAGAATGTCGTCGAGGTATGCTAAGCATGTTCTTCATGTCAACCCGCTCAATACATCCTTCATTAGCCCCTCAAATGTAGCGGGAGCATTACATAACCCAAAAGACATGGCCGTGAACTGACACAGTCTTTTACTGGTGGGGAACGATGTCATTTCTCTATCGTTTTCATGTAGTCCAGCCTGCCAATATTCACTCTTTAGGTCTATTGTGGAGAACCAACGGAACCTTGCTAGTGTGCTCAGTCAGTGTGTCTTCGATTCGGGGGAGTGGATAGCTGTCTTTCTTCTTAACATCGTTCAATCTTCTGTAGTAAACGCAAAAACGGTTGGTTCCACCTTCTTTTTCACTAAAACAACGGGAGCAGACCATGGGCTGATGGATGGTTCAATAATTCCATTTTGTAACATGGACTCAATGTTTGCCTCGACTGCCTGTTGTTGCCCCGAGGATAGTCGCCGTGGTGGTATGCCGATGGGATGAGCCTTCCCAGTATCTATACGGTGCTTAATTATGTTTGTACGACCAGTAGTACCATCTTGACTATCAAAAATTTGCCACTAACTTGAGATAAATTGCTTAGCTTTCTGCTGTTCCTCTGGTGTAAGGTGTATCAAATGGTCGGTGAATTGTTTTAGAAACTCTTTACTGGGCCTTGTCTCCTTCACCGATCTCTGATACACTTCTTCGCAATTGATGATGGTGCCTGCTGGCTCGAAACAAGCTATTTATTGACCATTGGTAATACGGATGTCATTGTTGGACATATTCAGTACTCTAATTGGTGTGAGCCGTCCTGTTTTATCTATAGGCCATCCAACTAAGTAGTCATGAGCAGAATGTAGGGGCTCCACCATTCCTACGCAACCTCCAGGATTCCTCTCTAGCTGCCCAAGAATAATTTGTTCCGTTCGACAGGGAATTCTGGTCGAGGACTTTGCTATAATTTTTGTGGAAGTCGCTGAGCTGTTTACGGGCCGTGTCAACGCAAATTCCTCATTAAGGAATCGAAGAAGAACATCATATCTCGGGTGAACATGGACCCATGCCGGATTCATTCTGTTGTCCCCTATCTGTAGCACCAAATCTACCTCACCCTGTATTGACATGGACTCGCCGGTGACGATTCTTAAATGGATGTGGTTGTTAGCTGACCGAATTTCCCTGATTAGTGAGGTTGAGGTCAAAACTTGCAACTTTGAAAGTATTTTTGTATTGTATATGGGATAATTTGTCTAAGAAATGTGCACTGTTTTTTGTGTGAGAATTAGAAATACCTGTTGGTTTAACAAGTTTAATGCGAGGAAATGTGAATAATTTCTAAAAGCATAACATGCATTATACAATAGTAAATCCTAGACCTCACGTTACACACAGTACCACTGCCAACAATTTAGAGCCTCTGGAGGTTTGTTTTACTGAACTCCAAGATAACGCTATATAAATGACACTTTCAAATGTACACCCTTATGAAGTATAAGTATTTATAGAATTTGGGCACATTGAGGTTAGCGCAAATGACAGCAGGTGTTGAGGAAACCATGTATTGTCTTGTGTTTACACATGATTAAAATCCAGAATTGCAGATATCATTAGATCTAATATTAGGCCTGTTTATTTTGAAATTAAAAAGTAATGTTTTATATTTATACTTTTGTTATGCTGCAAATGGGAGATATGCAAATTGCACTATATTTTTGATAAAACACACACTAGTTGTTGTTTTTGCTGAGAATTTTTTTTTATTCAAGCCTTGAATATGAATCATTACCCGAAATGCTTCTAATGTATGGTATAACGAATTGGAAAATGTGCTATGAAGAGTAAAACATGTGAAAGTACATTTATTTTATATACTGGAAGTTATAAAATGTGTTGAAGATCTAAAAACGTGTTGTCTAGTTCCTTTCCTTCAATGATTGACATTAGAATGTAAATTGTTATTACAATTTAAAAACATATATGTTACTTCAAAATGAATTACAGCACGCTTTAACAATTCTGTAAAGTTTTGATTGCATACACAGTTTCAAAAAATTAACTTCACATTTTGAAAAAAGTTATAATATATATATATATATATATATATATATATATATATATATATATATATATATACACGTGAACGGGCTAGCTGGTAATTTATAGCCCCAGGTGGCTCAGTGGGAAAGCCCTTCAGTTCTCACGATTGAATAATAATTTGATAAAAGGTCTTGACCTGGGATCGAATCCCAGCCAAGTTAAGGTTTTTTACAATTAATAAAAAATTGTGTGATATGGTATGCCTCATATCCTAAAAATTCTAAATATATTCTTCATCTTTTCAATAGTTCGACCTAATTTTTCTCACAAAAAATACCTTAAGCTCTTCTTCTGTTCCTTCAAGTCCTTAAGTGTGTTCGTGTTTGTCTTCATTAATACATTTCTGAACACGTTATTCAAGGTCAATTCCTCAACCTCTAGCTTTGAGTTTCCGTTAAAAGCTGCAAAAAATGTTCCTTTTCCTGGTATTTCATGCCAGTTCTTTAGTTCAACACTTCTTTGTCTTTTCAGTTAGTCAAAAAGACCATTTGTCCACCTATAATCAATTTTGTTCTATACAGTCAGTCCTTCTCACAGATTTTAAAGCTCTTCTTTTTCGTTTCTTCTCAAGACCTTAAATTCACTAGTTTTATAGGTCTCCAAGTTCCTTTGCAATCTTTCAATTCTTCAGGCAACCTTCAAAAAGTTGGTTCAATATAGCGGCATTTACCAAATGAGAGTTTGGCGATTCGTCAGTTATGTGCCGTACCGTCAAGATGTCCGGACATGTTTTTAGTGTTGTTATAAGCATTTCTAGGTAATACTCTATTATTCTTCTTAAAAACTAGTAGTCTGAGTGAAATTCAGTGAACAAATATCAACAAGTTCTCCTGCTTCAAAGTGCATTTTGTTACCGAAAACTTAGTATTGGAGCTATAATTACCAGTGGCTAAGCATTAGTAATCTAAAATAATTTACCGCTGTTTTGAACTTATACATTATCTGAAATGTTTGAGCCGTCCTATCTTTAATCAATCCAAGTACATTATATCAAAGGACCATGAAGCTACCTTAACATCCGCTTTGAAATGCATTTGAGTCCCATTTCAGTCCAAAAACTGCATAAGGTAAAACTTTATTTCAATTTTCTTGTGCTATGAAGAACTAACACAGTATAAAACAAAAACACCAACATTTACAACATTTAACAAAACCTAATGAAATTCAAAAGCGATGTATTTTACTCTTTTTTACAATTCATCACCAGAAAATGAAATATATACTTCACTAAACTAACACTAACAAAACTTGAATTTCACCCGAAATATAATATCGAAATAATACATCAGCTTGACAGATTTCTTTCTTCCAAATAAATATAACTGGAGAGATTGCACACGAATTAACATATATTGCCATATAACGGCTACCTGAGAGCATTTTACTCGCAATGCCAATTTATTGCATCCTTTTTAAATTGACGGCAGCATTAAATCGGCCAAAGCAGACAAATAAGACAACTGCAGACGAACCCTTTGAGAGTTGCTTTAAAACAAGCAGAAATTACCAGCGTAGAAACTACCGATCTTCTATATGGCGCACCTACCAAGAGGTACCCGCTAGTGTACGGTGTTGAAAGTTGAAAGGTATTGTGCCATGTTTTATTTTAAATACTTCTTTATCCTGTGATTTTTATTTTGTTTACTTGTGTGTTTGTAAAAATGTATAAATATAATCTACTATTGTATCTTGAGAAATAATCGAACGTTTTAAGAATTAAAAGTGAAATAATTTTAAACTTCTAATATATCTGTATGTGACTTATTAGTTTATGTGGTTTATTAATATTTAATTCACATCCAGTACTATGGGCGATGAACATGATAAAGTAAGCGTTGTCGCGATAAGTTGCAAACCATGCAAAAAAAGTATTGAAAAATCTCATATCTCGTGCGTAAAATGTGAAGGATCGTTTCATCCTTCATGTGCTCTAAGAGTAAAGAGTCTCCTGGTTATAGGGGGGCGAAAGAAAAATTGAGGTGAACTATTGCTCTCACCAATCCGAACCTGAAAGCAGGGCCAATATTATTGACGAAAAATCTACATCTTCAGAGCTTGTTTCGCTCGATAAAGATATTTTTAACGAACTTTTGAGAAGTAAAGACATTATTATAGAAAGAATTAAAGGAAAAAGAACTTATTCAACAGAAATTAATTGGGCTATTGAAGTACATAAATTGACCATTTCATCAGCTAAACAAACAAACTGCGTAGGCAACCCCGTATCTATCCTCTCCATCATCAAATTCGACACTAAGAAATTCAAAAGAGGCCGTAGAACAAATACAGCCCTTTCAGAGTATGGAATCTACGGCCAAAATTGACTAAAGTAACACAAATCGCCTTGAGTCAACAAGTAGGCGTAGTAAGAAGCAAAGCCAGAGAGCTTCCATCAAAAATGTCAACTTTACTTTACAAGAAGATGATGTAAATAAATTAATCCAAAAGAAATCTGAATTGCAAGGAACTAACAATAACAGTGAAGATGAACATCCTAGTGCTGCTATACCTAATAAAGCAAATTTATCTCCATCCAAATCTGATCTGGTTGATGGGGATAACTGGCAGCAGGTAAGGGCACAGGGATGGAGAAACCGCTCTTGTCGTCATATCTCAGCAACGACCCAACAGCCCGCTCCAATTTGGGGCATGAATGAACATGAAACTGGA
Organism: Octodonta nipae; assembly: GCA_034190945.1. Taxonomy (NCBI): domain Eukaryota; kingdom Metazoa; phylum Arthropoda; class Insecta; order Coleoptera; family Chrysomelidae; genus Octodonta; species Octodonta nipae. The sequence continues at coordinate 90,147,018 of CM067216.1, read as the reverse complement.
CTAGAAATTGCTCAGAAATTCCACTGGATTTTTCTTACTGGACTATCCAGGAAAACCAATGAAAAAGACATTCTCAGTTATCTAGAATCCAAATCGCAAGATAAAAAGATCTTTACTTGTGCAAAAATGTGGACCACCAGATAACAAGTAAGTTCATTCAAACTCGGGGTACCACAAAACTTAAAAGAAGATTTCTGGCCAAATGGGGTTATTGTGAACCATTTCCTGAATCTTCAACGCCTGTGGAATCCATTCCAATCCCCAAAGAAGGAACGGAGTCGCAAGGGTCTAATTATCAATAAAAACTTTAAACTTTATTTTATGCCAATGTACGGGGTATTAGGGACAAAATATCTATGTATTGAATACATTGTTTCTGGTCAGGGAACCTTCATCAGTTGCGCTTCCCACAATTGAATGTCCTCTCGAACACTTCTTTATTATGTATTTGAAACATTTCGTTAAATTTGCTGATTCTCTCGAAAATCCTAGATGTCGGTCTTACATCTCGCGTCTTCAAATTTGAATTGCTTCTCAGTGAATCAAAGGTAGACTGCTTTTGCTCCATTGAATGATACCTCTTTTTACTGAATTTGGATGAGGTATCATTAAATCTCTATATGACAGGGCAAAAACCAATTGTTCTAACATCAATAACTTCAATGAAGAAAAAAAGTGTATAAAAAATGTACTTTCTGCCAATCATTACCCAAATAAATTTATTAATAACGAGTTAAACAAAATCGAATACCAAACAATCCCTAACAACCAACATCAAACTTCACCAAGCAACACTGACTCCCAAGACGATCACATTAATACAAAAACTATACCATACATACAGGGTCTATCAGAAAGACTAAAAAGAGTGGGAAACAAATATAATATCAAAACATCATTTAAAACAAGAAATACACTAAAATCAATTGTATCAAAAACCAAACCAAATAACACTCAAAATACAAAAGATTGCATTTATAAAATCCCTTGTGAATGTAATAAATTCTATATTGGAGAAACCTCTAGACCTCTGAATGTTCGAATCAACGAACATAAAAATTACATAAAAAAACGACAATTTGAAAAATCCAAAATTTGCGAACATGCTTGTTACCTTGGTCATAAAATACAGTTTCAAAATTCAGTTACCTTATACAAAGAAGAACACAATACCAAAAGAAAACTAAAAGAGTCTGCTTTAATTTTGTTAAATGAAAACGATTGTATCGCTACTACCTCCGTAGAATTCAGTCGTTCCTGGTTGCCGATGATTAAGGAAGAAATTGCTAATGGTCATGTCCTTGTGAACAACCCAATATCGGGATAGTTCATAAGGTTTTTCCTAGGTTTTCCCTTATGATTTTAATGGGATCACTGAATCAACAAAGTTCTTTGGTCGCATTTTTTGGCGAATGCACTATCTTATAACAAAGTCGCACCTAGGAGCGCCACATAAAATTCTGAAGATCTCCCTTTCAAATTCTTCCAATTTGATAGGAACTTTATAATTATACTAGCCGTTACCCGCTGTTTCACCCTCGTACGGAATGTTCAAGCTTTCGCAAAAAGAAATAACTTATGAGACATATGGATTACCCTAATAAAAAAATTTCTAACTTGTTTAAACCACACTATTTAACTATAAATCCACCAATCCCGAATATATTTCACCCAAACTGCAAGTTTATTCGACATTTTTTTAAATCTCCTTGAATAACTGTAACCCTACTTCACCCTATATTGCTATCCTGTATATGCTGGTGTTTATTAGTCACCCAATATAACTTTTTGAACACCTGAGTATAACTCTTTTCTACCCTATATTTTAGCTATCGAACCGCTTATGGTCTACGCTGTATAACAATTATTTCTGATATTTTTTGAACTAACTTTTAAAGTACAATTTCTCTTTACCCTATAATTTAATCACCATTTATATGCAGCTTTTTCTAACATTATGTTAAACACACTCTAATACAATCTTGCTTCTCCCCATATTTCAGATATTCCATACAACTGTTCATAGTCTACCCTATATAACAATTATTTTTTAACTTTTTTACATACAACTTCATGGAAATACCGGTTTAACCCTTGGTGTGTCACAAATTTAAAAACACAGTTTTCCACACTAACACCAAACTTTTAAAAACATTAAAACCACCCTGTATACACTGCTGCCAATTTGTCAAACATTACAACTTATTTTTGAACGACCCTGCATAGCCATAAATTAACTCTACAAAATATTTCAACCACCCTGTTGTGCATCTGCTTAGGGGCCACCAAATATAACATTTTTTAAATACTTAACAATAACTCTAATCCCCTCACTATTTAATATAAACAACTGCGTATGGAATACTATTCTTCAACCACCCTTGAAAGTATAATTTGTCTCCACCCTGTATTTCAAGCACCCTTTATATGCAGCTTTTTCTAACATTGATTTAATAACACTGTATGAAGTATAATTTTACATCGATCCGTGTTTCAGATATTACATATATGCAACAGTTCATGTTCTATCCTACAAAAAAATATATCCAACCTGTTTAACTGTAATTCTAGTCCACCCGCTATTTCAACAACCTTGTATATGCAACTACTTATGGGGCACCCAATATAACACTTTTTGTACCACTCTATAACTATAAACCCATCAATGCCCCATATATGTCACCAACTGCTTATTGGGCACCGTATATAACAATTTTTTTTAGCATGTTTTTGAATCACCTTGTATGTATTACAACTGCCCTGTAAACGCTACTATATATTGGTTAACCAATATAACATTTTTTAAATAATTAACCATAAGACTTCGCCACCCTATATTTCAATTATCCTATCTTTGCAACTTATTATCAACTACGCTATTCCACATTTTTTCCCCATATTTTCTCAACGGCATTATAAAGTACAAGACGTTACCCAGGGTTTCACCCGCGTATAGAATGATTTTTTATTCGACATTTTTTTAAACCATCTTGAATAACTGTAACCCTACTTCACCCTATATTGCAACCATCCTGTATATGCTGCTGTTTATTTGTCACCCAATATAAATTTTGAACACCTGACTATAACTCTTCTCTACCCTATATTTCAGCTATGCAACTGCTATGGTCTACGCTTGTATACAGTTACTATTCTGATATTTTATAACGAACCGTATATAAGTTTTAAACATAAACTATAATTCTCTTTACAAACACCCTGTATAAACAACTGCTTCTAACATATTTAACCCATTTAATATAGTATCATGAACATAATTCAAAAATTAACTGCTTATAACACATGCAGCTTTTTCAACCACTATACACTTGAACCACCCCGTATTAAACACACTCGCGTATATCCAGCTGATTATAGGACACTTATATAACTCTGTGCTCTAAGTTTCCTATATACAGAACACCCTCATATATTAAAATATTTACATTTGCTTATTAGTAGAATGCAACTGTTTAACATTGTATTAAACACACTCTAAAACTATATTCTTGTCTACCCAACTGTTTATGGTCTACCCTATATAACAATTTCTTTAAATTTTTTTGATCCAACCTAATGGAAATGATGTGGAACCTTTCGTGAGTCAGAAATATAAAAACACACCCTAACACCAAACTTTTGTTTAAACCCTAATCCAAACTGCAACTGCTTATTTGTCACCCTATATAACAATTTAATTCAACAATTTTTTTAACCGATTTGTCTAACTACCTCTACTTCTATCTATATTAAAACCACCCTGTATACACCGCTGCCAATGTGTCAAACATAACAACTTATTTTTGAACCACCCTGTATAACCATAATTTTACTCTATAAAATATTTCAACCGCCCTGTATGTGCATCTGCTTAGGGGCAACCAAATAATATATTTTTTTTAAATACCTCTAATCACACTACATGAACTATAATTTTACTTCGATCCATGTTTCAGATATTGCAGATATCCAACAGCTCATGTTCTATCCTACAAAAAATATATACCTGTTTATATATATCTACTATATTTTAACCACTTTTATTTGCAACTTTATCGGCCGCCCAATAAAATTTTTTCCCATCTATAATTCCATCAATCTCAAATATATTTTACCAAAACCGTAACTGCTTAAATGTTCAACATGAATCACCTTGTATGTCTTGTATACGCTATGCTTATTGGTCACCATATAACATTTTTTAAATAAAATAACACTTCTTCATATGTTTCTCCGCTTATTATGAACACGCTATTTCACACCATCCATAATACACTATGTAACACTGTGTAACTATAACTTGTGGTACTCTATATATGCAAATGCTATTTAACAAAATGTTTCTAGATATGTATAATTCTAAGTGTAAGCCACTCTATAAACAACCTTTTATATGCAACTTTTTAACATTTTTGTACGACCCTCTACATAACCCTCACAACCATAAATAATTCCCACTCCCATGTATAACTTAATATACTTACAATTTCAACCATCCTATATATGTAACTACTTGTGGATATAAAACAAGTTTTTAACTACAACATAAACTATAATTCCACTCCATCTTATATTTCAAACACCCTGTATAAACAACTGCTTCTAACATTTATTTAACCCTTTTCATAACTATAGTATCTTATGAACATAATTCAAAAATCCTAACTGCTTACCTAACACATTTTTTTAAGTTTTTTTATTCACTGTATAAATATTCTACCGTTTTTCAACCACTATATGGAATTGTTTATGGCCCACTCAATATACCTTTTTTGAACCACCCCGTATAACTAATTCCACTCCCCCATATTTCCACCACATCGCGTATATCCAGCTGATTATAGGACACTTAATATAACTTTTTTTGAAGATTTTTTAAATTCATGTAATTCTACTCCGCTCTAAGTTTCCTATATACAGAACACCCTGTAAAATTACGCGTGATATATGTTGATTTTTGTTAAATCGAAACATGTTACATTTGCACATTCCGAATTTTGAATAAAAGCTAAGCTGATGCCAGTATTTAATATTTTGTGGGTGCGGTGGAACCAATTGAGTAATTGAATTACCCAATATAGTAGAAGTTTTTTCGCTACCGTTTCTGTTAATTTAGAGAGATAAAATGTCTACCAGACTTTTAAGTCAAACTATAGGCTTCGCAACAAAAAAAGATTCAGCAAAATCAGTTAAGTAGTTCTTACGTGATGCCCGAACAAACAAACAAACAAACAAATAAACAAACAAATAAACAGACAAACTTACAATTTTATAATAGTATAGATGATCTTTAGAAATTTCTGTGCTACCCTGTTTATTGCAAATAAAATTCTCTTAGTTACGTGAGAAATCAAATAATACACATTGTCAAATATTTTAATTTACATCTTAGAATTGTGCCTTTTTTATCCATAGTTTCTTAACCATTGACAACGGGGTCTGACATAGACCCCGAAACGTTAGGAGTATACAGCAATTTTTCTTTAATGTGGTGTTATTTCCCAAGAAGTACTTAGACATTGAAAAATATGCCACAAATATCGTTCAGAAAACAACAAGAGATAGCAAATTCTAAAAAAGCTACCCATGACAATTTCATTGCTAATGCATCAAACAAGGTGTCAGCCATGTGGAGTATAATAAAATCTCATAGGAACTCCGCTCTAGCCCCGAAAGTCCAGGTTTTCAATGATTTCTTTGTGTCAATTGAAGACGACCTGATTAAAAATCTTTCTTTTTCTAATAGCTCCTTCAGCGAGAATTTATGAAATCGATACATTGGAGACAGCTTCAAATTTTAATCAGTAACAGAAAAAATGGTTTCAAATAAAATTTTCGACATTAAAAATAGTGGTAGCAGAGACTTTTATGACATCAACTCTAGAATCCTTAAATATCTCACAGATATAGTTAGCAAACCTCTGACTCATTTGTTTAATCTCTGCATCCGAGAAAGCATATTTCCATCTGTTTTCAAATTGGCAAAAGTTATATCTATTTATAAAAATAACGGAGAGCCCGAAGATGTAACTAATTACAGGCCTATATCTCTATTGCCACTAATCTCTAAAATTCTTGAATCTTTATTGAAAGACTAAATGATTAACTACTTTGAAGTAAATCATATCTTAAAAGCAAATCAATTTGGTTTTCGTAACAACAAGAGCACAACTCTGGCTTATAATCGACTACGTGAGTTTGTGGCAGAGGGCTTTGAAAATAAGCATAATACATATGGTACATTCCTGGACTTAACGAAGGCATTCGATTGTATAGGTTTTGAAATCCTTTACAAAAAGCTGTCTCACTGCAACTTTGATTCGAGCAGTATTACCCTTATATAGTCCTATTTAGAAGCAAGAGAACAGTATGTTCTTTTAGAGAATCAGCAGTCCACGAATCGCAGGATTCAGCATGGCGTACCTAAGGGCTCTGTGTTGGGTCCTCCGTTATTCCTGATATACATAAATGACTTGCCAAACTTTAACAATCTATTGAATCTGCTAGTAATCCTGTTTGCTGATGATACGACAACATTGCTGCGCTATTAACCTTCAGCCCCAATATTGCAGTAGACTCAAATCAAACACCGTGAAATATAGAATTGGTTTTTAGCCGATAGGCTTAGTCTCAACATTAGTAAGACCCAGAACATTAATTTTACATTGCAATCTTTACCATCGACTCTAGAAATTGATGCATCAGTGAAGTTCTTAGAGGTCTACCTTGATCCTGGGTTGACCTGGGAAGCCCATGTTAATTTTCTTAACTCCAAATTATGTCAAATAACTTTCCTTATAAGGAGCCTGTCAAAAATGTATCTAGGGGCACATTACTCACAGCGTATCATAGATGCTTTAGTTCTAATATGTCCTACGCGATTTTTAATTGGGGTCATTGTCGTGCTCTGCTAATATTTTTAAGTTACAACGCCGTTGTGTTAGAATTATTGCAGGCTTAAAATACCGCGAGTGTTGTAGAGATAGCTTTGTGGGGCTAAAACTACTTACCCTACCTTGCACTTTTATCCTTCAGTGCCTTGTCTATATGAAACAGAACCAAAACAGCTACATAACAAACAACGATATTCACTCCTATTCAACCAGGAAAGGAGGAGAATTAGTTCTCAGCTTCCACAGATTGCAACGAACGAGAATGGGTACTGACTATTATGGCATTAAATTTTTTAATGCCCTGCCAGCAGAAATAAAAAATTTAAACGTACATCATTTTAAAACAAGAGAAAAAAATATCTTTTAAAACACGCCTTTTATTCTTTTGAGGAGTACTCAGGAAGTGATTTCAATGTATAACTTTTTAATGTGTTTGCCTGTATAATATGTACATTGTTGTCTATATATTAGTAAATAGGAAATTTTATTTTCTTACCATTTCAATAACATTTTATATATTCTTTTGTATACATATTTAATACATTTCATACTTGTGTATCTTTGACTTGTAAAAACACACAGTTGTAATACTTTACCAATAAATAAACTAAATTAAACTAACTGTTTTTTTTCAGAGCACAAACCAAGAAACGAATGTACACCGGATACAACATAGGAAACCACATTGTTCTATGCGTGAAAGACTATAATGTAACATATGTACACACACACATATATATATATATATATATATATATATATATATATATATATATATATATTTGTTTTTAAGTTTTCGCGGGCACTAAATGTTTTAGGTGGTTTCCGAGCATACTAGTATTCGAGTAACTAGAAGCGAAAGCAGAAGGCTACGAGAATTATGCGAACCGACCTGAAGAGGGCAGATGTGACTCTGCCGAAACGTCGTCATTTTACCATCGATCCCGGCAGGGATCAGTTATCAACTACGCGGAAACCACCTAAAACATATATATATATATACATATATATTATATTCACTTTGATTCAAATCACTTTTTAAAAAAGATTATTTATTTAAAACATACACAATTTAAAATTGAACAATTAAAATGATTATTTACTTGAATAACTTAATACTAAAACTGATAATATTTGAATGACGGTATTTGAATTACAACACGAGATCGTTTCCAGTTGCTTTTATAACATCGAGAAAAGTGCTGATGCAAATCAGCGATTTTACTGGGTAAACAGTCTCGTGTAGGTTTCCGGGAAGTTGTTTGCATATAATTCAAGATGATATTTGATATCTCTGGGAAGTCACGTACGCTTTAAATTCCGTTGACTTCTTGAGTGTGAGAACTAAGTGTAATATATTTTGCATATAACAACATATCAAAAGTTGATGCTATAACATCAACTTTTCGAAATAGAAACATAAAATAATAAAAACATGAGATTGACTTTATGTCCTACAAGGAAAGTAATTTTTACCTGTTAATATTTAAATAGCGTAACATAATTAAAAGTGTTTAATATGAAATATGATTAAAATAAAATAATAGGTAAAAATCAAAAAGAATTAGTAAAATAAAATCAAAACATGTTAAATTAAATGAGTAATAAAATAATACGAGTACTAATTAAATGCTTAACCTAAACATATCAAAATAAAATATAAAGTAAAAGGAAATGTGAATAAAAATACTTTGTAAAAATAAAAAGGTTAATAATATAAATATCTTGGAATAGAGCAGAATCAACGTATTGGTCACTAGCTTTTAACACCTATGCGTGTTCAGTGCTCAGTTACTTTTTCGGTATAGTTAATTGGAGCAAGACTGACATTGAACAATTACAACGAAAAGTTCGAGTTTTACTAACAAAAGCTCAAAATCACCATCCAAAGAGCTCTGTCGAACGTACAACTTTGCCACGGTATGAAGGAGGAAGAGGATTAACAGATCTAAGTAAACAATTAGATCAACAAATTTCTATTTTGCGTAGTCATTTCCAGAAACTCGCAGAATTTTCGGATCTACATAGAGTCATGTGCCAGGTTGATGACTCAACACCACTGCGACTGACACAACAACATGTCCAATTACACCACCAGACCACAGCTCAGAAACTGCTGAAATGGAGAAGCCCCTTCATGGAAGACATATAAATGACGTCAACCAAGATTATGTCGACAGTGCAGCGTCGAACTACTGGTTGATCTCTGGTCATATGTTCCCTGAAACGGAAGGCTTTATATTGGCAATCCAAGATCAAGTAATTCCAACTAAGAACTACCTAAAGTACATCCTTAAAGACCCTTCTGTTAACAACGATAGATGCAGGTACGGTTGCCAAACATCTGAATCTATCCAGCATATCACAGGAGGTTGTCAAGCGTTCGCTGCAACTGAATACAAAGAACGACACGATGCTGTGGCAAAAATACTTCACCAGGAACTAGCACTGAAACATGAATTATCACAGTCGGTAAGATTACCATACTATAAATATAAACCAGAATCTGTTTTAGAAAATATCAACTACAAGCTGTACTGGGACCGCACGATACTGACCGATCGATCTGTTGCTCACAATAGACCAGATATAGTTTTGGTAGATAAAGTCTCTCGGAAAACAACTTTAATTGACATAGCAATTCCTAACAACAATAATATAAATATCAAGCAGGTTGAGAAAATAACCAAATACAGAGATTTGGAATTTCAAATAAAGACTCAGTGGAACATGAACAACACACGAACTGTACCAATTGTTATGAACTGTACCAATTGTTATGTCAACGACAGGACTAGTCCCAAAACATCTATTAAACAATATAAAATACCTCGTTCTTGACGAACATCTTTACAAACAAATGCAAAAAGCCGTCTTGTTAGGGACAGCCCGGACGGTCAGGAAATTCATGGGAAACTGCCACCACGACTCCAACCACGGGCCTGAAAACCTGGCAAGGGCTCCCACAGAGCTAAACCCTTTTGATATCTAGGATATCTGGGGTTTAGGGAATTTTCCCCTAAAGGCACTCATAACGTGCCTTAGAGGGAGTGTGATGCCATACATTGTATGGTCAAGTCGGGATAAATCAATATTAAAAATAGGTAAATTTTTAAGTTCTTACAAAACATAAAGGGTATACCTAAACTTGCGTTTCTAAGCTTTGTTCTGTTTTCAAAACAGGCCTAAGCTTGGGGAAGAATTTGGGTCTTGGCTGAGGCACTGAAGTCTGGTCAGGATTGCAGTCCTTTAGAGGTTTTACCATCGTCTTTTTGACAGCTTGGAAAGTGATGAGTGCTGCTATGATCATGAGAGCAGCTATGGTTGTATAGTTAAACCAAGAGATGTTTTTGGTTACAAACAGCTGGTTTATGAGACCATCGAGGTCTCTGGAATATTGTTCCAATTTGTGGTTTGCTACGTCTAATTCTTCTACATTAAGTGTGTTCAGCTTTAGGTGCTGAAGTTCAGGAATTATAATTTTTTCTGGCACCGCATCGCAACAGTTGAACGGCGCTGTTACTGGTTGAAAGGTTTCTAGAACATGGATATCAATATGGAGTTGAGGGAGATTGTGAGAGTTTTTGGGTTTGTTTGAGCGCAATTCACTGTAACACTTATGGGTTCAGAAGTAATTATGAGCCAAGTATTGGGTTCTACTTTTTGAACGTTGTATCCTTGAGTGAATATTAGTGAGCTTTTACAGTTGTCGGGTACCTTCTGGACATTCTTTAGAAGTTGGGCTTCACATAACGCGTTTGTGTCAACAGGATATGCGTAAAGTTCAGAACACAGTTTCTTACGAGTGGCTAACGGTTTACACGCACTTAAGTCGTTGATCGGAATAAACATTAAAGAATCATCATTCCTTGCAAGATATTTTTGAGTGAAGGATAACATAAGATGTAAACCTGTTCTTTCATCGTATATAGGGATAGGATATAAATGAAAGACTGTGTAAGGATGTTTTTCGGCTAAAGGGATTTTTAACACAAATATAAGATCGGTATATGTTTGAAATGCCTCTAGTTCAATAATTTCCAGATATTGTGCTGTGCTCGAGTACTTCACAGCCAACGGAAGGTTACTTTTGACTAAATTTTGCGATGTTTCCTGTAATGAGGTAATAAGATGTTCTGGTGTTAAAATTGAAGAGTGAATTATTTTCAAACGCGCGAATGTGATAGAATTTAAAACATCATTTAGATTATCTTCTAAGTAGAGATAATTCTCCATAAGTTTTTCACACATTTCAAGTAATGCGAGTTTAGATTCGATGTAGGTGACCTTATCATTAATTTTTCCGATAGTGTTTTTCAGCTTTTTCATGTTATCGTTAAATAGTTTTTCGTCATTCTAAGATTTTGGATAGTTTCGTTGAAGTTTTTAATTACAGACGTGGTGACACTTATTTGGTTTTTTTGTAAGGTCTCAATTTGAAGTTGGCCTTGATTTAAGCGGTTTATGCTTTCGGTAAAGTATTTTCCGTCAGCGGCATCTAAATTGCCAGTGATTGCTCTAAAAACCTGAAACTGAAATTAACTTCCTGAGAACGGTTTCATTTGGTCGCAATTTCCTTTTGATTTTTGTTTTGTTTTAGGGTTTAGTACTGTTGCGGAGTTTCTGTGAATCTCCAGGATTTCGAAAGGACCATTGAATTTATTTTGGAGTTTGTCCTTGATCTAGGATTCTTTAATATAGACTTTGTCGCCTATTTGATAGTTAGGGAGATTTTTAGAAACGTGTTCATCAAATCTGACTTTCGCTTTATGTTTTTGGAGCAATTTTATAATAGTGAGAGATACGGTTATTGAGATCTCTGAGGTACTTAGTTATCAGGGCTTGTTGGTTGTAGAGAGTTTCTGGAATCCTACTCGAAGTATGTCCGTAAACAAGGTCGTAAGGGGTGAATCCATGAGTTTTGTTTATAGAATTGTTATATGCAATGATTGCATAAGGGAGTATGTTAAAAGGGTGTTCGTCAGGATTTTCTAATTTATGGATTCTAATCATCTCTAATAAGGTCGAGTGGAATCGTTCTAATGAACCATTTGACTGGGGATGTCCCCCACTAGAATAGGATAGTTTGATGTCAAATAGTTTACACAAGTCTCTCATTAGTGCGTTGTCGAATTCCCTGCCATAATCACAATGTATCCGTAATGGGGTACCGAAGTGTTGGAAATAGAGTAGTAAAATGCTAACAACGGTTTTTGCGGATTTTTCGGTTATGGGGTAGGCCTGAGAGAATTTTGTTATTTCGTCCCGGATAGTTAAAGCATAGTATCTTGTTGGGACTTCGACAATGTCAATGTTGACACGTTCAAAGGGTGTCCGTGGGGTTTCAGTGATGACGAGAGGGCTGTCGAGATTTTTTCGGTCAACTTTTGCCTTCTGGCAAGTCTGACAGTTTTTGATAAAATTGTCGACGCCCTTAGTTAGTCCTTGCCAATTATATTTTTCCTTTATTCTGCGGATAGTTTCATTGATACCTCGATGTATATTATTTACGGTGCAAATCTATGTTATTCTCAACACCGTATACTTCCTTTTCCGTAAACACATCTCTACTATTGTATAAAGATGCGAAAAGAATCTACTACTTCTGGGTCAGAAGGGAGAGGGACGATGAGATTGCGTCTCTTTCTGACACTTGTGCTTGCAAAGACATTTATTCGTGGGGTGTGAAAATCGACATTTTCCTCAAAAATGTCCTCGATGATGTCGTGGTGAAAATCTTTCATGAGAGAACCTTGGGGGAATACAAGAATGTTTTTGTTTTCTCTGTCTAATAGTTGGCAATTAGAAAATAGAATTTTGTCATAATATATTAGTGAGACGGTTTGGTATCGCTGTACAAAAGTTCTGAACTCCTCAGAAATTTGATGGAAGTTAATGGGACTTTTTGCGTCTGGTTCTCGTGAGTCATCGTCAGTCTCGTTTGTTGGGAGTACTGCAAACGGTGTTAGATGATGGTTTGTCTGAAAGGATACGTTATCATTAAGGTTGTTAACCTTAATTTGAGATAGAGCGTCGGCATTTTTATTTACCTTGCCGGGCTTGTAGATTATTTGGTAATCATACTCCTCGAGTTTGAGGCGCTATCTGGCAAGTCGACTTCCAGGGTCTTTGATTGAAAATAGCCAGGTTAACGGGCGGTGGTCGGTCAAAAGTAGAAACTTACGGCCAAAAATTAGCGGTCTATAGTGTTTAACAGCCCACACTATAGCAAGAAGTTCTCTTTCGATGGTAGAGTATTTGGTCTCAAATGCAAAGGGTTCTCGAGGCATAGGCTAATGGCAAATTCTTACCTATAGGACCTTGAGAAAGAACTGCGTCGATAGCAAAAGAACTGGCGTCAGTTGTGAGAATAAATGGTTCCTCGAAATTAGGATATATGAGAATTGGGGTAGATGTAAGGGCAATTTTTAATTGTTCAAAAGATTTAACACATTCAGAGTCGAATTGAAAGGGGACATCTTTTTGAAGTAATTTTGTAAGTGGCTTGGAAATTTTGGCGAAGTTTGGAATGAACCTCCTATAATAGCCTGCTAAACCTAGAAATGATTTAATGTCTTTCTGTTTTTTTTTTTGGCTGGGGAAAGTTGAGAATAATAAGAACTCGCTCTTGTCGGGATGTATTTTCAGATTGGCTTTTCGCAGTCTTTTGAAAACATCGGTGAGACGGGCTATATGATCATGAATTGTCGGGGAATATACGATGATGTCGTCCGTGTAGACTAAACATCTTTCTTTTTGGATTCCGAAAAGAATGTTATCCACAACCCGTTGAAACGTTGATGGAGCATTCTTCAGACCAAAAAGCATCCTAAAAAATTCATAGTGACCATTGTCGACTTTGAAAGCAGTTTTAAGAATGACTTTGGTGTCGATTTCAATTTGATGAAATCCAGAAGCTAAGTCGTGAGTGGCGAAATACTGGCATTTGCTAAGTTGGTCGAGTAAGTCAGATATATTGGGAAGAGGATACTTGTCGTCTATAGTCAGTTCGTTTACTTTCCGGTAGTCAACGACGACACGCCATTTTTGTGTTTCGGAAGCGTCCAATTTTTTAGAAACTACCCATACTGGGGATGACCACGGGGAGTTAAAAGGGTGTATGATCCCTTGATCTAACATTTTGGATATTTGGCTTTTCACCTCTTGCTTGTGGATTTGGGGGTATCGATATGATTTTGTGAAAGATGGTTTCGCATTGTTGGTATCTATAGAGTGTTTAATTTCATTCGTAAAGGTCAGTTGTTCGCCTTCTAAATAGAAGATATCGGAGTATTCAAGACAAAGTTCTGAAATGAATTCAGATTCTTCTTCGTTGAGATGTTCTAAACGAAGCTGGTTCATTATCGTCATTTGTCTGTCATTCTCGGCTAGGTTACGTGTTTCGTTTTCAGAGAAGGTGTTTATTGTGAAATTCTGTATTGGTTCTAAATAAAGTTTGTCAAAAGTGATGGTTTTGGGAATGGCGTTAGCATTTAAAACGGAAGTTATGAATTCACCATTTTCATTAATTTTGACTATGGCATTTGGGAGACGAACTTTTTCAATTTCGACTGAAGAGAGAATAGCATCTGTATTCTTGAGGTTACATTTCAATTTACAGATTTGCTCAGTTCGAGATTCAAAAGTAATTGTGTTGACTGGAATATATTTAGTTGAAGGAGTAACTTTGAATAGTGGCAGAGTTATAAAATTTGTAACGAGTGGTTTCTTATTGAAATCTATGATGCAGTTATAGTGTTCCAGGAACTCTGAACCTAATAACCCATCAAATTCGATATCAATATTACAAATATACACCTTATGTGGGTCGGAGATGTTAAAAGGCACTAGGGTGGATTCATTAATGAGAATTTTCTTGTCTGTGATGCCATGAACATTTTCAGGAAACCGTTGTTTGAAACGTTGGCAGGTCTCAGGTTTAAAGATTGAAAGTCCTGCACCCGTGTCGATAAGAAGTTTATAGGTGTTTGAAGAATCAGTAATATAATAAAGATTCTTGGAGTTGACGGAAAGAAGGGGTCTTACAGAAAGTTCTGTTCTGGGAAGTTGACAATCGGGCTGAAGTCGTCCAGATTCATTGTCTGAATTTGGGTTTGAATTTCTGAAATTTCTTGGTCTGGGGGTTCTGACTGATTGGGGGTCAAATGAAAATTTACTTGAGAAGAATCAGGTTCGTCAGAATAAAATTCGTTAAACTGTTTAGTGTTGGCATATTCTGGTTCACCATTTTGTTCGAAGTCGTTAGGGTGATAATCTTGTACGTTTTCGAACTCATCGAATAAAGGGTTGTAATGATTTTCGTTGTGGTAGTAGTTATAGTCATTGTGATAAGGACCGAATTGCATATTGTTCAAGTGATGAGTTTTTGGTTGTTGATGTTTAAAGAAACTCGGGTTCAGTCTGTAATTGCAGACATTTGGTGTTGTCTACTGGTAGATGGACGAAATTGTTGCTGTGAAAACTGTTGACTTGGATTAACATTTGCAGATTGGTTAGTAGGTTGATTGGAAAAATGAGGGCGATAATTGTAATAATTCTGATTAGAATTCGGGTTGTGTTGAAATTGTCTCATTCTCAATAAGCATTCGTTACTTAGATGGCGCATTCGTTTACAAAATGTGCATTGTTTTGGAGGTGGGACATTATTTGGCTTACGAGAGGATTGTTGGAAATTTCTATTATTTGAAAATTTCTGGGTTTCTAAATGTGAAAATTGTAGTTCTCGTTTAATCCTGGAAATCGCAGTGAGAATATTGCAGGGGTCACTAGCGCGAACGAGTTGACCATTTTTGGACTCTAAACCCGTGAGGAGGCTATTAAGAGCCATTGACTCTATCAAGTCAATATGTGCTTGTTTTTCTTTAACAGTTAGATTTTGCTTGTGTATAGCTGCTAGCATTTTCGCTTGATGCGTCTGAAGTCTGGCAGAAAATGTAAGAGGGGATTCATTAGGAGTTTGCCGCATTCTTTGCAAGTCCTGTATAAGAGCCGAGAGATCCCTAGGATCTCCAAAATGAGTTTCTAGGAGGGTCTGAATTTCAGCTCGTTGTCTAGGGTTTTGCGAATTAATTAACTCAGCCGCTCTACCTCGTAACTTATTTTTTATGTAGACAATTAGCAATACTTGCTGATTATCCGTTGACATGCTGTAAGCAGTATTACATTAGCATATAAAGGTATTCAAAAATATCGGATTACCATCATACTCAGGAATTATGGCAAATATTTCCGATAGCTTATAGGGTTCTACGGTTGGTGTAGCTGCAGTCTAGTGGTTTTTATAATAGTATAAATTCACACAATAAATCGAAATTAATTGTTGAATAAAAGTTTTAAATTGAAATTGTAGAAAATATATAGTTTATCAAATCAGTATCGAGTAATATTTAATGTAGGGGTTGCAAAAGCAAAATGGGAATGAATAAAAGGTAAAATATATTTAAAATAATGTTTCAAAATAATAAAATAAAGCAATAATATAAAATATTTACTTTCAAAATTATTTAGGAAAGGTAAGGGGATGAGGAATAAAATATTATATAAATGAAAGAACTGCTGGTCATTCAAAATAAAATCAAAATAAAATAGTTACTTTATGATTCTTACGTTATTATTCCTCGCATCGGACTGTTCTCCGCGTCATTTAGCATTGATTAGCCTGGTTGTTTTTTCCCTTGCTAGTACTTGGTAGTTGTGTCCTTTTCAGGTAGGTCCCATTCTGCAAAGGCTTGGAAACCACCACAACTAGTTAGAAATCTTCGTGTTCTAGCTGTGTCTGGAATATCCTACTGACTGCGCCAATTTGATATTCACTTTGATTCAAATCACTTTTTAAAAAAGATTATTTATTTAAAACATACACAATATAAAATTGAACAATTAAAATGATTTACTATTTGAATAACTTAATACTAAAAGTGATAATATTTGAATGACAGTATTTGAATGACAACACGAGATCGTTTCAAGTTGCTTTTATAACATCGAGAAAAGTGCTGATGCAAGTCAGCGATTTTACTGGGTAAACAGTCTCGTGTAGGTTTCCGGGAAGTTGTTTGCATATAATTCAAGATGTAACTTGATATATGTGGGAAGTCACGTACGCTTTAAATTCCGTTGACTTCTTGAGTGTGGGAACTAAGTGCTAATATATTTTTCATATAACATATATATATATATATATGTTTTAGCTTGTTTCCGGGAATTCAGGGAATTCATCCGGGATCAGTTATCAACTACGCGGATGAATACCCGGAAACCACCTAAAACATTTAGAGCCGCGAAAACTTAAAAACAAATATATATATATATATATATATATATATATATATATATATATATATTGCAGTATTGGTTTCAATTTAAAATTATAAAACTAATATTCACTTTCACTTTTCTAGAACTTTATTTACATCGAATATACAACAGCTGATTCAAATATCACAATAACAATTTTACATATAAGCTCTTCGCTACACCAACTGAACTTGCGATAGTGGCCTGCTTCCTTTATAAAACCAGCACAGAAAATTCTCGCAAAAATCATCATCACTCCTACAGGTGCCGAGTCTTTTCGAGAACCATTTTTTATCTCAAAGCGGTTGTTGTCGTACTGAAATGAAACAGGGTCGGCTTTGGGTAAATTTCGTAACACTGCCCCCCTTTAATTCTGATCGTCCCGATCAGAATCATCCCCTCCATGGTAGTGAGCGAGTCGATCTAAATGAACCACCTTCAATTTAGCCTTGGGGTTTCGACGGATCCGGTAGACGACGTCATTAAGCATCTTTACCACCTCGTATGGACCATCCCAGGCGGGTGTAAGCTGCGGGGATTTACCCTTGCTCCGGTGGGGGTTGTACAGCCAGACTTTGTCCCTCTTCTGGAACCCGACTGAATTGGCCTTGAGGTCGTATCGCGTCTTCATCCGGTCACTGGTGGCAGACATCTGCGTTCGGGCTAACTCGAGTATTGCCAGCATGTTATGTCGGAGCTTGTCGGCATAATCGTCGATGTCTTGGGGAGGTTCTTCCAGGGAGCCAAATGCCAAATCGCAGGGTAATCGCAGCTCCTTTCCGAATAGGACCCTGGCTGGGGTCAGGCCTGTACTATTATGTACGGCAGAGCGATATGCCAACAGGAATAGGGGAATATGCTCATCCTAATCACGCTGGTTATTGCTGACGAGCTTGGATAGGTGTTGTTCCAAGGTCCTTTTGAATCTTTCCACCATTCCGTCTGACTGTGGGTGTAATGTTGTTGTTCTCGTTTTCCTGATCCCCAACAACGTGCAGACCTTCTGGAATACATTCTATTCGAAGTTACGCCCCTGGTTTGAATGTAATGCTATCGGGACGCCAAACCTGCTGAATAGTTGTACTACTAGCACCGTCGCTACCGTGGTTGCCTCTTGGTTGGGTATCGCATATGCTTCAGAACATTTGCTGAAGTACTCCATTGCGACCAGAATGTATTTGTTCCCCCTCTCAGACTCGGGAAACGGACCGGCGACATCGATGGCAATTCTTTCAAATGGGACGCCCACATTGTACTGCTGCATTCTGCCCTTGGTCCGGGTCTTCGGGCCCTTACTGGCTGCACAGATGGCACATTTGCGGCACCAAGCTCTGACCTCTTCGAAGTAATTCACCCAGTAGTACCGCTGGCGAATTTTGTCAAGGGTTTTATTCATGCCCAGGTGGCCTCCGGTAATCCCATCATGTACTTCGGTCAGGATGGCTGGTACCTTTCTCTTCGGAACTACCAGTTGGGACTTGGTTTCTCGTCCATCAGCGCTTTCCCAAACTCGCTTGAGCATTCCATTGTCTACTCTTAGAGAGTCCCATTGAGCCCATAACGATTTCAGCACGCCTGAGTATCTAGCTACCTCGTCCCATCGTGGCCTGGGTGTCCCTCTCATTTTGAGTGACAAGATTGGTTCGATGTCTGGATCAGCCATTTGGTCCTGGATGCACTGTTCCGCTGTCCAGTCTTCATTGGCTTGCACTCGGATCTGCCTGATGGAGATACCCTCTCGCTGTTCCGTCTTCAGACAATGTCCGCATTTCGCTCTACAGGGTCTTCTGGATAGGGCATCGGCTTTATTGTGCAAACGGCCGGCCCGGTGTTCCACCTTGAAGTCGTATTGTTGTAATTTCTCAATCCATATGGCCAGTTGTCCTTCCGGTGTCTTCATGTCCAGCAGCCATTTGAGTGCGGCATAATCTGTTCGGATTAAGAAATGACGACCATAGAGGTATTTGTGGAAATGGTCTACAGCCCTTATTATTGCAAGAAGTTCTTTTCTGGTGACGCAATAATTTCTTTCCGGTTTCGAGAATCCACGGCTGTAATACTCGATCACTCTCTCTTCACCATCTTGCACATGGGATAGGACGGCCCCCAAACCTGTGTTGCTGGCGTCGGTGTCTAAGATGAACTTGCCGGACTGTGTAAGAAAGGTTAGGATTGGGCTGGGACATAGTGCTGCCTTCAGTCGCGTGAATGATGTTTCGCAATCCTGATTCCAATGGAAGGTCTCTTTCTCAGTGGTCTGCCGATGTAGAGGGGCGGCGATGGTGGCAAATCGCTCAACAAAACGCCGGTAGTATGAACAGAGGCCCAAGAAGCTTCGGAGTTCATGTTTGTCTCTTGGAACTGGCCAATCACGGATGGCTTCTATCTTGTCTTCGTTGGTGCGGATTCCTGACTCGGATATAATGTGGCCCAAAAACTCTATTTCTTTTTGGAACAAGGAACACTTCTTCGGATTGAGTCTCAGGTTGGCATTATTAATTCTGGAGAATACTTCGTCCAGCTTCTTCAGATGTTCGTCGAATGTCTGGCCCATGACTAGAATGTCGTCGAGGTATACTAAGCACGTCCTCTATGTTAATCCGCTCAGTACATACTCCATTAGCCTCTCAAATGTAGCGGGTGCATTACATAACCCAAAGGGCATGACCGTGAACTGAAACAGCCCTTTATTGGTGGAGAACGCTGTCTTCTCTCTGTCGTTTGCGTGTAGACCAACCTGCCAATATCCACTTTTTAGGTCTAGTGTGGAGAACCAACGGGAGCCTGCTAGTGTGGTCAAAGTGTCATCGATTCGGGGTAGTAGATAGCTGTCTTTCTTCGTGACATCATTCAGCTTTCTGTAGTCCACGCAAAATCGGGTGGTTCCATCCTTCTTTTTAACTAACACGACGGGAGCAGACCATGGGCTGATGGATGGCTCAATAACTCCATTTTGTAACATGGACTCGATTTTTCCCTCGACTGCCTGTTGTTGCCCCAATATTACTCGTCTAGGTGGTATTCTGATGGGTTGAGCCTTTCCGGTATCTATTCGATGCTGGATGATGTTGGTGCGACCAGTGGTTCCATTTTTACTGTTAAAAATTTGCCAGTGCTTTGTGATAAATTGCTTGGCTTTCTTCTGGTTCTCTGGTGTCAAGTGTGTCAAATAGTCAGCAAACTGTTGTAGGAACTCTTTATCGGGTCCTGTCTCTTTCAATGGAATGTCCCTTTCTCAGTGGTCTGCCGATGTAGAGGGGCGGCGATGGTGGCAAATCCCTCAAGAAAACGCCGGTAGTATGAACAGATGCCCAAGAAGCTTCGGATTTCATGCTTGCTCTTGGGACTGGCCAATCACGGGTGACTTCTATCTTGTCTACGTTGGTGCGGATTCCTGACTCGGACACTACGTGGCCCAGAAACTCTACTTCTTTTTGGAACAAGGAACACTTCTTCGGATTGAGTCTTAGGTTGGCGTTATTAATTCTGGACAATACTTCGTCCAGGTTCTTCAGATGGTAGTCGAATATCTGGCCCATGACTAGAATGTCGTCGAGGTATACTAAGCACGTCCTCCATATTAACCCGCTCAGTACATACTCCGTTAGCCTCTCAAATCTAGCGGGTGCATTACATAACCCAAAGGGCATGACCGTGAACTGGAACAGCCCTTTACTGGTGTAGAACGCTGTCTTCTCTCTGTCGTTTGCGTGTAGACCAACCTGCCAATATCCACTTTTTAGGTCTAGTGTGGAGAACTAACGGGAGCCTGCTAGTGTGGTCAAAGTGTCATCGATTCGGGGTAGTGGATAGCTGTCTTTCTTCGTGACGTCATTCAGCTTTCTGTAATCCACACAAAATCGGGTGGTTCAATCCTTCTTTTTAACTAGCACGACGGGAGCAGACCATGGGCTGATGAATGGCTCAATAACTCCATTTTGTAACATGGACTCGATGTTTTCCTCGACTGCCTGTTGTTGCCCCAGTGGTAGTCGTCTAGGTGGTATTCTGATGCCTTGAGCCTTTCCGGTATCTATTCGATGCTGGATGATGTTGGTGCGACCGGTGGTTCCATCTAGACTGTTAAAAATTTGCCAGTGCTTTGTGATAAATTGCTTGGCTTTCTTCTGGTTCTCTGATGTCAGGTGTGTCAAATGATCAGCAAACTGTTGTAGGAACACTTTACTGGGCCCTGTCTCCTTCACCGATGTCTGGTACTCTTCTTCGTAATTGATGATGGTCTCTACTGGCTCGAAACAAACTATCTCTTGACCATTGGCAATTCTGATGTCGTTGTTCAACAAATTCAGGACTCTGATTGGTATATCTCGTCCGGTTTTAACTATAGCCCTTCCAACTAAGTAGTCATGAGCTGAGTGTACGGGCTCCACCATTCCAACGCAGCTCCCAGGATTGCTGTCTAGCTGCCCATGTTTAATCTGTTCCGTTCGACCGGGAATTCTAGCTGAAGACTTTGCCAGAATTTTTATGGAGGTGACTGAACTGTTGACGGGCCTTGTCAATACAAATTCCTCATTTAGGAACCGAAGAACATCATATCTCGGGTCGAACATAAATCCATTCTGGCTAATTAGGTCCATTCCCAGTATAAAATCGTCCTCAATATTCGCTACCAGGACCCTATGCCGGATCATGTTGTCCCCTATCTGTAGCACCACATCTGCCTCACCCTTTATTGACATGGACTCGTCGGTGACTGTTCTAAGCTGGATGTTATTGGTAACTGGCCGAATTTCTGATGCTCTCAAGACCCTGGACTTGGCAATGGAAACAGCGGCGCCGGTGTCGATGGTGATGGTAACTGCTTGCCCATTGATGGTGTCTCTGATGACTAGACTGCCGCTATCTCGGCAAAATCCCTGGATTGATAACGTTTTGGGGGCTGGTGGAGGGTCAGTCAGCATTCGCCCCCTTATGCTGACTGACTGACGGTCAGATCAGCCAGCAGCGCTTGAAATGGTGATTCTGACTCTTCCTGGTTGAAGGAAACTGCTCGGACCCTGGGCTTGGACATGTTCATGACGGCCTGTAATTCCAAAGCCCGAAGTAGAGCTTCATTACTCTTCTTGACGCCACTCAGTCTTAAATTTCTTTGTACTTCCACATCTCTGATGCCGTTTATGAAACTCTGTGTAGCCAAGTGGTCTTTCGTTTCCTCTGGCAGGTCTGGGTAGGGCAACTGTACAAACCGCCTAATCTCTGCTTCGAATTCTTGGAGGCTTTCACCGGGTTTTTGAGTTTTTCCACTCAGTTGGATTTGGTATACCTGACTCAAGGATTTATTGTCGTATCGCTTATCCAGGAATTGCCTTGTTCCTCGACTGGAATGCTTTGGAGGAGCTCTAGGGCCGGACCTCTTAACGAAATTACCAGAGAAGTAGATTTTTCTTGATTATCCCATCCATTAGCTGTAGCCACGGCCTCAAATTGCCGTTTATACATGGGCCAAGATGAACTGCCGTCGAATGTGGGTGGTTTACTAAAGGAACCTTTGGTACTCACGGTGTGCTGGTATTTTCCTCGCTGTTGCATTTTTTTGATTTCTGTTTCTACCTTGTCTTGGATGGCACTGATTTTATCTTGTACTTCACTTCACTTTGTACCATGTTTTTAATGGAACTGATTTCAAATTTCACCTTGCTCTTTCTGGATGGAATCGATGTCATCTACTTTGATTTCAAGAGTCTCCACATTACTTTTTAGGATCTTTATGTCGTCGTTTATTTCTTTTATGTCTGATTCAACTATTTGCATTATTTCATTAACTGTTTCATTAACTTGCGATACTATTTGCATTAATTGTTCAAATTGCAATTGTCTTTTTTATTCCGTTTTGCCTTGTTTTTCTTCAAATAACTTAAAATCATTTTGTCGTTTTTCTTCTCGTATTTTAAATTCATTTTGTCTGTGTTCATCTAATAATTTAAATTCATTTTGTCGTTTTATTTCAATTTGATCTTGTTTTTCTACAAATTTCGAGAATAATCCTTGCATTAAATTTTGTTGTTTTTCTTCCATGGCAGTGACAAGATTTTCTAATTCTATTTTACGTTTTTCATAAAAAGATTTTACTAACCTTTGTTGAATTTCTTTTTGATATTGTTTCTCCTTCTTCTCACGTTTTTCTAGAATCTGAGCTATTTTTTCGTCTAGTCCCTCCGTAACCTGTTTTGACTATTTTTTTGGTAGTTTCGTTCATCTTTTCCATGGTACGAGTTTCCATAAATCAAATTGCTATTTTAACTGCACTTAATCCTTTACTTCTGACACCAAATTGCAATATAGTCCGTGGGTTCAATTATAATTATAACACTAATATTCACTTTCACTTTTCTAGAACTTTACTTACATCGAATATACAACAGCTGGTTGAAATATCACACTCACAGTTTTGCATATAAGCTCTTCGCTCCACCAACTGAACTCGCGATCGTGGCCTGCTTCCTTTATAAAACCAGCATATAAAATTTTCACAGAAATCATCATCACTCCTACAGGTGCTGAGTCTTTCCGAGAACCATTTTTTATCTCAAGGCTTTGGGTAAATTTCGTAACAATATATATATATATATATATATATATATATATATATATATATATATATAAAGACACTTCAGTTAATGGGAAAGCAGCCTGGTAAAAATACAGGTTTTAGGAAACTCTTTTTATTATGAAGCCTTTCATACTTTGTGAGTATGTGAAGTGACAAGAATTGTCTGTCAATTAGAAAGATCAAAAAATGAAAACATTTTTTGATCTTATATGGACCAAGCTATGAAAATGATACTGTGATAGAAGCGAAAGCAGAAGGCTACGAGAATTATGCGAACCGAACTGAAGAGGGCAGATGTGACTCTGCTGAAACGTCGTCATTTTAACATCGATCCCAGCAGGGATCAGTTATCAACTACGCGGATGAACTCCCGGAAACCGCGAATACTGTATTCGAGTAACTAGAAGCGAAAGCAGAAGGCTACGAGAATTATGCGAACCGACAGATGGCAGATGTGACTCTGCCGAAACGTCGTCATATATATATATATATATATATATATATATATATATATATATATATATATATATATAATTTTTTTTTCACTAAATCGAAAGTTTTTGAGTTAAGCTACAATACAACATTAAATTCACAACTGTATGTTTATTACTTTAGGAGTTATTGTTGTTTGAACATAGCGTATGCACAAGCACAAAAGACCTTTGTCGGGACTTTAAACAGGTAGGTAAACATTAAAACCACATTAAAGTCTTATTACTTGCTGAAACCATAAACGAAGTGTATGTCAGCAACATGTTGCGTTGAATATTGACGATTTGCCATATTCATATCACAAGACAACCACTAATACAGAACGTAAACAGCACGGACGGTAAGTAAAAGTAGGGATCATAAGGCAGGGCCAGGTACAACAAACGTAACTAGTCTTTATCCTGTAAGTTCTTTGCAGGTAGAGTCAATGTGTTCCATTTCGCTTACTCCTGCTAGTCGCGAATAGCATTGCTAGCCTTTTCTCGGACAGCACGCAGCTAATGTCAGATGTCACTTAATAAAGGTCTTTTTTGCTTGCGCATACGCTATGTTCAAACAACAATAACTCCTAAAGTAATAAACATACAGCTATGAAATTAATGTTGTATTGTAGCTTAACTCAAAAACTTTCGATTTCGTGAAAAAAAATGAGAGGTAATCGGGACTACTTTTGCATTGATTTGCAACAATTTGTTCATTTGCATAATTTCTTGACCCTTTTTTTGCATTTCATCTTTTTTTCAAAAGTTATGAAAACGATAACACTTTGTTTTGAAATGTTGTTGATAGACAATTTTATTGTCCGTCGAGTAAGCCTATTTTTATCTCAGTAAGACCAAAACTTTAAGAGATATAAAAGTTTTTGTTCACACGTAGAGAATGGGTCATTAAAAAAACAAAATGGCTGCCATATGACGGGGTGGGGTATTGAGCCCTAGTATATAGTGTATTTGTGTATTAAAATAGTTGCTTTACATGTATTTAGATTATCGCTAGTCCATAACAGGACACACTGTATATATACTTATATATGTGTGTGTCTGTGTGCATATTGTTTCATGGACGGAAATATGTGGTTCTATTCTGTTGAAAAATCTTCTGAAGTTTCGCCAAAATCAGAATTATTGATGGGCTTTCTCAGGTAGCAATATCTTGTACTTCGGCCCATCTAACTTTAGTCTGCAAAGAAAACCTCGGGCAACATATATTGTGCGGTGAGAAGTGATTGGGGGAAGGTGTCCATCATCCATGCCATTGCCTTCAGAGCCAGTTAAAAATGTAAGACGTTCAGATCTAGCTAGTCGTATATTGTTAGTATTACGCATATTAATTCTTTATGGCGTATATCCCATTCGGCTTTTGTGGATGGTAGCAAAATTTCAAGCTATCCACTAGAATGCTCTATGGTTGCTTTATTGACTATTTTGCCTCTAATTGATATTCCATATTGTATTGTTTAAAATACGAGTCACCCCACTGTTCCCTCACTTAAAAACATGCCTTCTCAAATGATTTTTTATTGTAATACTTTCAGTAATTTTTGAGGTATTATTATTTTTTTGAAGTGCTAAATTTAAGTTTAATATATATATATATATATATATATATATATATATATATATACATATATATATATATGTTTTAGGTGGTTTCCGGGAATTCATCCGCGTAGTTGATAACTGATCCCTGCCGGGATCGATGGTAAAATGACGACGTTTCGGCAGAGTCACATCTGCCCTCTTCAGGTCGGTTCGCATAATTCTCGTAGCCTTCTGCTTTCGCTTCTAGTTACTCGAATACTAACATTTTCTGAAGCGAGCGCGCTTTTATATAGTCGCGGCTCGGCGCCTATCGGTTGACACCATGAACGGCTGCGTGTGACTGGCCCTTGGCGCTCAGTGGGCACGGCTCCATCCTGCTGATTTGTTATTTCGGGTTGAATTGTTATTGGATGGGTACGGGCCGGTACGGTGTTTAATAGGATTTTCCAACAATTCGATAAGTTCTGAATTTCATTGCGTGCGTTTAGACTGTGAGGTCTCTTCGCTATTTCAATTGCCTCTCTTACGAGTCTTGATTTCGGGTGTTCTATATTTGCCAGTACTCTGCTCTTCTCAAAGTCTATTCGGTGTGACATCGTGGTGGCGTGTACCGCAATGGATGTTGTTTTTTCCTGCTTTCTTACAGCGTTCTGGTGTTCATCACGTCTAGCTTGAATTCTTCTATTAGTTTGTCCCACATAGGTTTTATGACAGTCTGCACATGGAGTCTCGTACACTCCCTGTTGTTCTAAAGGGATCCTCGTCTTCGGAGTTCTCAACACCGTGCTTATTTTTCTGTCTGTATTGAAAATAGTATCGATATTGTGTCTCCGTAGAATTCTTGCAATACTGTCCGTGGTCCCCTTGACATACGGTAAATAAGCCTTGGTTATTGGTGTCTCATGCTCCTCGTCTGTTTGTCTCGGTTTTGACATTAGGGCTCTTTGAATATTTCGGTCTGTAAATCCGTTTTGTCTCAGAGCTGTTTTCAAACTGTCCATTTCCTGTTTGATGTTATTCTGGTCAGCTAGCCTTTGTGATCTGGTTACTAAAGTCTTAACGACGGCTTGTAGTTGGGCTGGGTGGTGGTGGGAATTAGCATGAAGGTATCTGTTGGTGTGAGTTGCTTTCCTATATACCGTATGGCCAAGGGTTCCATCTTGCTTCCTATTTATGAGAACATCAAGGAATGGCAGTTGATTGTTGGCTTCAACCTCCATGGTAAATTTTATTTTGTGATGGATGCCATTAAGGTGATCTAAAAAAGTATTGAGGTGTTCCCTCCCATGAGGCCAAATCACAAATGTATCATCCACATATCGCAACCACAAACTGGGTTTAAGAATTGTTGTTCTTAGTGCCAACTCCTCAAAGTTCTCCATAAAAAGGTTCGCTATAACTGGTGAGAGTGGCGATCCCATTGGCGCTCCTTCTACTTGTTTGTATCGTTGGTTCTCGTAAACAAAATAGGTGTTCATCAGACAGTGCCTTGTTAAGTCTACAAGGTGTTGAGGTGGTTTGTATTTTTCTGTTATGATATCCAAGGCTTCGTCGATAGGGATGTTGGTGAAAAGGGACACTACGTCAAAACTTACAAGAAGACACTCTGGTTGTAAGACCGTTTTTCTAAGAATTTCGATGAAATGTGTCGAATTTTTTACATATCTGCCCCCTCTGCAAACGGTTGAAGTTGTTGGGCTAGGTATTTGGCTAGGTGTTGTGGATCCAATTGAGCTTACTATTGGCCTCAAAGGTGTACCTTCCTTATGTACTTTTGGCAACCCATAGAATTTCGGACATCTCGAAGACTTTTCACGCGGAATGAGTTGCAGTTGGAGATTTTTGTCGATCCTACTTGCTTGTATTTTGGCCTTGGTTGTTTTCTCTAGATAAGTTGTTGGGTCACTAGCAATTTGTTTATATGCTGGATCTTGTAGCAATATTTGAATTTTGTTTGAATAATCCGCTGTATCTAAAATTACAGTCGCATTTCCTTTATCAGCAGGTAGAATGACAATGTCCTTGTTGAGGCGCAGTTGTTTCAAGGCCTCATTTTCTTCTATAGATAGGTTCCATTTGGGTGGTTTAGACTTTCTTAGAACATGTGACACATCTTGTCTAATTATTTCCGCGGTGTTCGCATCTAATTTTGAAACTGCTGTTTCCACGCCACATATTATGCTCTCTGTTGGTATGTGAGAGGGAGCAATAGCGTAATTGAATCCCTTAGCCAACACGCCAATCGAGGAAGTGTTCAATTGGATCGAAGATAAGTTATAAACGGTTTTATTAGTTTCCAATGGCCGTGAGGTTAGACTGTGACCGTTATTTTCCGAGACAAATTCGTTTTTGGGCTTCTGTTGGAGCTTCAATTTGTTAAATTTTGCCTGTTGTTGCATTGTTGTCAACTCTGCATTCGTTTCGGCCCTAAGTTCGCTAATCTCATCGAATTTATCCCATATTATCGTATGGAGTGAATTGCTTATCTGTAGGTGGATATCTAGGAGTTTAGTATTAAGAACATCCAAATCTCTTCTGACATCACGTATGGCTTCCCTAAGTAGGGCACAACTAGCTTTCCATAAGATATTCTGTGTTTTTCTGTTGTTCTTCCAGAACTTTACCGTCATGTTTTTCGGAATAACTCCTTCATCGCGGCATCGTTGTAAAAAATGTAGATCGCACAAAAGTTTGCTTCTTTTCGCGCGTAATTTCTCAAATGTTTTACACAAATGAAAAGTATTCTCCCTGCCGGGATCAGTTATCAACTACGCGGATGAATTCCCGGAAACCACCTAAAACATTTAGTGCCCGCGAAAACTTAAAAACAAATATAGTGAATCTCTACGGGGAGAATACTTTTCATTTGTGTAAAACATTTGAGAAATTACTCGCGAAAAGAAGCAAACTTTTGTGCGATCTACATTTTTTACAACGAAGCCGCGATGAAGGAGTTATTCCGAAAAACATGACGGTAAAGTTCTGGAAGAACAACAGAAAAACACAGAATATCTTATGGAAAGCTAGTTGTGCCCTACTTAGGGAAGCCATACGTGATGTCAGAAGAGATTTGGATGTTCTTAATACTAAACTCCTAGATATCCACCTACAGATAAGCAATTCACTCCATACGATAATATGGGATAAATTCGATGAGATTAGCGAACTTAGGGCCGAAACGAATGCAGAGTTGACAACAATGCAACAACAGGCAAAATTTAACAAATTGAAGCTCCAACAGAAGCCCAAAAACGAATTTGTCTCGGAAAATAACGGTCACAGTCTATCCTCACGGCAATTGGAAACGAATAAAACCGTTTATAACTTATCTTCGGTCCAATTGAAGACTTCATCGATTGGCGTGTTGGCTAAGGGATTCAATTACACTATTGCTCCCTCCCACATACCAACAGAGAGCATAATATGTGGCGTGGAAACAGCAGTTTCAAAATTAGATGCGAACACCGCGGAAATAATTAGACAAGATGTGTCACATGTTCTAAGAAAGTCTAAACCACCCAGAAGGAACCTATCTATAGAAGAAAATGAGGCCTTGAAACAACGGCGCCTCAACAAGGACATTGTCATTCTACCTGCTGATAAAGGAAATGCGACTGTAATTTTAGATACAGCGGATTATTCAAACAAAATTCAAATTCAAATATTGCTACAAGATCCAGCATATAAACAAATTACTACTGACCCAACCACTTATCTAGAGAAAACAACCAAGGCCAAAATACAAGCAAGTAGGATCGACAAAAATCTCCAACTGCAACTCATTCCGCGTGAAAAGTCATCGAGATGTCCGAAATTCTATGGGTTGCCAAAAGTACATAAAGAAGGTGCACCTTTGAGGCCAATAGTAAGCTCAATTGGATCCACAAC
Source organism: Octodonta nipae (assembly GCA_034190945.1). Taxonomy (NCBI): domain Eukaryota; kingdom Metazoa; phylum Arthropoda; class Insecta; order Coleoptera; family Chrysomelidae; genus Octodonta; species Octodonta nipae. Next base: position 90,117,313 of record CM067216.1, on the reverse strand, counting down.
ACCTACCCAAATACCTAGCCCAACAACTTCAACCGTTTGCAGAGGGGGCAGACTCATATGTAAAAAAAAATTCGACACATTTCATCGAAATTCTTAGAAAAACGGTCTTACAACCAGAGTGTCTTCTTGTAAGTTTTGACGTAGTGTCCCTTTTCACCAACATCCCTATCGACGAAGCCTTGGATAACATAATAGAAAATACAAATCTCCTCAACACCTTGTAGACTTAACAAGGCACCTATTTTGTTTACGAGAACCAACGATACAAACAAGTGGAAGGAGCGCCAATGGGATCGCCACTCTCACCAGTTATAGCGAACCTTTTTATGGAGAACTTTGAGGAGTTGGCACTAAGAACAACAACTTTTAAACCCAGTTTGTGGTTGCGATATGTGGATGATACATTTGTGATTTGGCCTCATGGGAGGGAACACCTCAATACTTTTTTAGATCACCTTAATGGCATCCATCACAAAATAAAATTTACCATGGAGGTTGAAGCCAACAATCAACTGCCATTCCTTGATGTTCTCATAAATAGGAAGCAAGATGGAACCCTTGGCCATACGGTATATAGGAAAGCAACTCACACCAACAGATACCTTCATGCTAATTCTCACCACCACCCAGCCCAACTACAAGCCGTCGTTAAGACTTTAGTAACCAGATCACAAAGGTTAGCTGACCAGAATAACATCAAACAGGAAATGGACAGTTTGAAAACAACTCTGAGACAAAACGGATTTACAGACCGCAATATTCAAAGAGCCCTAAAGTCAAAACCGAGACAAACAGACGAGGAGCATGAGACACCAATAACCGAGGCTTATTTACCGTATGTCAAGGGGACCACGGACAGTATTGCAAGAATTCTACGGAGACACAATATCGATACTATTTTCAATACAGACAGAAAAATAAGCACGGTGTTGAGGACTCCGAAGACGAGGATCCCTTTAGAACAACAGGGAGTGTACGAGATTCCATGTGCAGACTGTCATAAAACCTATGTGGGACAAACTAATAGAAGAATTCAAGCTAGACGTGATGAACACCAGAACGCTGTAAGAAAGCAGGAAAAAACAACATCCATTGCGGAACACGCCACCACGATGTCACACCGAATAGACTTTGAGAAGAGCAGAGTACTGGCAAATATAGAACACCCGAAATCAAGACTCGTAAGAGAGGCAATTGAAATAGCGAAGAGACCTCACAGTCTAAACGCACGCAATGAAATTCAGAACTTATCGAATTGTTGGAAAATCCTATTAAATACCGTACCGGCCCGTACCCATCCAATAACAATTCAACCTGAAATAACAAATCAGCAGGATGGAGCCGTGCCCACTGAGCGCCAAGGGCCAATCACACGCAGCCGTTCACGGTGTCAACCGATAGGCGCCGAGCCGCGACTATATAACAGCGCGCTCGCTTCAGAAAATGTTAGTATTCGAGTAACTAGAAGCGAGAATTATGCGAACCGACCTGAAGAGGGCAGATGTGACTCTGCCGAAACGTCGTCATTTTACCATCGATCCCGGCAGGGATCAGTTATCAACTACGCGGATGAATTCCCGGAAACCACCTAAAACATTTAGTGCCCGCGAAAACTTAAAAACAAATATATATATATATATATATATATATATATATATATATATATATATATACCTATATACCGTTACTTCTATTTATCCTTATATCTTCATATCAAGTTACGAGTAATTTTCTTCATTTAAAACTGGAAGAATTATGTTTTCAGTTATGGCATAATTTTTACGGTTTTCGTAATAGTTTAACTAAAGTTATATATGTCCACTTGATATACATCTCGAGACTAAGTCGTCTCGTGATTTATCACATAACATTGTTCGTTCGAGAGTAAGCTGGGTAACCATGGTCGCTGGAGATCAAGGAAGATATTAGAAACTACAATATGCCAAACTAGTAAGAGTGTCAGCTCCATGATCTCCGTGTCGACTTGAAGGGAAACCAAGTTTGTAGGTCTCTAGAGAATCATATTAAGCAAACGTAGTAAATTCTTCACATCTTTTTTAAATAGTCCTTGTGGTTTACATTGTACACATGGCACAGTAAATATTTTTAAATGTTAATATTTAATTTTGACTGAAATAAGTCAGATGCAAATGAGGTAAAAGTATACAAGGTAAAAATGATATGTTATTACAATTTCAGTTCCCTTTATACGAGAAACAGTACTTTATTGTTTTTTTTGTTCTTTTAAACATTTTAATTACAAAGCCATATTTTATGTCAAATATGTTGAATAACCAATAAACATGTATGGAAATATTTGAAAATGTTATTATAGTTTATGTTCTATTAAACAAGAAACATACTAAATAATACTTAAAAGAATACTATTATTAAATACTTGGGTTCGACTTAACTTAAAAAAATACGCTTTTAACCTCCATCTAGAACAGCAAACCGCAAAAAACAATATTTATAAACTATGTCAAATTATCTACTTAAGAGCTCACAGTTTATTATTAAATTTGCTCCTCTTTAAGAATGAGCATTTGACAAATCCTGTTTGTAATATTGTTAACTGCTTTAAGAGGTTGCTTTTTAGGGTACGTTCGTTCTCCTTGCAGGAATTCTTCAGGAGGTATCTTTCGTAGATTTGATCCCTACCTCTGCTTCAGCCATTATGTCCGTTAACTAGTTTCTTTCAGATTTCGCTTTCTTTCAGGGGTGTATTTGCAGGTGCAGTCATACTATTGCAACTGCAGATGTATTTTTTGATATAGATTCAATGGTTTATTATATGAAACCAATCCCGACTTTAGTCGTTCTGTAAATTCTAACTACTCTTTTTTTAACGCCTATCCTCTATGATCTTCATCAAGCTCAATGTCGAATTGTTTTGACCCATATCTTCGTCGTTCTCCTTTACGATATATGAAATCTCTAAAATGGTCTTTGTCGTGGTAATTACTTCTAATCCTTCTACTGGGACTCTTTGAAGTCGGTTTAGCCGGTTTCGTCTAATTAATTAATAGCCATATCCAGTACGAAATCAACATCAATATCCGCTTATGCTGCCCAATCGCGGGGTGTTCGGGAAATTGATTATCCTAGAACTTAATCTGCCAAGCAAAACTAAGAAACCATCTCCTGCCGGCTCCACACTCTCGCGAGGCGTCTCCTGGGGGCTCTCGGTACGAGTCTTGATGAGTGGAGGTTGCAGGAGTGCTGGCCATCAACACTCTCGATTTATTCAGTGAATTGCTACTTTGTAATCCGGTCAATTTACACATTCGTTACAAAAAATCATAATAAAATTTACTCGAGGTCAAAAGTCAAAAAAATGAGTTCGCGATTTTCATCAAAACAGTAAGTTTTATCGCAAAATTACCTCAAACAAAAATTTTAGAACATAAAATGCTCTACCAGAAATATAGTAATATTTTTTTCCTAAGAGCCACCGTTTTAGAGATATAACGCTTTAAAAAGTTAATTATTTGTAATCGTTATAATTTGCACACGTTTCCACGCCACCTATGAGGTAGTGTACTTAGCGCTTTTTTTATGTGGTTGCCCCAGTAGGCCTATTTCTTGGGTCTTTTGTGATTCGGAACTATTGCAAAATAATATTTATTAATAAGGGTTGGTAAAAATAAAAGCGGTGTAACTAAAAATAGTCGCTAAATTTATTCATCGGAATCATAATTTTCTAATATTCCTGCTTCTTCTTCTGCGTCTTCTCCTTCTGCTTGATCTTCTTCTTCTTCCTTTTCTTCTTCTTCACTTTGGGTGCAAGTAAATTGCCCCAATAGCGATTTCTCGTTGGTATCATAGAAGTCATAGGAATCCTCTACAGTTGGTGACTCAACATTAGAGTACGACCGGCCTTGACAATATGTACACGTCAGGGAACAAAACAGGCCAACTTTTGTGCAACTAGTTGCAAAATATTGTGTTGAGCAGTTTCTATGGCGCTGGAAGAAGCAGAAGAGGGAGTATAAATATTCGAAAATTATGATTCAGATGAATAAATTGAGAATTTTTTTTTAATTTCACCGCTTTTATTTTTACCAACCCTTATTAATAAATATTATTTTGCAATAGTTCCGAAACAAACAAAATCACAACAGACCCGTGGAATAGGCCTACTGGGGAAACCACGTCAAAAAACGAGCTAAGTAAACTGCCTCATAAGTGGTGTGGAAACGTCTGCAAATTATGACGATTACAAATTATTCAACTACTTGAAGCTTTATATCTCTAAAACGGTGGCTCTTAGGAAAGACATCATTTATACATTTTTTTGTAGAGAATTATATGATCTACAATTTTTGTCTGAGGTAATTTTGCGATAAAACTCACCGTTTTGCTGAAAATCGCCAAAAACACATTTTTTGACCTTTGACCTCTAGCCAAATTTTTTCCACAGACCGGAACAATGAGGATTTAGGCCTAAATTGATCGCACTATAATTCTCTCGGCCTTGCTCTCCGGCGTCTTTTGACTCCGGCCCGAAAAACTGACAAAAACCTTAGAGACAGCGGGGCGAGGCAAGGAAGACGAGGATACACGAGTGCACCGTCCACACTCTCGCACTCGCGTTATCTGGTGTGACCTCCTGGAAAGTCTGGATGCGGCATTAGATAATCCTTTCGATAAAAACATTGCGAAAACGAAATTAAAACGGCTGTATATAAAACCTATCAGCAACGGTAGTCCCGAAATTTCGATGACAATAAAAAAGGTTAACGTGTTTCCTAATTCGAATATAAACTCGACTGACATATATAATGGTGACTACTTTATGCGAGGCAATTTGGTTTTGAAGCAGGGATCCAGCTTATAGTCATAGTCATTATGTTTGTGTACGAGAGTTTATTTATTTATTTTGCTAAAAATAAATACGTTGAAACTGAAAATAAATATTTATGAATTTTGAACCCAGAGAGTCTATTGCATTTGGTGACAGATTAAGTGAAGTTAACATCTTACATTCGACGAGACTAGCAAAAAAACATTCAAACTGATCCTGGAAAAACGTGACAAATAGAAGAAACAAAATGATGAACAAATTCAATAAAGGTTACTGAAAGTGAAATCTTTTGATGAAAAACGTAAATTGAGTTTGTAAATCTTGTCGCTAACATAGATGAAAAGCAGCCAAACCTTTTATCTAGGATGAAAAGTGAATAGCAGAATTTAATTGAAGGGTTATTTCAGCAATTAATGCAAATAGTAATCCAAATTAATAGAACAGTTAATCAGAGAATGCAAATAGTGGAATCTGACATAAAGCAGATAAACTATGACATAAAGATTCTAAAAAACACTGTGGACACTCTTGAAACCAAAGTAGATAATATCGATTCCATCCAAAGCCAGGTAAAAGTTGAAATCAGTTCCATTCAAAAAACAGTACAAAGTGAAGTAAAAAATAAAAGCAGTGCTATCCAACACAAAGTGGATATATAAATTTAAAAATTGAACAAGACTTGCAGATAGGAATATTATAATATACCGTAAATATCAAAAGTTCGTTTAGCAACCCACTTCTGATGGCAGTTCATCTTGGCCTATGTACAAATGGCAACTTGAAGTTAACGGATGGGACAGCCAAGAAAAATCTACCTGTCTCGTAATTTCTTCAAGAGGTCCGGCATTTGAACTCCTCCAAAGCATTCCATTACGAACAAAGTAATTTCGATAAGATCATCGCAATACTAGACAAAAGGTAAGCTAATCAATCTTGAGCCACGTATGCCAAGTGTAGCTTAATGGAAAAACGCAAAAATCGGGAGAGAGTCTTCAAGAATTTGAAGCAGAGATTAGACGTTTAGTAAACTTGTCTTATTCAGATTTACTAGCATAAAAAAAATCAATTGGCGACATACAGTTTCATAAACGCTATCAAGGATGTTGAAGTACAAAGAAACCTAAGACTTTAAGAAGAGTAATGAAGCTAAAAGTTCGATCAGTTCCTTTCAAGGAGGAGGAGCATGTTACTGTTGTGGATGGACAGGACACTTTCAACATGAGTGTAGAGTAAGGCTACCTGAACGATCACCAAACAGGGTTAGCCAACAAAACAACCTCTTGTACAGGAACAGTCAGCTAGTCAGCATGCGGGGGCAAATGCTTACTAATCCTCCACCAGCCCCCAGGACAGTTTCCATCCGGAGATTTTGCCGACATAACAGCATCAACAGCCGCACAATCACCATTACTTATAACACCTTCGCCGCTGTTTCCATTGCCAGGCTCAGGGTTTTGAGGTCATAGGAAATCCGGCCAGTTAACAACATCCAGCTAAGAACAGTAACCGGCGAGTCCATGTCAATACAAGGGGAGGCAGATGTGGTACTACTGCTAGAGGACAACATAATACAGCATAGGGTCCTGCTAGCAGATATTGAGGACCATTTTATGCTGGGTATGGACCTAATTAGACAACATGTGTTCATGTTCGACCAGAGATATCATGTTCTCAAATTCCTAAATGAGGACTTGAATAGACACGGCCCACCAATACCTCAGCGACTTCCATAAAAATTGTAGCGAAATTCTCAACCAGAATTCCCGGTGGAAGGAAACAAATTATACATACTAATTAGAGTCCTGAATATGTCCAACAACGACATCCAAATTGCCTATGGTCAAGAAATAGTTTGTTTCAAGGCAGTAGACACCATCATCCATTACAAAGAAGTGTACCACACATCGGTGCAGGAGACAGGGCCCTGTAAATAGATTTTACGACAGTTTGCCGACAATTTGAAACACCTTACACCAGAGAAACAGCAGAAAGTCAAGCAATTTACCGCAAATCACTGGCAAATTTTTAATAGTACAGATGGTACTACCGGTCGTACAAACATTATCCAGCACAGAATAAATACCGGGAACGCTTAAACCATAAGAGTACCACCTAGGAGACTATCATTGGCGCAATAATAGGCAGTCAAGGAAAACATCCAGTCTATGTTATAATATGGAGTTACGGAGCTATCCATCAACCTATAGTCTGCTCCTGTTATTTTGCGTTAATTATAAAAAATTGAACTATGTTACGAGGAAAGACAGCTATCCACTCCTTCGATTGGATTACACACTCACAACACTCGTAGGGTCCTATTGCTTCGCCACACTAGTGGATATTTCCAGCTTGGATACATGAAAACGACACAGAAAAGACATTCTGGTCATGCGTCACACATTCGACGATCATCCGAAGAACCTTGACGAAGTCTTTTCTATAATTAAGAACGCTAATCTGAAACTCAACCCGAAAAACTGTTAAAAAAGAAGTAGAGTTTTTGGGCCACCGTGTTTCTGAGTTAAGAATCCGCATAAACAAAGACAAGACAGAAAGAAGCCATTCGTGATTGGCCAGTCCCAAGAGACAAGCATGAACTACAAAGCTATTTGGGGCTCTGTTCGTTCGACAAGCGATTTGTTGAGGGACTTACCGCCATTGCCGCACCTCTACAGCAGTAGTAGTAAATGAAAGTACTGCAACTCAACCTCAACCATTGCGAAGCAGCCCAAGACCTACTGGTACAGCGGGTGCGGGAATTGGATTGCGACGTAGCCATAATCTGCGAGCAGTACAAAAACTTCGACACCCTGTCCTGGGTAAATGACACAACGGACAGAGCAGCGATATGGGCTTGCGGTAAACTTCCGTTCCAACAACTCCCAAATACCCCCGAACCATGGCTTGTGAGAGCCAAAGTGGGAGGGGTTCACTTCTATAGCTGCTATGCACCTCCTAGTGCACAGCTCGAGGAGTTCGAGTTATTCTTGGACACCTTGGCGGAGGATGTACGGAAGCGTGAATCGGTCGCCATCGCAGGAGATTTCAACGCCTGGGCAATTGACTGGGGATGCCGGGAAACGAGCGCGAGAGGACGAGCTCTCCTTGAGACCATGTCTTCGCTCAACCTGGTACTCCTCAACACAGGAGACGTAAGCACATATCGCAAAGGCACAGCAAGCTCCATTATCGATGTGACATTCGTTAGCAGCAACCTAATTAAAGGGGGCTGTGAGTGGCGGGTCGATGAGGAGTTTACTAATAGCGACCACCAAGCTATTATATGGGAAATCAACACCACTCCCAAACGAAGATTGTGTGTCAGTCGTGCGAGGTCACAGCCAGTCGGTTGGAACAAAAATGCTTTCGATGCTGATTCATTCGCCTTGGTTATGGAGCAGGAAACATTGTCAATAGCAACAAGCGCAGAAGCCACTGCCAAAGAGGTAATGACAAGCGTTGTCAAGTCCTGCGATGCATCCATGCCAAGGAGACGGCAGAACAACAGCCGCCCACCAGTTTACTGGTGGAATGACACGATCTCACAACACCGACGAGAGTGTCTCAAAGCACGAAGGCTGCATCAACGAGCACGGAGACGCGACAGGGTCACAACAGAAGAACTAAGGCTCGACTATGAGATCAAAAGACAACAACTACGAAGAGCCATTCTCTCAAGCAAGAGATCCTACTGGAAGGAGTTGTTTGACGAAGTTGACCAAGATCCATGGGGAAAACCGTATAAAATCGTGATGCAAAAAATCAAGGCCACCCCCATGACATCAACGAACTGCCCCGAATCATTGCACCGCATTGTCACTCACTTGTTTCCTGCGAAGCCTGAGCTACCCGCTTATCCTTCGTGGCAGGTGAGGGACGAAGATATACCATCAGTGACTATGAATGAGCTGATGGGCGCGTGCAACCGGCTCCAAAACGGTAAGGATCCCGGTCCAGATGGCATACCTAACATCGCGCTAAAATGCGCCATAGCCAAAAGGCCTGACATGTTTCTACACATGTATGAGACCTGCCTAAAGCAGGGGGTTTTCCCGACTAAGTGGAAAAAGCAGAGGCTTGTGCTCCTCCCTAAAGGGGGAAAGAAACCTCCCGACGAACCGTCATCATATCGTCCCCTCTGTATGCTGGACTCTGCGGGAAAACTCCTTGAAAGGATAATAGCAGATAGGCTGGAGCCCTACGTTGAGCCGAAACTTTCCACCAACCAATTCGGGTTCAGAAAGGGGAGATCAACCATCGATGCCGTGAAACTCGTTACCAACATCGCCAGAGAGGCTATCTCGGGAAAGAGATGGAGAAGAGGTGGAAAAAAGTACTGTCTAATAGCCACCCTGGATATCAAGAACGCCTTTAACTCGGCCCGCTGGGACCGCATTTTGGAGGCTCTTGCCAGGATGGAAGTTCCGCAGTACTTGCGCAGAATGGTTTCAGCGTATTTCAAGGACCGCATCTTGTTGTACCAAACTGAAAATGGGCAAGTAGACTATAAGATCACAGGAGGTGTACCTCAGGGCTCTGTTCTTGGCCCCCTCTTATGGAACGTATTGTACAACGACCTGCTCCTGCTCGGTCTGCCTGAGGGCGTCAGGCTAGTGGCATTCGCCGATGATGTGGCATTGATCATAGTGCGCAAGCACATAGAGGAGATACAAACAACCTTCTCATTCGCTATAGCCACAATTCAGCATTGGATGCTCGCAGCGGACTTGAGTTTAGCAGAACAAAAGACCGAAACACTTCTTGTTAGCAGTCGAAAGGCAAGAGAAACCATCACCCTCAAAATAGGCGACTCCTACATACAGTCGCAGCCCTTCATCAGCTATTTGGGGGTGCTCCTGGACACACGGCTCAACTTCAAAGAGCACATAATCGCGGCCAGCAAGAAAGCAGCTGGGGTACAGGGGGCATTATCTAGAATAATGCCTAATGTCGGAGGCCCTAGACAGATAAGAAGACAGCTACTGGCAACAGTAACTACTTCTGTTTTGTTGTACGGGGCACCGGTATGGGAGAAATCGCTCGAGCTACCATCGTACCGCCGGAAAATGAAATCAGTCCAGCGGCTCTCAGCGATTCGAGTGGCATCATCCTACCGCACTGTGTCTTACGAGGCGGTGAGTGTGATTGCCTCTACCCTGCCAATCGACATCCTGGCTGCAGAAAGGGGACGGCTTTATCGCAGAAAGTTAGAAAAAGACCAGCCGACAGGAAACAGCGATGAAAGAGCCATGAGTCTAGGGGAATGGCAGGAGAGGTGGGACAGCTCTACTAAAGGCCGGTGGACATATCGATTGATACCTAACATCAGTCGTTGGGTCAACCGCCAGCATGGGGAGGTTGGGTTTTACATCACTCAACTACTGACTGGACATGGATGCTTTCGAGCATACCTGCACAGGTTCAGGAGGGCAAACTCCCCAAACTGCCCACACTGTACGGACGTGGTAGAGGACGCGGAACACGTGTTCTTCTCCTGCCCCCGGTTTCAGGATCAACGTGCTGAAGTGGAGAGGATTCTGGAGACTAATATCGTTCCAGAACAAATAGTAGAAGCCATGCTGAAGGGCCCCCAAGCCTGGAACTTGGTATCAGATTACGCGGAGACTATCCTCAAAGAACTCCGCGATACGTTCGAGGATTAGGATTTAGAAGCTTTTAATGGAAGAGCAGTAAACATCTGCAATGAACCACCCTTGCGAAGTAGTATTGACTAAGAGTGCCGCAGGGGACCATGGTTGTAGGAGAAAGAGGTTAGGGTTTTAGCGGGTATACGGTATACTGGTTTCAATGCAACGATCTACTCTTGCTTTGAAGTCATTGCATCGGGAGTCCCGCACGACGGCCAGCACGTGCTAGCTAAGTACGCAATGTATTTCCCCCCTCTTCGGATAAAAAACACAGCAGTAGACCATTGAGAAAGAGACCTTCCGTTAGAAACAGGTTTGTGATATATCATTCACACGACTGAAGGCGGCACTATGTTCTAGCCCAATCCTAACATTTCCCACAGTCTGGCAAATTCATCTCAGACACCGACGCCAGCAACATAGGTTTGGGAGGCATCCTTTCCCAGGTACAAGCTGGTGAAGAAAAGGTGATGGAGTACTACAGCCGTGGATTCTCGAAACCGGGAAAGAAGTATTGTGTCACTAGAAAAGAACTTCTTGCCATTATCAGGGCCGTAAACCATTTCCACAAATATCTCTATGGTGGTCATTTTCTAATCAGAACCGATCATGCCGCCCTTAAATGACTATTGGACATGAAGACACCGGAAGGATAACTCGGCAGGTGGATGAAGAAATTACACCAATACGATTACAAGATTGAACAACTTCCCGGCCGTTTGCATATTAACGCCGATACTTTGTCAACAAGAGGGTATCTCCATCCGACAGATGCCTATAGATCAATGAAGACGGGAGAACGTCGTCCTGACCAAAGTACATAATGGGAATACCGGTTGTTATCTGGGCATGAATAAAACCTTTGTTAAAATTCGCCAACGGTACTACTGGGTAAGTTACGTCGAAGATGTCAGAGCTTGGTGATGGAAATGTGACACCTGTGCAACCAGTAAGGAAGACCCGGATAAAGGGCACAATGCAGCAATACAACCGAGTTAGAGATTACTTCAGCAAATGGCCTGAGGGATATGCTATGCCCAATCAGGAGGCAACCACTGTGGCGACGGTGCTGATAGAACAGTTATTCAGCAAGTTTGTTATCCTGTTGAAGTTGCATTCAGACCAATGGCGTAACTTTGAATTCAATGTATTTCAGAAGGTACAATGTTGGAAATCAAGAAAACGGGAAGCACACCTTTGCATTCAAAGTCGGACGGAATGGTAGAGATTCAACACAACCTTGGAACTACATCTATCCAAGGTCATAAGCAATAACCAGCCTAATTGGGATGACTATATTCCCCTATTCCTGTTGAGCTATCGCTCAGCCGTACATAAGAGCCCAGGACTATTCGAAAAGGAGCTTTTAGCTCACCAGAAGAATCGCCCCAAGAATTTAATGATTATGCCGACCAACTTCGACATAACATGCTGGCAATGCACGAAAACTAGCCCGGACACAGATGTTGGCCACCAGCGATCTGATGACGATACGATTTGATCCCATGGCAAATTCAGTCGGGTCCCAAGAGATAGACAAGGTCTGGCTATACAACCCCCAGAGGAGCAAAGGCAAATCTTCAAAGCTCACACCAGCCTGGGATGGTCTGTACGAGTTGGTAAAGAGGGTCAACGACGTTGTCTATCTTATTCGCCGGAAGGCAAGAGCTAAGATTAAGATGGTACATTTTGATCGACTTGCTTCCCACCATGAAGAGAATGGTTCCGATCGGGACGATCAGCATTAAAGGAGAGCAGTGTTATAAAATTTATTTAACGCCGCCAAAAAATGAGAGACGTTCTAAATTAATCGTTTCGATAAAAACATTACGAAAACGAAATAAAAACTACTGTATATAAAAACCATCAACAAAGGTAGTACCAAAATTTGACTTTAAAAACACTAAGGTTGACGTATTTGCTAATTCGAATACCAAATAAACTGGCACCCGAAAAAAGACTACTCTTTTCAAGGCAGTTTGGTTTTGAAGCAGCGTGTACGATACCAGCTGAAAGTGTTAATTATTGGGTTTTTCTAAGAGAGTTTATTTGTTTATTTTGCTAAAAATAAAGACGTTGAAAGTGAAAATGAATATTTATGAATTTTGAACCCACAGAATCTATAGCATTATTTTACTTATTCATCTATATATGTTTTTATTTTATGTTTCATCCGTTAAAGTGAGTTTAATAAAATTCCGTGTCTCTATTATTTGACCAATGACAAGTTCAATTCTTATTTTTCTTAATAGAAATATGAGACATTTAAATATAAACATGTTCAGGAGTTTTCTATATACATCTTCAGTCTTAACAATTCTTTTTAAGTAACATTTGAAGCTACCGTGTCGTGATAAAAATTGTGTAAAGTAGTAGTCAGTATTTCCTAACTTGCTACCATACTATACTTTGATTTTGTAATTAATGATTTTCTCCACTTAGCCTTACCTGTAAAATATCACTGTCAGCATTTATATTATTGTTCCAACCTTACTTTTTTCATGATCTGAATTTTCCCTATTTGAATACTACTATTGTACCACACTTGTGCAACATTCAACAGTATGGACTGTACAACAAATCATAACTTTTTAACGTTTCTCATAATGCTACACAGTAGTTAAACAAAGAGAGGTCTGGAGCGGAAGTGGGCATAAAGGTAACCAGTCATCGAGTTCTCGCCGGGAGCTGCTGCCGAGCTGTTGGTAGTTGTTGTTTGGATAAGAAGAAGAAGACATTGGGAAGAAGAAGACATTGGGGGTGGTCGTAGGGGTGCGCGAAAGACATTTGGGTGTGTCACAGAGGTGCGCGCCATCTGTTGTTAATAAATGAAAGCAATTGTATTGTGGGTTGCGTGTGTTGCAGAGGTGCGCGCCATCTTATGTCAATAATTGAAAGCCATTGTATTGTGGGTTGCAGGGTGCACGCCATCTGTTGTTGGTTGTGGTGGTTAGAGAAAAAAAAGCTAAATACTTTGCCGGGTATCGAACGCGGTCAGGTGTCCAACGAGCTGCGCTAATGCGGTTAATCGAGAAATGTTTATTTGAAAAGGTATAGTACATGCCCGTTGCGCAGGCGCGTGTTTTTGGGCGTTGTTCGGTTAGATATTTGGGGGCTGGATGGGGGGATATAGTTGGCTGTAAAAAGGCACAAGTCCGTCGCGCGGCAACTTTCGTCGGACGTCGAGCTTTGAGACTTAGAATTTTTTTTAATGTTTCAAGCGTCTGAAAGATATGGTGTGTTGTTGTCTGTAAAAAAATTTAAAATCTTTTGCTTAAGCCTGCATGCGCGAGAACGTCCACTCCTTCGAGTCTATAGTTTTCGTAAGCGAGCGCCTACCTGCGCAAGAACGGCAACTTTCGTCGGACGCCGAGCGACAATTGTTTAAATAAGTTAGCATTTAGTATATTATGAATATTCAGAACATCCTTAATACCTAAAACTATTTGTGATCTTGTCTTTGTACAAGTAAGGCCGCCATCAGCCAACCGCATATTCAGATTCAAAGAAATAATAATTTATCTAGCGACTAGTTCAAGTATGCTTTAATACTGTCAACGGAAATGGTAAACCGCAACGAAAAGACACTGTGATATCATGTTTACGCTAAAGGATTTTTTCTTGTCAAAATAAACACCATCAAATATATCGTTAAAACAAAATACCCGAGATTAATACTATCCAAATGTAATGCTCCCATAATATACTTAATAATGGTCTGTTATAATATTTTATTTCATACCGAAACACAGCCAAATATATATACAAAAATACCTGAAAATACCATCGCAATAGCATTCTCCAATTAATTTACTGTGTATATATAGAACATTGGAAAATAAATAGCTCCGATTATAAATATATCTGTCTGACCTGAAAGAATTCAACGATGACAATAACAAAAGATAAACTAAACCGCAACTGTAAGATAAAAAAATGTGTTGTCACATTTAGAACAGAAAATGCGATATAAAAATTCAATAATTTGTAAGAAATTATGGAAATATACTGGGAATGGACAGCCAGGTTGGTTTAAATAAAAAATACTATTCTGAATGGTAGAAATAGCTGCAAAGGGCTGTTAGAAATGATTGAAAGGTTGAAGTAGGATCTTACAAAGGGTAGAAACGGTAGAATAGTTGGTACAGAACTGATGCAAAGGGTAGATAAGCAACAAATGTGGAAAATGACTGACTGGTACGGGAAAGTTGCAAATGACTAAAAAAAGTACAAAAGCTAGAAACGTCCCGTAGAAACGACTGGGACAGTAGAAATCGCTGCTGGAAATGGTTTGAGTCACTACAAAAGCTAGAAACGGCCCGTAGAAACGAATGGGCCAGTAGAAATGACTGCTGGAAATGGTTGACGCCTCTATAAAAATTAGAAACGGCTCGTAAAAACGACTGGAACCATACAAACGAGTGAACCCGTTAGAAATAATTGTGCTGTTGAAGTAAAGGCGTTGCAAAGGGTAGAAATCTTTGAAACCGTTACAAAGACTAGGGCCGTAGAAACGACAGGAACCGGAGAACTGACTGGTGAGTTTAAACAAAGTCACTACAAATGCTAGAAACTGTTGCTACAAATGGTTCGAAACAAATCCGTTGCAAAAAGTAGAGACCAGGAATGTTGGAAATGGGATAGTGGGAATAAATATATAACTTTTTGTAAGCCAGAGGTAGGAACAAACAAATCTTTTCTAAGACAGGTACTCAATTTTTCAGTGGTACATAAAAACTTTTTTCTACGTGCACAAAAATTTAGACATCAAAGAGAAAACATCAGTCTACTACAAACAAATGTTTCTATCACATATAACTTTTTCTAAGACAGACGTACAAACAAATATTTTCTAGGTACACAAAGTATTTGAAAAATTTCACAGGGGTTTCACCTATATGTCTCTAACAGCACCTTATAAATGCTAGAAAACTGATAGTAGAAACGTTATAACAGAAGCAAGAATGATGGAAATGATTGGTACAGGAACGCTACAAATGTTAGAAATGGGACCCCTGCAAATACTAGAAACGACAGGTACAGGGACGTTACAAATGATAGAAAATATATGAATGCTAAGAACAATCCCGGCGCAAATAACTGTGATAGACTGCTGTATTTAATTAGTATTCGCAATAAGGATGATGTCGGTATATCGTAAGATGCATATGAAGCAACAAGATATCCAACTGCCTATCGAAAATTTCAACTTTGTTGAAGAATCGTCGACACGGATAATTGTTACCAAGTTCCCTACGAGCAGCAGTCTGCGGACATAGTGGTTGCGGAAACTTTCAAATTCGGAATGGTTGAAGTCTAGTAGTTAGGTTCTGGCAAGTCGTAAATTTTACTTGAAACGCATTATTTCTAAACATAAATGTCATAGAAATTAACACTGATATATTATAATATATCATAATATATTTTGTTTGAAAATGAATTCTTAAAATAATTTTGATTGTTGTACTGTTTTTTATCGATTTAAGTGTCTTAATATTATAATATTATTAGTATTCGCTTTTATAACGAACCAAAGCAGATAAAAGGAACTTGTGTACGTTTTCAGAGATTTAGAGAAATATGGCAATGTTGCTCCATCACTCTAATCATATGACTAAGATGACGCATTTCCGAGATCCAAGGAAATATGGACATCTGGCGATCATGGCCCTCCTTAGCGGGCTTTCCGGTCATGACGTCATAAGCTGCACTCTCATTGGCTGGATTATTAGCAGACCACCTGCTAACCATCAGTTTGTTTATCTTATATGCCTATAAAGAACAGATATGTCCTGATTTCAAAGTTTCCAAAGCAGGATTCCGTTTCATATTTGACGGGTGTCTTTATGCCACTAGAAATACTAGAAATAACTGGTGAGTTTAAACAAAGCCACTACAAAAGCTAGAAATGTCCCGTAGAAACGACTGGGACAGTAGAAATGGCTGCTACAATGGTTGAAGCCACTACAAAAACTAGAAACGTTTCGTAAAAACGACTGGAACCGTAGAAATCGCTGTAGGAAATGATTGGAACTACTACAAAAACTAGACACGTCCCGTAGAAACGACAGGGACAGTAGAAACGGCTGGTAGAATGGTTGAAGCTGCTACAAAAACTGGAAATGGCCCGTAGAAACTTAGAAAGCGCTGTTGGAAATGGTTGAAGTCACTACAAAAGCTAGAAATGTCCCGTAGAAACGACTGGGACAGTAAAAATGGCTGGTAGAATGGTTGAAGCCGCTACAAAAACTAGAAACGGCTCGTAAAAACTACTGTGCCAGTAAAAATGGCTGGTTGAAGACCCGTAGAAACAACTTAGTCTGTAGAAACGACTGACAACGTAGAAACGACTAGAACGATCCATAGAAACGCAAGGAAATAAACATAAATACCTTTATGTTGATATATCATATGCTGCTCTGAAATAAAATTGTAAATACAAGACACTGTTTTACTACCAAAAGTACTTCTGTTTAGAACATTATTATCTCTCCCTCTCTAGCTTCAACGCACCCTACGGAGTGCCTCCCACTACTTTACCATGACGTCATAAGCCGTTCTCTCATTGGCTGACCACCTGCTAACTATCAGATATGTAATTTATATTTATAAAGAACAGATATGTCCTGATTTCAAAGTTTCCAAAGCAGGATTCCGTTTCATATTTGACGAGTGTCTTTATGCCACTAGAAATACTAGAAATAACTGGTGAGTTTAAACAAAGCCGCTACAAACGGTTAAAATGACTGGTACAGGAACGTTGCAAATGGCTGATGCCTCTAGAAATGGTAGGAATGATGAAGCAGGAACGTTAGAAATGTTGCACAAGGGTTCGATATTTGGATATGTAATGATGACAAAGAGTTTTTCTAACAAAGAAAACCGGTATATATAGCTTTTTCAAAGAGAGGTATTCAAAACTTTATCATCAATCGGTTATTAGTTATAAACTTTTTCTAAGAGAAAACAAGCCGTTTGCTGCTACTCACTATAAATCTTTCTATCACTTATAACTTTTTCTAAGACAGGTACTCAAAACTAATTTCAGTACTTACACATAAACTTTTTTCTAAAAGAATACAACCAAGAAAATCAAGTCGTTTGCTGCGTTTTGAAAATGTTTCTACTAATGAATTGTTGATATGAGAGTAAAGTGTACAAAGTACTGTATAACATTTTATTCTTGAAACAGTTGAACCTAAATTAGATCTATCCGTTAAACAAGTGTTTACCAAAGAATGATATCTTTAAGGGGGAAAGCTTAAAAATGTTTACTTACCTTATATATCTCAGTTGTTGAAATTACTTAAGTACACAAAGTTCGTTGATATTCTAAGTTTAAAAAAGTTATGAAAAAACAAGATTTAACAAGATGTCAGAGAGGCTCCTAATTCCCAGAAGTACGTTGTAGCAAACAACCTCAAAACGGAGATAACAAAACCATCAATCATCTCATCAAAAATTTCTCTTAAAAAACTCAACAAACAAGGTAATTTAACACGCATATGAAACGTAGGAACAATTAGCTTGATTTATGAATTACTAAAATTTTTTCTTAAAGTTAAATATAAAAATATTTTTGACTGCTATTTTCCTTTGAATAATAAACATAAATAAAATATAGAAAAAAGATCGAAGCTCGTACTTACACCCCTGCCAGACCACTAGAAGGCTTTCATGCAGGATTATGGCTTGCTAGCTTTCGACATGTTGAAAGACAAAGCAACGAACCACCACACGCAGCCGAAACTGAGAATTTGTCACTGGAGAACCCTACTAGACCCAGTCACAACCAAAACAACTCGGGTAGCAGAAAAAAAGACAAGTTCAATTCATCATTCCACATGCTTTTAACCCTGCTTTGATATACACAATGAAGATAAAACAGCCAAAGCACTCAAAAGTTTGTAAACGGAGCCACAACAAAATTCATAGCATCAAATTAATATGTTTTCAGATAATTATATGCGTATTAAATAATCTATTGCAAGACTTAATGGTGGAGATTTTTTCATTATTTATCATAGCTGAATATATAGTTCAAAAGGCAGCCATTCAACATTGCACAAAGACAACAACACACCACCGAAAAAGAAAATTATTTAAAAGAAATGTGGTAAAATACTGAGTAGAAATTCTTGTTAAATTGAAATTAATCCTAGAAAAATTCTAAAGATATACGATGTTTGTGTTTTATTTGATTTCTGCATCACTATCAATTATTGCGGTTTTTTAACCTTGAGTGTTATCGAAGGTTATAATTTGTCAAAACAGAAGTATCCATTAGAAATGAATTTATTCGAATCTTAGAGTATCAATCAATCATTTGAAATACTGTAAGGGTGTTGGATGTAACAATATTGTTCTTCCAATAACACTTTGCTTTGAATTAAATTACTGTTGGTGGAAAGAGTTATCAATCTAAACTGTGAAATAAAAGTCATATGGTTTAAATATTTTTTGTTTTGAATCATGTCACATTCAACAGGCCAGACAATCTTGCTCAAGAATAGGTGGACTTCATTGTGCAACAAACAAAAGCCCTTAAACCATGTGTTGGCATGCCATCCTTCAATATCAATGTGAATAATACGAATTTGTTTGTAAGATGTACGTGTGTGAGATAATAGAAAACACATTCCTATGCACGAGTGTATACATAATGAATAACATTTAAGAAAACGTATCAAACATATTAAACTACACACAAACAAATTTAAAACTAGCAAGTCACAGGGTTATAATTGTAAACACATTAGAAGCAATATAAGACAAAAGAAAGCTGTAAACAAGCCTCGTATTATCCAATTATAATTATCGGTCAGCATCGATCTCTATCACAACAAATAACGGAAACATAATCCTTAAGTTTATAAGCATATTGTATGAAATTGAAAAGTTTACTCCAGGCACATATATATTGAATCAAAATTGTGCTATTGAACATTGTCATGAGTATCAATTTCTGTGACGTCATCACTGTCATTGTCTAGTTTATCAGCAGACCACCTGTCATTAGTATATATAACTCATATGTCTGCCTTTGGATTATAACATAGGAAGCATTTGCCACTTAAGATCAAAGCCATAATTTTCTGAGATCTAAGGAAATATGGTAATCTTTTTTTTTCCTGCGGCGTTATTAGTCGGCCATTTTCTCTATATAACAAGAAACATAACCTGTTCAAGGAATATGTTGTCTCACTCTGTCTCACTAAAAAACATGAAAGAAGAGATCGGTTGTCACATTACGCTTAAGTATCTATCGAAATAATTCCTCTCTCATTGGTTTATTCAAACAGACCACGAGACCTCAACATGTCAATCATTAGGGATGGAATGCGTACTAGGACTCTAACACACCCTAACCTATAATAAGAAACCTTATTCATATAAGGCATACAATATAGCTCGAATTTTTGAAGCCGCCTGCTCAAGAACACATCTTTTGATTGCTATGTAAGTAATATTTTCCACTTTGAAATTAAAACACGTATGAAACATGATTATTTTTTACAGCTCGACAGCTTGAGTTTTTACAACTAGGAGAGTAATGCCAGTATAACTTGTATGTTGTTGTAGCAAACTATGGCAATGCTTCTAAAATATTACTTGATTTTCATGATAGTTCACATTGGTGAGATAAAGTGAGTGTTGAAAATTTCCTCAAATAGTATGGGTTTTTGGATGAAACTGAAGGAAATGCTATAACAAACATAGAGCAAGCTTTGGTAAAATTTCAAGAACTATACAGTTTAAATGTAGATGGACAAGCAAACAATGAGACTTTGACGTTAATGAGGCAACCTCGTTGCGGGTGTATCTGATTTTCTCTTAAACTTTGGTATTTCACCTCATAAATGGAATAAAAGAACTCTTAAATGGCATTTTAAAGTGGCTAATTCGCAAATGAATAATGCTGCTAGAAAGGCCTTTGAAGTGTGGCAAAATGTTACTGATTTACAATTTATTCAATCTAGGATTACACCTGATATTGTTATTTCCATATCAAATGGACAGTCTCAACATACGAATTGTAGAAACTGCCAGAATGGAGGTATATGCTCGTCTACATTCGATGGTACAGGAGGGAGCCTAGCACATGGATATTTGTTTGGACCTAAGAAACCATCAACAGCGAGAACTGCAACTACCGGCTCAAGCACAACTAAGATGACTACCTCCTCCTCAAGTACTAACCTAACCTAACCTAACCTAACCCAAGTCTGTTCCTTCCAGTACGACTGCAAGCACTCCTCCAATCATATCAAAGAAGACTACCTCTACAGCAACAAATAATAGTAAAACTAATAAAATAACAGATTTGTGTAAAATCGAGCCTAAATATCTTCAACTCCTTGTGTTACATACAAATTTACATATCATCTATAAAGACAGACTTTGGATAATCGATATTCATACAAAGAATTTCACAACAACGGATATATCATTGAGAAAGTTTTTAAAGTTTTTACCTCCAGGTGATTTCGAAATAACTTCAATTTATCAACGCCCTTCTGGAGAAATAATTGCAATTATTGATTGAAAAAGACCATTTTATATAGAAGATCGTAGTTTTAAATTAATCAAAAGCCTCAATGCTTCTGATCTAAAAATAGCTCTTGCTGGAGACGAAATTATTGATGCTATAAGTACGTACACAGGACAAACTTACTTTTTTCTATCAGAAAACACATTTGTGAAGGTAGATGAATGTTCTCTGGAGTCTAAGGAATATGGTTACATTAATAGCAAATTTGCAGACATTTCTCCATTCTTTCAAGAATATCGGTACTTCGAATTTAATCAGTTTACCAACTCGTTACATAAGACTGATAAACTGACTTTAGATATTTTCAGCATTGATTGTCCCATCATATCTTTGTATGATCAACTTAAAACTCTATTAAATAAGATTTTAGCTACATATTAAATTGTTATTATTTGAAAATAAAATTATAACTTTGTGACATTGTTTTACTATCATAAAAGGTTCTAGATAAGGTATATACTATGGAAAACTCGAGACGGTGTAGACAATACTCGCCCTAGTAATGCGCCTAACCTCAAGTAAAAACATTTTCTTACAACTTGTGCCTGGGGGGATCCCTCAAAGTGATGTACATCTTACCTTACGATAATAGGCGCTAGAGAAGAGACATGGTTGGTAGATAAGACTTAGATATTTGTTAAAAAAAATTTCAAAGTTTTTGATGTAAATCGTACAAAAACATATGATTGGTTTGTACACAGAAGCTGCTTTCAGTTACTGATTGAAAAAATGGCAGATGGACAAAGTCCTTTAACAATAAATCTTTAAAATTTTTATGTCTAGAAAATTATTTTTCACTGCTAGTTTCGTTTCATATGGGACCGTAAGCGTTATAGAAAGACTTCATTAGTTTACTCATTTGATGTATAAATACCCCAATTTCAAAATATTTTAAGGTTTTTCAAGACCCCAGCGAATTTTTACGTTTGTGTTTGGTATCAACAAACTACCTAAATTGTGAATAATGATCTTACTGCATTGAAAATTTTACAAATGAAACACTGTTGCTATAATGCTATAGACGGAGGAATGTGTTTTCTATTATCTCACACACGTACATCTTACAAACAAATTCGTGTTATTCACATTGATATTGAAGGATGGCATGCCAACACATAGTTTAAGGGCTTTTGTTTGTTGCACAATGAAGTCCACCTATTCTTGAGCAAGATTGTCTGGCCTGTTGGATGTGACAGACCCTCCATGTTCAATTCTGTATCTACATGATTCAAAACAAAAAATATTTAAACCATATGACTTTTATTTCACAGTTTAGATTGACAACTCTTTCCACCAACAGTAATTTAATTCAGAGCAAAGTGTTATTGGAGGAACAATATTGTTACATCAAACACCCTTACAGCATTTTAAATGAATGATTGATAGATACGAATAAATTCATTTCTAATGGATACTTCTGTTTTGACAAATTATAACCTTCGATAACATCTTCACACTCAAGGTTAAAAAACCGCAATAATTGATAGTGATGCAGATATCAAATAAAGCACAAACATCGTATATCTTAGAATATTTGTAGGATTATTTTCAATTTAACAAGAATTTCTACTCAGTATTTTACCACATTTCTTTTAAATAATTTTCTTTTTCGGTGGTGTGGTGTGTTGTCTTTGTGCAATGTTGAATGGCTGCCTTTTGAACTAAATATTCAGCTATGATAAATAATGAAAAAATTTCCACCATTAAGTCTTGCAATAGATTATTTAATACGCATATAATTATCTGAAAACATATTAATTTGATGCTATGAATTTTGTTGTGGCTCCGTTTACAAACTTTTGAGTGCTTTGGCTGTTTTATCTTCATTGTGTATATCAAAGCAGGGTTAAAAGCATGTGGAATGATGAATTGAACTTGTCTTTTTTCTGCTACTGGAGTTGTTTTGGTTGTGACTGGGTCTAGTAGCGTTCTCCAGTGACAAATTCTCAGTTTCGTCTGCGTGTGGTGGTTCGTTGCTTTGTCTTTCAACATGTCGAAAGCTAGCAAGCCATAATCCTGCATGAAAGCCTTCTAGTGGTCTGGCAGGGGTGTAAGTACGAGCTTCGATCTTTTTTCTATATTTTATTTATGTTTATTATTCAAAGGAAAATAGCAGTCAAAAATATTTTTATATTTAACTTTAAGAAAAATTTTTAGTAATTCATAAATCAAGCTAATTGTTCCTACGTTTCATATGCGTGTTAAATTACCTTGTTTGTTGAGTTTTTTAATAGAAACTTTTGATGAGATGATGGTTTTGTTATCTCCGTTTTGAGGTTGTTTGCTACAACGTACTTCTGGAAATTAGGAGCCTCTCTGACATCTTGTTAAATCTTGTTTTTTCATAACTTTTTTAAACTTAGAATATCAACGAACTTTGTGTACTTAAGTAATTTCAACAACTGAGATATATAAGGTAAGTAAACATTTTTAAGCTTTCCCCCTTAAAGATATCATTCTTTGGTAAACACTTGTTTAACGGATCGATCTAATTTAGGTTCAACTGTTTCAAGAATAAAATGTTATACAGTACTTTGTACACTTTACTCTCATATCAACAATTCATTAGTAGAAACATTTTCAAAACGCAGCAAACGACTTGATTTTCTTGGTTGTATTCTTTTAGAAAAAAGTTTATGTGTAAGTACTGAAATTAGTTTTGAGTACCTGTCTTAGAAAAAGTTATAAGTGATAGAAAGATTTATAGTGAGTAGCAGCAAACGGCTTGTTTTCTCTTAGAAAAAGTTTATAACTAATAACCGATTGATGATAAAGTTTTGAATACCTCTCTTTGAAAAAGCTATATATACCGGTTTTCTTTGTTAGAAAAACTCTTTGTCATCATTACATATCCAAATATCGAACCCTTGTGCAACATTTCTAACGTTCCTGCTTCATCATTCCTACCATTTCTAGAGGCATCAGCCATTTGCAACGTTCCTGTACCAGTCATTTTAACCGTTTGTAGCGGCTTTGTTTAAACTCACCAGTTATTTCTAGTATTTCTAGTGGCATAAAGACACTCGTCAAATATGAAACGGAATCCTGCTTTGGAAACTTTGAAATCAGGACATATCTGTTCTTTATAAATATAAATTACATATCTGATAGTTAGCAGGTGGTCAGCCAATGAGAGAACGGCTTATGACGTCATGGTAAAGTAGTGGGAGGCACTCCGTAGGGTGCGTTGAAGCTAGAGAGGGAGAGATAATAATGTTCTAAACAGAAGTACTTTTGGTAGTAAAACAGTGTCTTGTATTTACAATTTTATTTCAGAGCAGCATATGATATATCAACATCAAGGTATTTATGTTTATTTCCTTGCGTTTCTATGGATCGTTCTAGTCGTTTCTATGTTGTCAGTCGTTTCTACAGACTAAGTTGTTTCTACGGGTCTTCAACCAGCCATTTCTACTGGCACAGTAGTTTTTACGAGCCGTTTCTAGCTTTTGTAGCGGCTTCAACCATTCTACCAGCCATTTTTACTGTCCCAGTCGTTTCTACGGGACGTTTCTAGCTTTTGTAGTGACTTCAACCATTTCCAACAGCGCTTTCTAAGTTTTTACGGGCCATTTCCAGTTTTTGTAGCGGCTTCAACCATTCTACCAGCCGTTTCTACTGTCCCTGTCATTTCTACGGGACGTTTCTAGTTTTTGTAGTAGTTCCAATCATTTCCTACAGCGATTTCTACGGTTCCAGTCGTTTTTACGAAACGTTTCTAGTTTTTGTAGTGGCTTCAACCATTGTAGCAGCCATTTCTACTGGCCCAGTAGTTTTTACGAGACGTTTCTAGTTTTTGTACTGGCTTCAACCAGACGTTTCTACTGTACCAGTCGTTTCTACGGGACATTTCTAGTTTTTGTAGTGGCTTCAACCATTTCCAATAGCACTTTCTAAGTTTCTACGGGCCATTTCCAGCTTTTGTAGTGGCTTCAACCAGCTGTTTCTAAGTTTCTAGTCGTTTCTACCGGTCATTTCCAGCTTTTGTAGCGTCTCCAACAATTGTAGCAGCCATTTCTACTGTCCCTGTTGTTTCTACGGGACGTTTCTAGCTCTTGTAGTGGCTTCAACCATTCTACCAGCCATTTCTACGATTCCTGTCGTTTCTATGGGCAGTTTCTAGCTTTTGTAGCGGCTTCAACCAACCGTTTCTACTGTCCCAGTCGTTTCTACGGGACGTTTCTAGCTTTTGTAGTGGCTCCAACCATTCTCCCAACCGTTTCTACTGTCCCAGTCGTTTCTACGGGACATTTCTAGCTTTTGTAGTGGCTTTGTTTAAACTCACCAGTTATTTCTAGTATTTCTAGTGGCATAAAGACACCCGTCAAATATGAAACGGAATCCTGCTTTGGAAACTTTGAAATCAGGACATATCTGTTCTTTATAGGCATATAAGATAAACAAACTGATGGTTAGCAGGTGGTCTGCTAATAATCCAGCCAATGAGAGTGCAGCTTATGAGGTCATGACCGGAAAGCCCGCTAAGGAGGGCCATGATCGCCAGATTTCCATATTTCCCTAGATCTCGGAAATGCGTCATCTTAGTCATATGATTAGAGTGATGGAGCAACATTGCCATATTTCTCTAAATCTCTGAAAACGTACACAAGTTCCTTTTATCTGCTTTGGTTCGTTATAAAAGCGAATACTAATAATATTATAATATTAAGACACTTAAATCGATAAAAAACAGTACAACAATCAAAATTATTTTAAGAATTCATTTTCAAACAAAATATATTATGATATATTATAATATATCAGTGTTAATTTCTATGACATTTATGTTTAGAAATAATGCGTTTCAAGTAAAATTTACGACTTGCCAGAACCTAACTACTAGACTTCAACCATTCCGAATTTGAAAGTTTCCGCAACCACTATGTCCGCAGACTGCTGCTCGTAGGGAACTTGGTAACAATTATCCGTGTCGACGATTCTTCAACAAAGTTGAAATTTTCGATAGGTAGTTGGATATCTTGTTGCTTCATATGCATCTTACGATATACCGACATCATCCTTATTGCGAATACTAATTAAATACAGCAGTCTATCACAGTTATTTGCGCCGGGATTGTTCTTAGCATTCATATATTTTCTATCATTTGTAACGTCCCTGTACCTGTCGTTTCTAGTATTTGCAGGGGTCCCATTTCTAACATTTGTAGCGTTCCTGTACCAATCATTTCCATCATTCTTGCTTCTGTTATAACGTTTCTACTATCAGTTTTCTAGCATTTATAAGGTGCTGTTAGAGACATATAGGTGAAACCCCTGTGAAATTTTTCAAATACTTTGTGTACCTAGAAAATATTTGTTTGTACGTCTGTCTTAGAAAAAGTTATATGTGATAGAAACATTTGTTTGTAGTAGACTGATGTTTTCTCTTTGATGTCTAAATTTTTGTGCACGTAGAAAAAAGTTTTTATGTACCACTGAAAAATTGAGTACCTGTCTTAGAAAAGATTTGTTTTTTCCTACCTCTGGCTTACAAAAAGTTATATATTTATTCCCACTATCCCATTTCCAACAATCCTGGTCTCTACTTTTTGCAACGGATTTGTTTCGAACCATTTGTAGCAACAGTTTCTAGCATTTGTAGTGACTTTGTTTAAACTCACCAGTCAGTTCTCCGGTTCCTGTCGTTTCTACGGCCCTAGTCTTTGTAACGGTTTCAAAGATTTCTACCCTTTGCAACGCCTTTACTTCAACAGCACAATTATTTCTAACGGGTTCACTCGTTTGTATGGTTCCAGTCGTTTTTACGAGCCGTTTCTAGCTTTTATAGAGGCGTCAACCATTTCCAGCAGTCATTTCTACTGGCCCATTCGTTTCTACGGGCCGTTTCTAGCTTTTGTAGTGACTCAAACCATTTCCAGCAGCGATTTCTACTGTCCCAGTCGTTTCTACGGGACGTTTCTAGCTTTTGTACTTTTTTTAGTCATTTGCAACTTTCCCGTACCAGTCATTTTCAACATTTGTTGCTTATCTACCCTTTGCATCAGTTCTGTACCAACTATTCTACCGTTTCTACCCTTTGTAAGATCCTACTTCAACCTTTCAATCATTTCTAACAGCCCTTTGCAGCTATTTCTACCATTCAGAATAGTATTTTTTATTTAAACCAACCTGGCTGTCCATTCCCAGTATATTTCCATAATTTCTTACAAATTATTGAATTTTTATATCGCATTTTCTGTTCTAAATGTGACAACACATTTTTTTATCTTACAGTTGCGGTATAGTTTATCTTTTGTTATTGTCATCGTTGAATTCTTTCAGGTCAGACAGATATATTTATAATCGGAGCTATTTATTTTCCAATGTTCTATATACACACAGTAAATTAATTGGAGAATGCTTTTGCGATGGTATTCTCAGGTATTTTTGTATATATATTTGGCTGTGTTTCGGTATGAAATAAAATATTATAACAGACCATTATTAAGTATATTATGGGAGCATTACATTTGGATAGTATTAATCTCGGGTATTTTGTTTTAACGATATATTTGATGGTGTTTATTTTGACAAGAAAAAATCCTTTAGCGTAAACATGATTTCACAGTGTCTTTTCGTTGCGGTTTACCATTTCCGTTGACGGTATTAAAGGCATACTTGAACTAGTCGCTAGATAAATTATTATTTCTTTGAATCTGAATATGCGGTTGGATGATGGCGGCCTTACTTGTACAAAGACAAGATCACAAATAGTTTTAGGTATTAAGGATGTTCTGAATATTCATAATATACTATATGCTAACTTATTTAAACAATTGTCGCTCGGCGTCCGACGAAAGTTGCCGTTCTTGCGCAGGTAGGCGCTTGCTTACGAAAACTATAGACTCGAAGGAGTGGACGTTCTCGCGCATGCAGGCTTAAGCAAAAGATTTTAAATTTTTTTACAGACAACAACACACCATATCTTTCAGACGCTTGAAACATTAAAAAAAATTCTAAGTCTCAAAGCTCGACGTCCGACGAAAGTTGCCGCGCCACGGACTTGCGCCTTTTTACAGCCAACTATATCCCCCCATCCAGCCCCCAAATATCTAACCGAACAACGCCCAAAAACACGCGCCTGCGCAACGGGCATGTACTATACCTTTTCAAATAAACATTTCTCGATTAACCGCATTAGCGCAGCTCGTTGGACACCTGACTTTGTAATCAGGCAAGCCGCGTTCGATACCCTGCTAAGTATTTAGCTTTTTTTTCTCTAACCACCACAACCAACAACAGATGGCGTGCACCCTGCAACCCACAATACAATGGCTTTCAATTATTGACATAAGATGGCGCGCACCTCTGCAACACACGCAACCCACAATACAATTGCTTTCATTTATTAACAACAGATGGCGCGCACCTCTGCGACACACCCAAATGTCTTTCGCGCACCCCTACGACCACCCCAATGTCTTCTTCTTCCCAATGTCTTCTTCTTCTTATCCAAACAACAACTACCAACAGCTCGGCAGCAGCTCCCGGCGAGAACTCGATGACTGGTTACCTTTATGCCCACTTCCGCTCCAGAACTCTCTTTCTTTAACTACTCTACACATTTTTTATATTTCCTTTTGTTTTTCAGTATGCATTCCGAAAGTTCCTCCAAGGTCAATGTGGATTCCCACATATTTGATACTTTTCTCAAAATACTCTTTCTAAATAGGGTGCTTTGCGGTTTCTTAACTTACAGTTCCATTTAAACCAGCAGCAGTGCCTTCTACCTGATTGGTGGCATCTGTGTACTCGTGGTCTAATGCAATGCTGTCACCTCTACTCTGGATAAATTCAGTATGGCTTTGTTTTCCAACGCACGGCCGAGGTTTTCGTTGCACTTCCTTGTGGTCTTGTTTTGTTCGTACGATTATGGATTTAACCAGAATAACTCTACAATAAATAACCTTGAAAAATAAAATCGCCAAAATAATAATCTTTATTACACTTTAGAAATTATATATCTGCTATATCGACTATATGTTAGGGAAGGAAGATATATTTCGAGAGCCTTCTAGAAGCAACAAATCCATTCTGCATATTCGAATTTTCGAAGAAAATTGATATTATCAGTTGTTACAAGATCACAGATATTAAGAAAGTTTCAACGTGCCGTGTTTGCGTAGCCTATACGCTATTATTCTCGCCCAGAACGTATTTGGTTCGTTGAACTGGCAGTCCGAAACAATATCATGTTTTTATATGTACTGACAAGGTAAAAATACAGATCGAAGAGGCAAAAAATATATAATCTAAGACCAATCAGTCCATCCTACTAAGTTACAAATTATTTATTGTTTTGTTAACGGTAAACTCTAGAAATTGTTAAAAATACTTTTATAAATTTACTCCCATAAGGTTCAAATTTAGTCAGTTTTCAATTTATATAAGTTTAAATTTAAAAAAGTGACAACTCATTTTGAGAAGTGTACGTATGTGCCAGACGGCAAAAATATTGTTTTAAGGACATTATTCATAACCTGCTGTCACAAGGTTGAAATTTTGATGAAATATTTTATTAATAGTTCTAAAAATATATGTAAACAGCAAATTTATGTTAGCTCTTACAAGTGCTTGCCAGTTGTAATGGTAATGACGCTCGATGAGAGTGCGAGCGCAATAGACTTACTTATAAGGGTTCCAATGTCAGAAAGATTTTCACAATGCAGTTAGCATTTAGTTGACGAAGTAACATTTTTGAAGCGAAAGCTTCTTAACGGACACTTACACATACGAAAATGGATCAGAATGGTAGTGAAATACAAAATTTGCGAGGCCCCATCCCTACAATTTTTGACCATGACTCATAAAACTTACGTGTTTTGTTTAAGAAACAACACTCCGGACCAAAGAAAATCAATCAATTATAGCAAATAAACAAATATATCAGCCAATTAACATACAATACCAGCATATAATTTACTTCTCACTCTAATAAACATTCCAATTCTCTTTTTGCGTTTGTTTATATCTCAGTATATTTTATTGTAATTGCCTACTTGTTTGTCATCTAATAACGGCTCTATTGGGAAAAATCAAATGACTGAGAAATTCAAATATTAAAAAAATTTATCGATAATTAGAAGATTAATTGCTTGCTTTTATTAAAACTCTCGCAAGATTAACCGAGAAAGCAGGACAGGTGTTTGGATTTATCAACTAGTTGTTTTTTAAGCAATTTGTGGGTAAAATTGAGTTTATATGACTTTTTTTCGTAATTTTCATTATTGTTTTGGATTTTTTATTCTTGAAAGCTATCAGATTATTTGGGGAATCTTTTTTTCTCTTTCTGACGTCCCGTTATCCTTGCTTTATATTTAACTGATCAGTTTTTCGCTAATTGATTTATAGTTTTCCAAGTTTTTGAAGTCTTTCAATCAACTTATATGTTACAGATATGTCACAGTTTTTCTCTTATGTAATGCAGACTTTTCTAGAGATGCAATAGCGAAAGAATGAAGATTGTTATCGTATTATTTCAATTGTCTTTTCCAATTACATTCTGGACCAAAAGAACGAGGCTTAAAATTATGGTACTAAAATCTAACTCTTTTACCAAAGAAGTGGGCATTTAAGCACTACAAGACTAAAATTCAGTAGTAGGTGGTTTTTTTACAATTGTTTTTTCACACTTGCTAAAAAGATTTCAGGAATACAAGTAATAAATTGCTGCACCAGAATATTTGATGTTAATTTTTTGGGAGTAGGTTATTTATAGGGTTTCCTTTCTTCCTTAATTAGGACGTTGCCTTATTG
Source organism: Octodonta nipae (assembly GCA_034190945.1). Taxonomy (NCBI): domain Eukaryota; kingdom Metazoa; phylum Arthropoda; class Insecta; order Coleoptera; family Chrysomelidae; genus Octodonta; species Octodonta nipae. Next base: position 90,086,550 of record CM067216.1, on the reverse strand, counting down.
TTCTTATTATTTATTGTTTTCTACATACTGTTTCTTCTTTATACAATTCTCCACCTTTATATATTTTTTATAACTTCTTTATTTCATTTATAATTGAAGATATTTAGAGTACAAATGAGTTTCCATAATCTATTTTAAGGTGGCTACTACCAGATACCCTCTTAGGCTAATACAAATTATTAAAGTGGGTCAGGATACAAATACTATAAATTTTGAAGAAATTTAATTTTATTGAATTTGTGTTAAGTTATCTTTTACAATTCTATCAATATTAACATTAGTATTGGCTGTTACCCGATGCAATGCTTATAAAAGTGAATTATCTGTCAGTGAAGACCTGATAATTGAATGCGCACTTTCACAAAGATAGGTACTCCCCTATTTTTAAGCCAATATCATTGGTTAAGGGAAAGGCTCGCGAAAAAATTCAGTTTCTGATTCTGTTCGGTCCTTGCAGAAGAGGTCTGATTCTAGGTCACATAATTCCAATTAGTCGGTGGTTAAAAAAGAGATATGTCACTCACAAAATCTTTAAAATTTGTCAAAAGCTTCTCAGTTTCAACAATTACTCTGACAATGGTCAAAGAAGTCAGATCCTTCAAAATTTTCTATGTTTATATAATTTTATTTACAATTCGGTAAAAAGAACATTCAATCTGCTCTAATGACATTTTAAATAATTTGCTTCTAAACCAATTCACTTAACCATATGTTTGCTATAGTTTGTTGCTTGTCTTGTAAGTTTAAATTCAATTCGCTCAAGTATTGGGTCATAGTTAAAAACGCAAGATCTGCCATGATTTTGAGGACCTTGCATTTTACTTGGTACTTTTTAGAAAGTCCTGCACAGCACTAAGCCATCTTTTTTCTAAATGTAAGACACAAGTCTCCATATGTAGTCATTTTGGCTGAGAAAATACTATATGTCTATAAGCTGATTTGAAGTTGTTTATTGATGTCGACTCCGACTGTCAGTCTGGTTGGTTCGCTGGTAGCCTATTAGGATACTCCACCGTTGTTCCTATGAGGATTATTGTTCGTATTATTCCCATACTGCTTCTGTGCATTGTTTTATTCGCTACTACTATATTTGTAATATTACGTAACTCCAACTTACGGTGGCTGCTACATTTGTTTTGTTATGCTCTTTAAGGTTCTTGGTATTCTCAAGATTTGCATATATTTCACCATGACTGGTGTTATTATTCCAGCCAGGGTAGCAGTTTTTAGTTTAAACTGCACTTACATTTGACCCCTCGGTCATGCCTTTGTACCCGAGCACAATGCCTTCTGCGACATTGTTGTATTATATGGTAGTTGGGGATGGTACCCTACGGGCCACCCATTATCCCCTGTCGTTTTCTGGCTACCCCTTCGGGATCTACCCTCGAGCAATCTTGTTTGTTCCCTTAACTGTCGCTTGCTGACAAATTTGTAGCAACGCTACGAGACTTCGACAACTGTATTACTGAGCTTTTTCTGAATGAGATCTCTGTGGTACTTCTAGTCCAGAAGAGTCCAGTAACTACCTACTTCAGGCAACTGTTAGATTTTTCTGAATAAAGCCATTGGTCGCTGTTGTCAATTGCTGCAAGTTGAAGGTACCCAACGTTTGGAACCTCTGAAGAGGGGGGAAGGTTCAATCAGCTGGTATTCCTAAGACAATTGGGTGTATAAGAAAGATGGTTGGTTCTGCTTTAAACCAGTTTGAATAACGAAATGTTAATCCTGGTGGAATATGGAGCGTAAAAAATATTACACAGCCCCACAACAAAAATAAAGTGTCGTACATCGGACCGGATCTATGTAGGCCTAGGATTTTGGGATCACTGAATCCGAATCCGGGGTCACTTTGACCTCTTCAAGTATAAATTTTTATGACAGATAGGACCCGATCGCGTTAAGGAATTTGCTTGGATCTTTAATAATCTCTTCAAGAAAAGTCGAATGTTACATCTTACATAATCACATTGTTTGGGTGTGTTATATAACGTCTCTCTCTCTCTCTTATTCGGGACGTTGAGTCATATCTGCCCTCTTCAGGTCGGTTCGAATAATTCTCTTAGCCTTCTGCTTTCGCTTCTAGTTACTCGAATACTCGCCCCTCATTTCATGATTCCATATAGTAGGATCCAGCTGTTTATGGTCTACCCTATTGTGTAACATTTTTTTACATTTTTTATTCTACCCTATGAAACTATAATTATATTCCTCGATTTCAAGCACCTTGTATCTACAACAACTTATGGGCCACCCAATATAACCATTCTGTATAACTATAAATCGACCAATCCCCAACATATTTCACCCAAATTGCAACTGCTATATAACAATTTTATTCAACATTTTATTTAAGCCGCCTTGTATAACTATAAGTTTACTTTTATCTGTATTTATACCATCCTACATGTACTGCTGCTATTAGCCAACCATTATAACTTATTTGTCTATCAGTTTTTAACCATCCTGTATAACCATAATATTTCAACCACTCTGTATATGCATCTGCTTAGAGATCAACAAATATAACATCTTTCAAACACTTAACTATAACTTTGTTCCACTCTATATTTCAACTCTTATATATGCAACTATAATTCACTCCACCTTATATTTCAACCACCTTGTATAAACAACTGCTTTTAACTTTTTTAACTTTTTTCAGCCCATTTCATAACTATAATAACTTAAGACCATAATTCAAATAACTGCTTACATAACACATCTTTTCAAGATTTTTATCCAGCCTGCAGAATTATAATTCTATACTACTTTAACTTCAGTTACCTTGTATATGCAAGTATTTATCGGCCACCCAGTAAAACATTTTTTGTATCACCCTGTATAAATATAAATCCATGAATTCCCAATATATTTCACCAAAACTGCTTATGGGGCACCGTATATAACAATTTTGTTAAATTTTTTTAATCACCTTGTATATTTGCCTCTACTTCAACTTCTATTACGACCATCCTGTATACGTTGCTGCTTATTGGTCACACAATATAACATTTTTAAAATAATTACCTTACTCATATTTCAACTATCCTATCTGTGCAACTGATTATGAAATTTTTCCTCATATTTTTTGAGCCACAGTATAAAGTATAATTTATCTCCACACTTCATTTAAACCACCCTTCATATGCATCTTTTTTTAATCTAGTTTAAATCTCACTGTTTAACTTAACTTTTCTTCGCCCCATATTTCAGGCACTTCATATAGACAACTGCTCATGTTATACTCTATATAACAAAATTTTCATAGCATTTTTTACCCACCCTGTATAATTATAATTTTATTCCACTCTATATTTCAACAACCTTGTATATGCAACTACTTATGAGCATCCCAATATAACATTTTTGTACCACCCTGTATACTTTTAATTCTACTCCACCCTATATGTCAACCATCCTGTATATGGAACAGCTTGCAGATCATAACATCTCTTTATAATATTTTTTAAAGCCACTTGTATAACTGTAATTAGACTTCGCTACATATTGCAACCAAACTATATACGCAACTACTTGTGGATATAAAATATTTTTTAACCACACTTTCAACTATAGTTCCACTCCACCTTATATTTCAACCACCCTGTATAAACAACTGCTTTTAACACTTTTTCAACCCATTTCATAACTATAATAAGTTAAGAACATAATTCAAATAACTGCTTACATAACACATTTTTTCAAGATTTTTTATCCAGCCTGCAGAACTATAATTCTATGCTACTCTTATTTCAACCGCATTGTATATTAATACTTATGAACCAAACAATATAACATTTTGTTATCCACCTTGTATAAATATAATTCCAGTACACCCGTTTTTCAACCACATGGTATATGCAACTATTAATAACTTTTTTGAAACACCCCGTATAACGAATTCCACTCCCCCTTAATTCAACCACATTGTATATATGCAGCTGTTTATGGGTCACCTAATATAACTTTCTAATTTTTTTCAACCCGTGTAGTTCTTACTCAGCTCTATGTTTCACCTATTCTAAATATGGAATACCCTGTAAAATTACACTATTTGGTGTGTATGGTGGAACCAATAGAGTAATTATGTGTTACCCAACATTGTAGAAGTTTTTTCGCTATGTCTACTACTTCTGTCAATGTATAGGCTTTGCTAAATCGAGTCGGTCGATACTTGTTAGAAATTCATTATAATAATTTACTTGATACTACAATTGCAATTTCTACAATTTACGTTTTTTTAAAAACTGTCCGACGCGTTTCGACTAATGTCTTTGTCAAAGAACTAGACTAACTGGGTATTTTCTTGAAGAAGTTGTATTTATATTGGACGAATGATATAATTACCAGGTACTTAATTCTGCAAAGGATTATTTAACTTTATTATAGGTGAAAGGATTCTTCTGTGGGGTCGTTTAACAAATTACCGGTTTTTTTAAATTTATTAATCTCCAATGATTCTAAAAGGTTTAATTTATTGCCTTTATTTTCTGAAAGTAATAATTTATAATTTTCGTCGAAAAGATCATTTTCCGTTATTTTTGATTAATTTTAATTTAATCAATTGCAATTTTAGTATCAGTTATTTATTATAGGCTTTGCAACAAAATTCAGCAAAATCAGTTCAGTAGTTCTTATGTGATGCCCGAACAAACAAACAAACACACAACTACAATTTTATAATAGTAAGATAGATAGATAAGATAGAATATATAGTTTATAACAAATAAACCGCCAAAAATCGGTAACAATTTATTTTTCACCTTTACACAAAATCCACCTATGAAACCGTGATGCTACTGGCAATGTTAAAGAAAAATGCAAAACCTACAAAATGAGCTACTATAAGCTCCACTTCGTTAATTGGTTACTTAGATAATGGAATCTTTATCCAAATTTCCAAAAAAATAAATAATCGCTTATATATTTTTTTATTATAGCTAAAACATTCTTATTAACTGAAGCTATATATCTTCTCATACCCAATTCAAGTTTTAAAAATAAATACTGTAGCCACGGTAGTTTTTGTAAAATTTCAGTCAATCCTGTGAAAGACATATCTTTTTGAAAGGTATTACCTCACCGGTTATCATTGTGAATAAACCACCGTTGGAAAGCATCTTACTTTTTCATAATTTATATAAATATACATAAGTGTTGAAAATATTTGGCCATTCCGTATCACTTTTCCTGACGAGTCCATTCGAAAAATTGCTAAGGGGTGGTACCTTTGTAACTATATCCTTGTAATAAATGATCTCAATTCTAATTTTAATTTTTAGCAGAATATATTTATATTTCTTGGATAATAAATTTAACAAAATAGAATACCTAAACTCCATTTAGCCACAAACGATAATGACATAGCAATAATAATATGCAAAATACGAAGGCTGTTACAAGCGATTTTTCCACTTGTAAATGTTTCAATACAAGATCAAAACATATATATCTAAAGAAATTTGGCTTATCATTAATTAGTATTTATTAATACAACATTTCTTAACAGGAATCTGAATTGAACAACATAAAAATTGCGTTCTTAACTAATTGAAGAATACCATTTTTTTCTATGATTAACTATTATCAATTTTAAGATCACTTAAAAACACCAAACACGTGGTTAAATTTTCACTATTTATTTATTTTTATTTGACATATGTTTCGCCAAGTCTGGCTTCTTCGGAAATAGAAAATACAATACCTGAGCTAATAACATATTCACCAATTATCAGAAATAAATAATTACCAATCGTTATAATAAGTAAATAATGGTCTAATAAATTTTCACTGTAACTATAACCGCAAAGAAACTATTACACTCTGAATAGTTAGTTGCTTTCGTTTTCATTAATATTCTATTATTTGTTGCAGGTGTGGGAATGATTCCGGTGAAAGAGTAAGTAGTTTATTGTAATAAAGTAATATTAGTTAATTGTGAAATGAAGTTGAAATTGAGAACAAATAATTCACTGGAAGAATATATTTGATTGAACGCTTATGATATAATCATCCTTGGAAACTTAAATAAAATACGGATAATTTATTTATCTAATTATTTATGGTTATACGATGTATTTCTATTATAAAATGTATTTGTAACCAACCAGTATCATACATTTAGATTAGCTGAAAATTTTTGCAGAAATAAGCTTTTAGATATCTTTCAGAACTATATTCTGAAAATCTAAAACAGCATATCTTCTGAAATACCTCCTAAAACGAATATAAGTAGTAGATCGAGGAACGAATTATTAAATTATACCCACTATATAAATGCAATTGTACACCAATTGTATTTCAACCATATTGTATATATGCAGCTGCTTATCGGCGTAGCCTCCCTGAAGAATTGAAATATTGCAGAGGAGCTTGAAGAGCTGTGGAAATAGAGAACTTAACGTCTTGAGAAGAGACGAAGAAGAAGTGCTGAAGATCTGTGAGAAGAACTAAGGACTGTATTGGAGAGAATTGAAGATAGGTGGACTAATGGTCTGTTTGACTTACAGAAATGAAGAAGAACTGTAGGACTGAAGAAATCAAGAAGTGGCCCGAAGGACTGAGAAGAAGAACATATTTTTGAGGCATACCTTACCACGCTGCCTTAATGCAGGTTGACAAGGGGCAAATGCCCTGATTTTTGCCATTTACATCAGAGACGACTGTACTTCCCCGGAATTGTGTCACATTTTCTTATTAATTGAAAAAACTTTGGCTTGGCTTGGATTCTATCCCGGGCCCAGTTCTCTATATCAAGCTCCAATTTTTAAACAATTGTGTGAGCTGAAGGAGTTTCTCACTAGGCCACCGGGGGCTATATATATACATATATATGTTTTAGGTGGTTTCCGGGAATTAATCCGCCTAGTTACTCGAATACAGTATTCGAGTAACTAGAAGCGAAAGCAGAAGGGTACGAGAATTCTGCGAACCGACCTGAAGAGGGCATATGTGACTGCCGAAACGTCGTCATTTTACCATCGATCCCGGCAGGGATCAGTTATCAACTACGCGGATGAATTCCCGGAAAAAACCACCTAAAAGATTTAGTGCCCGCGAAAACTTAAAAACAAATATATATATATATATATATATATATATATATATATATATATGATTTTCTTTGTTGTATCCGGTGTACATCCGTTTCTCGGTTTGTGCTCTGAAAAGAACATTTTACCTGACGTTTCGCGAAAATCTCATTTGGTATTTTCAAAAGTTGAAATCTGAAAACATTCTGTTTTAATTTATTTCCACTACTTTAACACAATTTATATTCACCAAACTATTTACAATTTATCTATACTTAAATATACGGCTGTCGAATACTGAATGAATACGATAGCCAGCTGTCCGTATTTATATATTCCCTCGGAATTGTCTGGTAAGTCAACGAACCATCGGAAAATTTCTTTCATGTGTTCTGGAAGCTTCAAGGTAATTGAACGAATTCCTATTAACGGCAGCCGCCAGCCTCGAGTTGAGAGACCAAACATTTCAGATTCCCAGAAGCATCGAAAGAATGTCGCTTCCACGAATTGGATGATGGCTGATTACACCAGCTATCGGATGAATTCTCATAACATTGCCCCCTCCTTAAGACCATTTCGTCCCGGAATGTCCCAGAATCCTTCCTGGTGTGGCGATATTTGCAGGACTCTCCATTTCGACAACGGGAAGTTTGGTGAAAGTAACAGTCAGCGGTCTTCGAATCTAGGCTGCGAATATTGAGACAGCATACCAGGATGTCGATGCGACTGAATCGAAAGATTGTTTCCATCATACTTCTCACTACCCTCCAGTTCAGTCAACCAACCCGCAAGCTATATTTGGGACCGCCAATTTCATCAGGTTCTTCTCCATCATCAGATTCCTCAATTCTACCAGAGTTTTCCAAATATCGCTGTATGTTGGCTTGTCTTGCGAGAATGTTTTCGTTACCAAATAAAAGATGTCTCTGGTACCCACTGGTTGTTTATCTTCGAGATGAAGGACCTTTCCTACTATTGGACCTGCTTCCTTAGCTTTTGGAACTGGTCATCCTTTTTGGCACACACCTTGGCTATTCCTCTGGACACCCGGAGATCTCGAGCCACACAAAGAGCCAGGACATATTCTATGGTCACCTCAAACAGGTCACGGGGTTCCTCACTGGTTACGTCGTGCTGCACTTTCTGCCCATTAGAGTATAGTGCCATAAACTGTTCGAAGGTCATCTCGTTATCGGGTAGTTGGATGCTGCGGACTTGGACTTGGTCAACTTCGCCGTCATGACTTCCGGCAAAAGGAGCTAACCTGTTGAAATGTACCACCTTTGGTTTTCCTCGAGGCAGCTTCCTTATTCTGTACACGACATCGTTGACATTCTTTACAATTTGGCAAGGCCCCTCCCAAGATCTTTGTAGAATATCCACAACGACGTTGCGGGTTATACAACGAAACAAGATCATCAACTTGGAATTCTCCTCCCTCGGCTCTAATATCATAGGCTTCCTTCATTCGGGCACTGGCATTCTCGATATTTAACCGAACTCGTTGGTTGATCTGGTCATTCTTTTGACGTAACTGGCTGAGGTAGTCTTCACCTGCAGTCTCTTCTCGTGGGGACGTCCAAACTTCAAATCGCAGGGTAGTCTTAACTCTCGTCGTATAATAACGCTTGCCAGGGTCTGACCCGTGGACTCGTGCACAGATAAACGATATGCCATTAGAAACAGGTGAAGATATTGGTCCCAGTTTCTTTGGTGGTCAGAGACTACCTTTGACAAATAGCGATTAATGGTTTTATTCATCCATTCTACCATTCTATCGGAGTGCGGGTGTAATGCTGTCGTTCGTGTTTTATTGATCTTCAATAGTTTGCACAGTCTTGGAAAAGGGTGGACTCAAAATTTCTACCTTGGTCTGAGTGCAACTCCAGGGGAACATCAAAACGACTGATGCATTCCTTGACAAGGAGATCAGCAACGGTCAGGGCTCCTTTATTGGGTAAGGCTTATGCTTCTGCCCATTTACTGAAATAGTCCATCACTACCACAATGTACTTATTTCCGGAGTCAGATTCAGGAAATGGACCGGCAACATCAATGGCTACTCTTTCGAATGGACTGCCCACCTTATATGGCCTCATGGGAGCTTTTGGTCGCTTCTGAGGCCCATTACTTGCTGTACAAACCGTACATTTCCGGCACCAATCCTTCACATCTATTTGGCAGTTTACCCAATAGAAGCGTTCTCTCAACTTCCCCAGGGTTTTCGTTACTCCCAGATGTCCTCCAGTTGTACCATCATGTAGTTCTCGTAAAACCTCTGGTCTCCTACTTCTAGGAACTACAATCTGCTTTCTGTCGTTTCCCGCCTCTCGAGTTTCCAGGACGCGCTTCAGAAGTCTATTCTCCAAGATGAGGGAGTTCCACTGAGCCCAGTACGACTCTATGGTTGGTGAGTATCGGGAAATCTCCAGCCACGTAGGTTTGCGGTATTCTTCCTTCCACCGGATAACCTGTTTCAAATCTGGATCTAATTTCTGCTCTTTTTGGATCTCCGCAGATTGCCAATGGTCATCTACGGCAGTAGTTCTACAAAGAACAGCTCTTTTTATTTCAGTTCGCTGACAATATTTACAATTATCAGGGCCTGGTTCTTGGATAAGACATCAGCGTTCTTATGGCTTGTTCCAACGCGATGTTTTGACGAGCAAGTCGTACTCCGTTGTTCTCCTTGCAACGACTCTGGATATGGCCTACCTTACGACACTTCCGATATCTCATTAGTCGTTGTTTTGTAAGGACTTCCTCTACTATTCTTCTTACAGAGACTTCATCATTTCCGCCATCTTCTGATTCTCTTTCTCTGCCCTGACCTCTACAGGTATTTTTCGCAGCGTCAAATTCCAGAGCTCGAGCCAGTGCATCCACTAATTGAGTCGGTCGAGCAAGTATCAATGCTTGTATGGCTTCTTGGTCTCAAAGTCTATCCAAAAACGCTTGGACTGCTAACCTGTCCAAAACATTTTCCTCTGAAACTCTTTTTCACTTTTGTGAAATGGCACCAAAGCAGGAGTCGAGACGTAGAGCATCTAATAAATTCAGACACGGTTCACGGTTCTCACCCGGAACCTAGCCCAGTTCATTATAATGGCCGCCGTAGCCTCTCAGAACATTATTACCGAAATCAAAAGTGTATATATATATATATATATATATATATATATTTTTTTTTTTTTTTTTTTTTTTTTTTTTATCCGAAGAGGGGGGAAATACATTGCGTACTTAACTAGCACGTGCTGGCCGTCGTGCGGGACTCCCGATGCAATGACTTCAAGCAAGAGTAAATCGTTGCATTGAAACCAGTATACCGTATACCCGCTAAAACCCTAACCTCTTTCTCCTACAACCATGGTCCCCTGCGGCACTCTTTGTCAATACTACTTCGCAAGGGTGGTTTATTGCAGATGTTTACTGCTCTTACATTGGGAGCCTCTAAAGCCTACTCCTCGAAAGTATCGCGGAGTTCTTTGAGGATAGTCTCCGCGTAATCTGATACCAAGTTCCAGGCTTGGGGGCCCTTCAGCATGGCTTCTACCAATTGTTCTGGAACGATATTAGTCTCCAGAATCCTCTCCACTTCAGCACGTTGATCCTGAAACCGGGGGCAGGAGAAGAACACGTGTTCCGCGTCCTCTATCCACGTCCGTACAGTGTGGGCAGTTTGGGGAGTTTGCCCTCCTGAACCTGTGCAAGTATGCTCGAAAGCATCCATGTCCAGTCAGTAGTTGAGTGATGTAAACCCAACCTCCCCATGCTGGCGGTTGACCCAACGACTGATGTTAGGTATCAATCGATATGTCCACCGGCCTTTAGTAGAGCTGTCCCACCTCTCCTGCCATTGCCCTAGACTCATGGCTCTTTCATCGCTGTTTCCTGTCATTGGTCTTTTCTAACTTTCTGCGATAAAGCCGTCCCCTTTCTGCAGCCAGGAAGTCGATTGGCAGGGTAGAGGCAATCACAATCACCGCCTCGTAAGACACAGTGCGGTAGGATGATGCCACTCGAATCGCTGAGAGCCGCTGGACTGATTTCATTTTCCGGCGGTACGATGGTAGCTCGAGCGATTTCTCCCATACCGGTGCCCCGTACAACAAAACAGAAGTAGTTACTGTTGCCAGTAGCTGTCTTCTTATCTGTCTAGGGCCCCGACATTCGGCATTATTCTAGATAATGCCCCCTGTACCCCAGCTGCTTTCTTGCTGGCCGCGATTATGTGCTCTTTGAAGTTGAGCCGTGTGTCCAGGAGCACCCCCAAATAGCTGATGAAGGGCTGCGACTGTATGTAGGTGTCGCCTATTTTGAGGGTGATGGTTTCCCTTGCCTTCCGACTGCTAACAAGAAGTGTTTCGGTCTTTTGCTCTGCTAAACTCAAGTCCGCTGCGAGCATCCAATGCTGAATTGTGGCTATAGCGAATGAGAAGGTTGTTTGTATCTCCTCTATGTGCTTGCGCACTATGATCAATGCCACATCATCGGCGAATGCCACTAGCCTGACGCCCTCAGGCAGACCGAGCAGGAGCAGGTCGTTGTACATTACGTTCCATAAGAGGGGGCCAAGAACAGAGCCCTGAGGTACACCTCCTGTGATCTTATAGTCTACTTGCCCATTTTCAGTTTGGTACAACAAGATGCGGTCCTTGAAATATATATGTGTGTGTGTGTGTGTGTGTGTGTGTGTGTGTGTGTGTGTGTGTAAAACGCATGGTTTGAGACACCAAAATTTTATTACAGGAAAAGCTTCTAAATCACATTTTATTTATACTGATATAGTTCAATTGTTATATAAACAATTTTTTCTATTTAAAAGTAACTTTCGGTTATCGAAGGCATTGTTTGAGCCCTCATTGAACTAACGTAGAGTTTGAGAACAGTCCCCAAAACATGCATTTTGCTAACTGGCGGTAGACGAAATGATAATTTGGGGACTGTCCCTAAAATATGGGGACGATTTCGGGTACAGTTGCTAGTGCATTACTTCTAATCTGATTAAAATTTGCTTGCTCAACATGAAGCAAATATAAAAACAAATTTATAATTTCGTATTACATTACTATTTTGTTTAAATTGTCACTGTATAGACTAATTCTTATTATTAAGCGTTATCGAGGTGAAAAGCTCTGCGCAATGATACTACTAAATAGGAATGTGAGTCTTATAGTATCTATATGCCTAAAGGGTTTCAATTAATAGTATAATAATAAAAATTTGCTGTTTATTTTCAAGGGGATAATGTTAATGATACTAGGTACTCTATTTCTCACACTTAACAAAAATATCATAGAATTGTCAATATCTATTCAGTTGTATTTTACAGCCTCAAGACCTCACTAAATATAATTTTGGTGCTTATAGCGTCATAAACAATTTTATGCTTAAGCCGTTTCTTAGGAACATTTCCAATTTTAACTTCAGACAGAACCGAAGGTTGTCACTCAGCTATTTAATAAAATACCACAGCTATCAAAAAGAAAAAAAAACATAGCGTTTCATTTTCTTCTTGCTTTCAATATCCTCATAAGAAATATTCTGGGGTGGTTAGGCCTAGAAACATGACCATGCAAACTACAAAAATCTTTGGAGTTATTTTTCCTTTGAAATTTGCAGACGAACCATTCAACATTTATTTTACTATAATATGGTGATTCGTTGGATTGCTACCATATTTGTCATCCTCATATCACCAAGAAAATGAAACATTCGGGTTTTTAGAAATTTGAAGCCACATTGGGTATTCATAGTATGTCTAAAGAGAAAAGGCCCTACTAGATTACATTTGTAACCTTCAATCTAGATACCTATTTTAAAATAAGATTTATAACGATATTACACAGTAAAATAAAAGTAAAATTAAAAATTGAAATAACCCCCCTACGCAAGAACCCCTAAAAAATAAAGAAATGTGTATTAATGTGCCTATTAACCTCATTATCTACCCCTATTAATATAGCGAAGTAAATACGTCTAATTAGTTAAATTGTACATATGAACTGCAGTAATTCGGTATTGTTTCACATTTATACTAGGCGTTGGCTATGCTGATATATATTTTTAAACTCTGCTCTTAGGAGAAGATGAGGTTTAGTGAGAGATTGAAAAAAAGTGGATTACTCAGTCAATTTCAGTATGACTTATGTATACTAAATAATACCTAAAACGCACTATTGGGGTGTTATTCGAAAATTTGTGTGACTTCCAGACACTATTAAATATCAGAGGTGTCTGATGCCACAGCAGGATTTACTTGAAGGATAACTCTTGGCCACCCTTTATACTATCAACAGAATGACTATGATGAACTCTGCTTATCGTGCCAGTTATCGTCAGTCCAATTTTGAAAAGGTTAACTAACCACGGATAATCTAATTTTTTAATGGAACCCAATAATTCGTTTAATTTCCTTTCATCCGATATTTTTATATATTTCTAACAGTTCCTTAAGATTTCGAGAAATCATAATAATTTTTGATTATTGTGTGTTTTCTTATTATTCATGCAATCCTTTTGGTCATGAAAGCCGTAGAGTTTAAATTCGCATATTAACTAAAGTGGAAATTCACAACCTTTTCAAAGTAATATTTCGTAGTAATATTTCCTATCAGATGGCATGCGTAATTAGAATACTAAAAACTAGTGGCCCAAATATTGCAAATACATTTCAAAACGCTAATAACATTAAATAATTTGATAAAATTTTAAATATAATATTTTTAATCATTAGATGACAGGTAAACTCTTTTTTTGTATATGTTTTGCGATTTGGGACTGGACAATCTAAAAATCCTAAATTTAATTACTGAAAACACGACACATAATAAGGGACACATCTTTTGTAACAAAACTAATATAAAATCATTCACTATGACTATTTATTTCACTGATGGTAAGAACTAATTATTGGCTTTATATTACTATTTTATGCAGTTACTCAATTGACTGTTTCTCATAATATATTTTTTTCCATTTTTGACACAAACAACAAGAAAAAAAATCATCATACATGTTATATTAAATAATACAATAAACCATTGTGTGAAACATTGTATGTATAAACAATTTCTTTTTATAAGTCACACGTGCATTTCCAATAATTCAGCATCCTTTAGTAACAATGGACCATTGTATGAAACATTGTATGTATAAACAATTACTCATTCATAAATCACACGTGTATTTCCAATAATTCAGCATCCTATGTAAGTGACACTTGCAGTCAATTATTATGAATAACAAACTAAACTGCAAATGCCACACAATTAGTTAGTTAGAGTCAACATCATAAGTTTTAAAAAAGTTTAAGTTTATTGTAATTTAGAGTGTTAGTTTCTTTCAATAAAAAGTTTTTTTAAAAAAGTTATATTTGAAACCACCGATATAATAATTTGGCGCAGTCAGTAGGATCCAGACACGTTTTGTGAACACGAGGCTTTCCAACGAACACCGCCTGAACACGAAAATTCTAACAGGCAAAGTTCGAACACGAGGTTTTCTCACGCAGAACGGCGGATTCTCATCCCTCAAGAAGGAACGAACCACGTCGAGACGTCCCCACTGTGAACGCAAACGACAGCATCGACATGAAAGTAATGTGAGTACATTTGAATCATCTCGATTATTTGTACATCTTTATTTTTGAAACATTTGTTCAATTATCGCTTAAAACATTTCCTATTTTAAAACATTTTTTTCCCCCAAAACAAACCATTCCTTACTAACCGACCAGAAACAAATCTAGTCAATCTAACTTAATTCATTTCAATAAATACATTTCACGATGTCCGAAGCACAAGCTGATACAGAACCGGAAATGTATAGACTTTCTGAAATTTTTTCAAAAATACCTGATTTCGAAGGAGATCAGATATTCTTAGGAGCATTTTTGAACGCGTGCGATTGCGCTTACAATATGTCAACGCAAGAACAAAAATTTCTATTAGTGATTCACATCAAAAACAAGCTGAAAGGTAAAGCAGCTCAATTAATAAACTCTCGTAACCCTTCTAGTTACCCAGAAATTAAACAACTCTTCAATCTACATTTTGGCGATTCGAGAGATCTTTCATCTCTTATCCAAGACCTCCAATGTCTCAAACAATCATCGAACGAATCCCCCCTTTCGTTTTATAACCGTCTTCAAGTGTTAAACGCAAAAATGCATGCGAATATTCAGAAAACCACCTTAACTCAAGATCAAAAAATCGCTCAAACCGATTTAATAGAAACAATGGCTCTAAATACACTGCTAACAGGCCTAGATCCCAAATTAGGACAGGTCATCCGTGCTGGAAACCCCAGAAATCTCCTAGAAGCACACGTCAAAATAAGAAGGGAACTACAACTCTCTTATTTCGAACAACAAAAAAATATTAAATTCAATCCTTCCAGACCCACTCAACCAGTCAAGAAGCAACCTCAACAAATCAAATGCCTATTTTGTGGAAAATTAGAACATTACGCAAACGATTGTAGGCAACGACAATCAAATTTCAGAACTCCAACTCAAAATTCATACTCAAATTTCAGAGTCCCAAATCAAAACTCAAATCAAAACTTCAGAGCTCCAACACAGAATTTCAACAATAACTTTAATAACCCCAATCCAGGAGCGAACCAAAATCAAACCCAAAAATTTTCAAACAATCTTCAAACACAATCAAATCAATCACGCCCTTCAGTGATTCATAGAAATCCAAATTCACAACAACAAAACCAACAAAGAACCCACCATTTCAACCAACAAATTAATAATTATTATGAAGATCCCATAACCGAATACAATTATGACTTTTATGAGTATTATACTGATAATACTATGTATAACACTGATGATTTTAACCCGAATCATGTTTGCACCTGAATACGAACAAACAACGGACAATACACTTGCCGAACATAATATGTATGAACAACAAAATTTTCTACTTCCCCTGGATTTAGAAAAACCTCCCGATCTAACGACAACATTACAATCTCAAATTCAGAACTTGAACATCGACAATACCATACCCAAATTGAATTCCCCAGAACAGACGTTTCTTTAAAACCACTCCTAACAGTCAATTCCAAAAATTTGTACTACATCAATGACGCCACTGGAAAATTTAAATTACTCATAGACACCGGAGCAGGCATCTCAATTTTTAAACAAAATACAGTGAAAAATTTCCCAAACAGGTCAACCGAAAATATAACAATCCAAGGCATTACCGACGAAAAGATTTCAATCACAGAATCCACCCTAATTCCTTTTACTTCTGGCAACCCTCATAAAGTTTACATATACAATCTTGATATAGAATTTGACGGAATACTCGGTTTAGATTTCCTCAATCATTATGAATGTGTAATAGATTTAAAATCGAAAGAATTAATCACTAATTTCAAAACAATTCCCTTGCATAAGGTAGAACACAGTCTAAATAACACTGACCCTTTCAAAACCAATCCCAATAAATCACAAAGTCAAAAACGAAACCAAGTATCCATCGAACCTCGTACAGAAAAAATTTTCAAATTGAAATGTGACCTAAAAAATACTGATGCTATTTTACAAACCCAAGAAAGAGAAAAGGTAAGACTTCCTAATGCCCTTGTACATGTCAATTCGAATGGAGAATTCTTAACCTCCGTTATAAATGCAAATGCAATTCCCAAAACAATTGATTTTTCGGATCTGCTCTTAGAACCTTTTAATGAATCACATTCAGTTTTGAATTCAAACATACAAGACTACCATCCCAACTCAGAATATCTTGATAGAAATACTACTATCAAAGCCCAAATTCGAACTGAACATCTAAATGAAGAAGAGAAAGAGTTAATAACTAATCTCTGTTTAGATTTCCAAGATATATTTTACCTTGAAGGTGACGTTTTAAGTTTTACAAATGAAGTCAAACACACTATCGACACTAACAACGCAAAACCCATCTATACAAAATCCTATAGATACCCACAAATCCACAAGGAAGAAGTAAAAAATCAAATCGGAAAAATGCTAAGTCAAGGCATCATAAGACACTCCTCATCCCCCTGGTCTTCACCCGTGTGGATCGTCCCAAAGAAGCTTGATGCTTCCGGAAAACAAAAATGGCGAGTAGTCATTGACTATCGAAAATTAAATGAAGTCACCGTCGATGACAAATACCCTTTACCAAACATTTCAGATCTTCTTGATCAACTCGGAAAATGTCAATATTTCTCAACCCTAGATCTCGCGTCTGGATTCCATCAGTTAGAAATTTCAGAAGAAGATATTCCCAAAACCGGATTCTCTATAGAAAATGGCCACTATGAATTGATTCGAATGCCATTCGGGTTAAAAAACGCCCCGTCCACATTTCAAAGAGCAATGGATAATATTCTGTTAGGCATCCAGAATGAACGCTGTTTAGTATACATGGATGACATTATCGTATATTCCGCAACTATCCATGAACACATTTCTCGATTAACCGAAGTTTTCACCCGACTCAGAAATTCAAATCTTAAAATCCAGCCAGACAAATGCGAATTTTTACGCAAAGAAGTCGCTTATCTCGGACACATTATCACTCCAGAAGGTGTAAAACCTGATCCAACAAAAATTGAATGTATCCAAAAATTCCCACAACCTCAAAATGCTAAAGAAATTAAATCATTCCTTGGTCT
Source organism: Octodonta nipae (assembly GCA_034190945.1). Classification (NCBI taxonomy): domain Eukaryota; kingdom Metazoa; phylum Arthropoda; class Insecta; order Coleoptera; family Chrysomelidae; genus Octodonta; species Octodonta nipae. The sequence continues at coordinate 90,068,851 of CM067216.1, read as the reverse complement.
TGCCGGATATTACAGAAGATTCATTCCGAACTTCGCAAAAATTTCAAAACCCTTAACCAAACTACTTCAAAAGGATGTTAAATTTATTTTTGATGCAGATTGTAAAACATCTTTCGAAGAATTGAAAAACGCCCTCACTTCTGTCCCAATATTGAGATATCCGAATTTCCATTTATCCTTACAACTGATGCTAGCGCCTTCGCTATAGGAGCTGTACTTTCTCAAGGCCCTGTAGGAAAAGATTTACCAATTGCATATGCTTCCCGAACTCTTTGCGCAGCAGAAACTCGTTATTCGACTATTGAACGAGAGCTACTTGCTATCGTTTGGGCGGTAAAGGTATTTCGTCCTTACATTTTTGGACGAAAGTTTACAATACTGGTCGACCACCGCCCACTCACTTGGCTTTTCTCCATTAAGGACCCTGGCAGTCGTCTAGCCAGATGGCGATTAAAATTGGAAGAATACGACTACAAAATCGAATACAAACCAGGAAAGAAAAACACAAATGCAGACGCCCTTTCTCGTATAAAAGTAAATCATTTTAAAGAGTGCACAACCTTCCACTCAAAAATCCAAATATTTGCCAACAATGAAACTGAGAGTCATGATAACCCGGTCGAACTTGAAAGCAATCAATCTCAAGACCTTGACGACGAACAAATGACAGCCGAGTTTAATAGATTCGTTAATCTATACAAAACTAAATCAATCATTGATTATTCCAAAATCGAATTCTCAAATACCCAGTTACTAAACAGGTCCCATAAAAATATAGTTACCTTTTTCTGGCAAAACAAACTCAACGAACTTCACGACAAAATTATCGATGACATTTTTGAAGAAAATCCTCAATTCAGCACTGAAACCTTAAACACACTTGCGAGTAAAACTGTCAAAAATAGGAAATATATGATCATACCGTTACCCTTCGACCCCGAGAAAGTTGTTTCTCATCTTTTCTATATTTTATATAAAAACCAAAATGAATTTAATAACTCTGAAACCTATTACATTGAAAATAACGTCGAACTCCCAATTTTTGAAATCTTATCATTCATATTAGCTGATAAAGAAGTAAAACTATTAATTTGTCAAAACATCCAAATAACACCCAATCATGACGAAATTCCTAACATCTTACAACAATATCATTGCGGTAAAAATAACTTACATCGTGGTATAAATGAAACAATCAGACGTATCAAAGAAAAATATAATTGGCCCGGATTAACAAAAACCGTTGAAAAATTTATCAACTCATGTGAAACCTGTCAAAAAGTCAAATTTTGTAGAAAAAATTTAACCACCCCTTTTGTAATAACAGAAACCCCGAAAACGCCCTTTGAAAGGATAAACATAGACATCTTTGAATACCCTACGAAAAACTATGCATTAACAATCAGAGATGAACTGACTAAATTCACCCAAGCTTACCCCATAAATGACAAAACGGCTTCAACAGTTGTAAACACACTATTAGTTTTCTTTCAACACTATGGAACCCCGCTTCGTATCCACTGTGATTACGGAAAAGAATTCGACAACAACCTAATGAAAGACCTATGTGAACTATACGATATCAAATTAACTTTTTCTAGTGTACAACACCCCGAATCAAATGGTTCACTCGAAAGATTTCACGCAACCCTAGCCGAAATGATAAGAGCAAACAATGCCGAAAATCCTACCGAACACCCTTTCAATGTTTTACCCTATGCCATAATCTGTTATAACAATACTAAAAATAAAACCCATGGATTTACACCTTATGAGCTTATATTTGGACATACCTCGAGTAGACCCCCGAGACTTTATATAACCAAGAAAAATTAATTTCTAAATACGTTCGAGATCTTAACAATAGAATGGAATATTTCTACAAACTCGCACGTTCAAAAACGGACAGACAGAAAGAAAAATCTAAAGAACGATATGACCAACACGCATCAGACAAAATCCCTGACTATAAAATAGGAGATAAAGTATACGTTAAAGAAGGTCAAATAAAAAATAAATCAGAAAACAAATTTAATGGACCATTCGAAATTACTGCAATATTTAAAAATTCTGCAACTGTCATAAACCTACAAACAAATCAAATAAGCAGAATAAATTTCGATCGACTAAAACCTTATACTGAATAAGATTATTTCTTTTTAGATTCTTGGTACTAATCCCGCTAGCCATTTCCCAATATACACTGACACCTATCAATAATACCATAGGAATCTTTTTTCATGAAGAAGGTTATCTGAAAGTATCCAACGACAAATGGACCCTTCTCGTATATAAAGACATGTATCCTTTTTCAAGAGCAATAGATCATAACGAGAAAATCCTAGACGAATTATTAGAAACTTTGGATGACAATACCCCTCGAATGATATCGTTCAAATCGGTACCCCAAACACATGTGAGCCTTTTAAAACAAATAGCAAACTCTGTAGATTTAAAATATAAAGAAATCTTCGCTGAAACAAATCCTTATTTATCAAACAGGAAGAAACGCGGATTAATTAACGGCTTAGGATCAATATTTAAATCAATCTCAGGCAATCTAGATGCTTCTGATGGTGAATATTTCAATAAATGCATTGATAAACTATCTCATGACGAACATCAAATAGAAAACTTATTAAAGAACCAAATATCTGTTACAACCTCTGTAATCAAAAATTTCAACTCAACAATTCAAAAACTCCAAGTTGATGAGGAGACCTTCAACCAAGACATAGAGGAACTGAAAAAGTCGATCATGTCCCTCTCAGACGATCTTGCTTATTACGAAGCCCAAGTTAAAATTCTAGACATGTGTGAGTCACTCATGGAAAGTTATACATTTGTAGAAAACACCCTTAATGATATATTGAACGCAATTGCTTTCGCACGATTAAAAATACTTCACAGTTCAATAATTACCCCTGCTGATCTACTTGAATCTTTACAAACAATCTCACAATCATTACAGAAAAATAATTTGCCTTTGCCAATATACAGTTCCAGTATTGCTCAATATGTCAATATTATTGAACTAGAAGCGTTTCAGATTTGTTCAGACACATATCCATATCCCATCGACAGCGACTCGTATTTGTATCCTGAAGCAGCAGACGTTCCTGCCCAGAACTTGCCAAACAACCCTACTATTAGCTCAAGGATACAATATCCAACAAATTGAAACAAACCACTGGCTCATCACAGTTTCAGAAACGCTACCAGTTACCATAAAATGTTCAAGCAAAGATATCACCACGAAACTAATAAATCAAAATTCCTTGCTGACGCTACAACCAAATTGCAACGCCTTCGTTGGTAGTACCCAACTTCATGCAAAAAACTGATAGATACCTATCAAAAAGCGACACACCGAAGTTACCCAGTGATGATTCCCTACGACTGTTGTGAACAAATTCCCTCCGAAAAGTACATCCTTTGAAACCACTGAAACTAAATAAACTTGATGAGAAGACCTGCAACATCGCCCAAGCACAACTGAACGAATACTCCGAAGAATTGGACAAAATCATAAATCAGCCCTTCGTAGAAAAGCACATGTCATGGTTCACCATTACAACAATTGTGTTAATAATTTTACTAATTTTGTTTCTAGTCTTTTACAAATGTAAAAGAAGAAGATCTTCAAGAGTAATGGCCATCACAGCCACAGACTCGATGATGATCCACCCTCACCCCCGAGAACTTCCACCGCAACTTCTAAGCAGAAATTGGAATCGAATACTAGTACGTCGACGCCCAAGTATCCACCTTGGAGAACCTGTCGAGGAAGAAGTGGAACTTAAAGACTCAGTTTAAAAGTTGACGACATAGCCTCAACTTTAGGGAAGCTGTTATATTAAATAATACAATAAACCATTGTGTGAAACATTGTATGTATAAACAATTACTTTTCATAAGTCACACGTGCAAATAATTCAGCATCCTTTAGTAACAATGGACCATTGTATGAAACATTGTATGTATAAACAATTACTCATTCATAAATCACACGTGTATTTCCAATAATTCAGCATCCTATGTAAGTGACACTTGCAGTCAATTATTATGAATAACAAACTAAACTGCAAATGCCACACAATTGACCAAGATTATAAAAGATCGAATTTGTAGATCAAACATTCATTCTAATTTCATTCCAGTTAGAGTCAACATCATAAGTTTTAAAAAAGTTTAAGTTTATTGTAATTTAGAGTGTTAGTTTCTTTCAATAAAAAGTTTTTTTTAAAAAGTTATATTTGAAACCACCGATATAACATACAGTTCCTTTTTATAACAAAAAAATTAGTCTTAATAAAATATCACATTTGTACTCCTAATTAAAACATAAGTTGAAATAAATATGATGAAAATCCCTTAGAAAGATAATCCTTTTGAGTAGGTAAATGATCTTGCGAATTGCAGCTTACAAATAAACTAAGTTTAAAATAACAAACTAATTTACAGACTTTAGGATAACAATGAAACACAACAACTTAAAAAAAGAAAGTAACAGAAAAAAATTGAGTAATTAACACTGTTTTACTATAAAGGCGATTTTATTAACATGTTAAAAATTGTACATATTTTTAATATTTAATATTCATGCATTTGTACCCTTTGAATTGACTGTATCCACTGTTTGGATTTCTTTTTAAATAATGAGAGTGAATTTAACGCTTTAATCTTATCAGACATATTTTAGGACCAAAAACATCTTTGAGCTATAATTTTTTCTGCTTTGGGTACTATTAAAATATTATTTACATGCTGAACTAAATCATCTCATTATACATGCCAAAGACAATTTTTACATACAACCAAGCAAAACTGATTCATTTACTTTTTGACTTTTTACACTTAAAACTGTGAAATATTAGGTAATCTTTAAAAAAAGACATTGTGTTGAAAACTTTTTTCATTAAATCTCTTAAACTAAGCTAGGGATTAGTTTATAAAATAAATATGTTTTAAGTAAATTTTAGCATTATGTATTTTAACCGTGACAAATCTTGCACTCCATATTTTACCCAAATTTCTTAAAATAGGGATACATTTCCTTTTACATATTAATAAATAGATTAAATATATGATTTAAGTAACAAATTCAATTAATGATGCAACAAATGCTAAATTACATTATATGTTTGCAACTTTTTTTATTAGGTAATTATTTTTTGATACTATCTTCTGAACATTAGACAATCCATCGAACGCAAGAAAAAATATTGTTTCAGGTCGAGAAACTTCATCAGTTGCGCTTTCCTCAACATATTAAAATCTCGAATAATTATTAACCTTTTTTCATACATATAACCAAGCTTACCTATTTAACGCACAATTATTAGGGGTTTTAGAGAAAACTAAAAAAAAGTCGTGCCATGTGTAACGCTTTTACCCTTTGATTCATATGATGTAAGTCACACGAAACAAATTTATATGTTAACTAAAACCCACAAAGCGATTATGTGACAATATGTTATTTCTAGTCGATAGTCTTCAAATGTTACGCTCCACTCGGTGATTAAAATCTCGAATAATTATTTTTGTATTGCATTTAAGGCTGAATTTAACATTTTAACTCAAATTGAAAATCTAGTCGTTTAACGAAAAACTAGTCCACATTGATTCTAAATTGAGAGCCGTGCTGTATTTAAAACTCCATTACCCTATGATAGTAAGCACAAGAAACAAATAACAAATAGATTAACTGTTAATCTGTTGGCTAGTTTTTCCTGAAGCCCCAAGATGTCGATTTTTATTTTACGTTAACATGTAAAGTTCGGGTATTTTTCCGAAATACATAAATAATTATTCGATCTATCTATCACATGAAAGTTCTTGACTAGAAACAATATATTGTCTTGCCTTCAATGGATTAAAAACTCTCGAAAAGATTTTTCGTTAATAAAATCTAAAAAAGACATTCTGTTTTGTATTTAAATCAAAATGCTCTCTAGCATAAATCAGATTTTTAATTTTTTCTGTTTTAAAAAACTAAATAAATTTTTGTTTTCTTCTAATACACAATTTTTTATGTTATGTAATGAAATATATTTGAACAAAACTAAATGGGTGTCCGCATCATAAATTCATACTATCAATAATTACATTTCTTTGGTTATTATAGTTTAATATAACAATATATAATGGTAATTTCTTATGTAGAAAAAATTATTTTATGACTGCTTCGAATCCCTGAAATGTATTAATCCTCAATACCCAGCTGCATACACAGTTAGCAACTATCCTTCAAAGTGACCAATTTCATTGTCGTATAAATAAGTTTAGGTATATTTTTTACACAACTTTATTACAGTAATTCATTATTAAAGACGCCACACATCGCCTTCGTAATAATATTCTTCTGGTCTATTCTAACAATTGTTTTGGTTTGTTAGTTCGCCGAATCTTTAAACTGTTGGTATATAAAAAATGTGCCAATACTTCGTTCGTGAATTATATCAACCGTCGCCTATGCTAGCATACAGAATTACGTCGCCACATGAAGATCATTGACCAGACGGATCACACATGCAGTTATAGGTCATATTTCATGGCATTTCATTTTTGTTGCATCATAATAGTTAGTTAGTTGTAACGCTTTTAGATTGTAGGGTTGAAAATTCAAATATATGTATTTCAAATAAAAGTATTTTGTTTAAAAACGGAGTTTAGAGTTCACGACCCATTTTTGGCGCAGTCAGGAGGATAGTTTCGAAATTCGCGAATCGATCGGGAATTTTTCGTTTTTACGATTAACGGAACTAACGAACTATCGAACTTTGTTGATCGAACTGGTGATAGCGATTGTTGACAGAGCGGCTCCTCGAACTTCAGGAAACCCAGTTCATCGAGAACCTGCTTCAGCCTTTTACCAGTCCATCCTAGAAATTTGGAACAAAAATCGTCCGAATTTGCAAGGAAGACTCCAGTGGCGTAGACGAAAATAGCTTCCCTGGACGTCGCCCTTATAGTTTGTGAAGAATGCTCAAACTCGTTTTTATTTTTATGTAAGTACAACATTAAATGTCAAGTGAAAATTTGTCAGATATTTTTAATTGTTTATCTATTAAAGACGGCCCTACAACGGACTCAAATTCTAATTTAAGCTATAATTTTCCTGAAACTTCTCAAAATAATTTAAATAGTGACGAAGAAATAGATTTAGATAGGAATTTAGTTGAAAAAGTAATTGTAGAAATTAATCTTAGTAATAAAATAGAAATGGCTAGACCTGTTGCTAATCCTGAACCATTTAAATCGGAGTATTTAAATTGCGTACCCGAATTCGACGGAAACCCAAACGAACTTGGAAGATATTTAAGTATTTGTGAATCCATTTTAACGACTTTTTATGATCGTGCAAATCCAGAAAGCTTTCATAATGTATATTTGTTGAATTCATTAATTTCAAAATTGAGAGGTAATGCTAAACTAGTGATTAATATTCAAGATGTGAACAGTTGGAATGATTTAAAATTAGTATTGACACGAAATTTTGCGGATCAAAGGGATGAAAGTTGCTTAAATAGAGATCTTGTTTTAATGAAACAACTTCCTAACGAAAAACCTCAGCAATTTTATGATAGATGTCTTAATATTTTAAATTTGTTGCGTAGCTATGTAATTGTCATGAAGTCACAGATCAAGCCAAACAGTTAAAACGTGATCTCTATCAAAATTTAGCATTAAAAACATTTTTGTCAGGATTGCGTGAACCCCTTGGTACAACAATACGTTGCATGAAACCTGATTCTTTGAGTCAAGCCTTACAATTTATAATCGCAGAAGATAATGCCCACTATTTTCAAACAATTATGTCTAAACCAAAACCGCCACAGATGATTCAAGCACCATTTCATAACCAACATAATTTTTTGAATAACCCTTCTTTACCAAGAAACTATAATTTCAATCAAAACTACCGCACACAAAATTCATTTCCTTCACAGCCTGTTCAAATACAACCAAGACAAAACTTTCGGCAACAAAGCAACCAAACTGTTTTCAAACCAAACTTTCAAAATAGAAACTTTCCAAGACCTACTCCAATGAGCGGAATTTATGTTCAGAACTCATCAAATCAAAAAACATCTTTGCCAACAACTTTCTACCAAAATCAAAATACCCAAAGATTTCCACAAGGTAATGTAACAAACTATCACAACAGCCGAAATCATTTGGTTTTTGAAGAAATTAATAATACTGAAACTGACGACAAATTCACAACTGAAAATGACTATCAATACTATTACGATGAAAATACTGTACAACCAAAAGAAAACTCTAGTATCGAAATCTCTGAAGTTGAAGACGATAAGTCTCAGGAAATTTCACAAGACATTTCTCTCAATCAAATTAGTTCGAATCAATTACCATATATTATTTTTCCCGAACAAGATTTAAAACTTCTAATTGATTCTGGATCATCAAGATCTTTTCTCGATCCTGAAATTGCCTATAAATTTTTCCCAAATCTTGTTGTTACTGATCCATTTACAGTGTCTACAGTTTCTCATAAATCAACACATCAGTATAGTGCACTGATTCCCGCTTCAAAGATTTTTCAACTACCAACACCTAAGTCCTTAAAATTCTATCTCTTTAAGTTTCATGAGGTATTTGATGGTCTTATAGGCTTAGAAGATTTAATACGACTTCAGGCTATACTTGACTTCAACAAAGGATGTCTGATAACCCCATACGCAAAAATCAAACTTCTTTTTCATAAAGTAGAAAATAATATGAACACGTTTACTGTTAGCCCAAATTCTAAACATTTTAGCAATACCGAAATTTTTGTTCAGAAAAAATTTCATAAACTAAATTCTAGCTCTAACAAAATACCTAAACAAAATACTTTAAAATCGAGAAACCCTCAAAAGTTTGATCACAAAAAATTTATAAACGAATTTGAAAATCAGGCTAATTCAAATTCGGCAACCAAAATAAAAGTAAACGCAAGAAGTACACAAGGAATCTTAAAACCCAGAAAAAAAGTAGAAACCGAAAAAGTAGAAAACATCAAAAACTTGTCAAATTTTCTGATAACAAATCAACAGAAGACAATAACATTTTTATGCTTATACAAACTGGTAACAACAACTCTGAACATACTCGGCAAAATTCTAGAAATAACGAAGACAATTCTGAAAAAACTACTGCTCACTCTAATACAAATGCAAACCCCACTGTTGGTATCCCCATTGTTAATTACGCTGTAAATTATGGACAAAATCAAATAGTTATTCCTTCTGTCTTACACCCTCCAGTACATCCAAAAACAACTATACTTTTCGAACGAAAGCGGCGAATTAATGTTCAGATTTCCAGAAATAATTTTGAAAAGGACATAATTAATTTCGTTACAAATTTTGTTTCACCAAACATTCAGTACCATCTCTTTTTCGAAAATCCCAATGATTATGAACCTTTTACATTAGTTCTCCAAAGAAACTTCCCAATGTCCAAATTGAAATTAAAAAACTGTAACAAAAAACTTCTTGATATCACGAACAAACATGACAATAAAAATATTATTGAAACTTATCACGAAGGTAAATCTAACCAACGTTGTATCGATGAAACTTTACAAATAATTAAAGAAAAATATTATTGGCCAAATCTCAAAAATTCTATTCAAACTTATATAAATGACTGTGAGATTTGTCAACAGTCGAAATACGAAAGACACCCTGTAAACATGAAAATGAATGTCACTCCAGAACAATAAAACCATTCGAAATAATACATCTAGATACATTCTCTTTCGAAAATACAAAATTCTTACCATTAACGATCACAAAGAGCGATCGAAGCTACTTTACTCAAAAATAAATTCTGACTTGATTACTAACAAAGAACGAACAATTCAAAAACTTAATCGAACCCGCGATGACCCCGAACTGTTTAAACCACAACAAAAAAGGTATTTATCAAAAAACATATTAAACAGAAGAACGCAAGCAAATTTAATAAATCTACAACCCTCCAGACAGTTCACCCTGAACATAAAACAATTTCCACAGAAATTTTAAATAAAGTCCATATGAACAATATAAAACGTCCTTTAAAAAGGACATACTCTTTCTGATATAGGTTTTATTTTTATTTCAGATTCCCCGCAATATTGGGAACACAAGACATGATTACAATTAGGAATTTAGAAAATAATCCCGGCATTATTCCTTTAAAATTAGGAACAGCAAAAGTTCAAAAATACATGCATTCCTTTATCCATTATTATGACCTAAATCCACTTATTACTGAAGTAAACAAACTAAAACGACAATCCGAAAATCTTAAACTTTACATCAACAAAAATTCTGACTACTTTAATGACTCATCAAATTATTTGAAAATCCTCATTTTAACAGAAGAAAAAGTAGAGAATAAAATATCAGAAATTTTACCACACCCCAATCGTATCAAAACAGGACTTATAAATGCTTTAGGTTCCATTTTCAAAGCAATTAGTGGCAACTTGGATTCCACCGATGGCGAAAGATATGACAAATTAATTGAAGAACTTCAAAACAATCAAGACAACCTTGCACAAACTATCCAAAAACAAAGTTCACTTTCGATTTCACTTATTGACAAATTTAATAACACTGTTCGACAAATATTGCATAATGAAAAGCTTCTCGAATCAAAAATGGATCAAATTTCAAAAATTGTGACAGGCTCAACTTATAGAGAAAATTCTATGTTCATTAAAGACGTTATGAACCAAATTATTAATCTATACGAGGTCATTAACTCTATTCTACAAGATGTTGAAAATTCAATAACTTTTGCAAAACTTGGAGTCATGCACCCTAGTATAATGACAACTACACATCTTTTTCACGAATTAAAATTTTTGGAAAAATATTTGAAAAAGGAACAATTTCCTATTGAGATCAGTTTAGACAATATTTTGTTACACGAAGAAATCAATCAATGGTTCACGGTTATATAAATAAAAACAAAGTGACCTATATTTTGCAAGTCCCAATAACGCACACTTTTGAATTTAAATATTATCATTTATTTTCAATCCCAATTAGAAAGGAGAACCAGTTTAGAGCCGTTATACCAACAAAGAAATATTTTACAAAAACACAGTTGTACTATGCATATATGAACGAGCCTTGTAAGTTTGTTTCTTCACAATTCTATTTGTGCGGCCAACTGGACCTTCAAGAAATGAAGAAAGAAAACCCCTGCGAAATCCAGCTACTAGAATGAAAAATGCCTCTATTTGCCAACCAATATCAATCAGTATCACAAAACCAATGTTCAAACGTCTAGACCAATCAAACCAATGGATTGGCCTAATACCAGCGATAGAAAAAATTAAGCTCCATTGTCAGCAACAAGAAGAAGTCCAAAATATTATTGGAACTTATTTAATCGACATCCCAACCGGCTGTCAAGTGTTCACCGATAAAGAAGTTTTCAGCAATAACAAACCGATAAGCTTTAATCAGCCAATATTGTTTCCTAAATTAGAAGCTACAAGTGAAACAGTCTCCTTCACAAACCCAACCATTCACTTCGAAGAAATCGATTTGGATGAACTCCAAGACATACGAACACAAGTGTTGAATAATCAACCCCATTTGTCGCATAACTGGATATCACACACCCCCAGTATGTGGACGATCATAGTCTATGGGTTACTGGTGATAATATCAATGTATTTCATTTATACAAAAATTCTCCAAAGATGTTAGAAAACTAACCGTCATACCCAGCAAGGTATCGAGCTATCCGAAGTTCGCCTCCCTCACTAACTCGGGACTCGAATCGGGGGGAGGAATTATATCAACCGTCGCCTATGCTAGCATACAGAATTACGTCGCCACATGAAGATCATTGACCAGACGGATCACACATGCAGTTATAGGTCATATTTCATGGCATTTCATTTCATAATAGTTAGTTAGTTGTAACGCTTTTAGATTGTCGGGTTGAAAATTCAAATATATGTATTTCAAATAAAAGTATTTTGTTTAAAAACGGAGTTTAGAGTTCACGACCCATTTTTCGTGTATTTGATCTCTGCTTCGTTATACCGACATTTCTGTGAAAGGCGATTATTCGAAAATCGTCTACGGGCCACTGTGATAAAAAAGTATTCGGCATTCCGGCCCATAATAAATACGAAATTTTTAACATTAGATATTATGAAGTTGTATTGTAAATGTTTGAATTTGAATGTTTGAAATTTAATAAATATTAGATTAATATGATACGTCCCTTTCTAATAGAATCGTGTAAGACAGTTCATGGCAAATTATGAATTTCTTTGTGTTTTTAATTGTTATTTTAGTCCTACAATTAAAATTCAAAAAATTACAGAACATTTCAAAATTGTATGAAAATAAACTAAAAATGGGAATATCAAAATAATATATATAATATATTATTCATAGTGTTAATGAAATTGAAGGATATTTGTAATTTTACATTATTAATTAAAAGCTGTTGAATGGGACATCTTCTTTTCTTCTTGGGGATTATGAGCAAAGATTTGTTTATTTAATTCCGCCATATTGGCTATTGACTCTGAAATTGAATTGTAAGACTGTGTACCTAATTAAATTTTGTTAGTCACAACTAAAGTAAATTGTCAATAAAAACAGTTGTTGTTTTTCAAAGTTATCATTTATTATATTACGACTTGAGCTTGGAACAGTGATGTATATTAGATATTTTACAGTTCAGATATACTTTAAATTTAGAAGTAAGCATCAGAACCACATCAAAACTCTTTTTTTAAAGAGCGCTTTGTTTGTTCATATGGAAATAATCAAAATTTTCGGTTCAATACAGTATTGACTCAATTTTTGCATAGTTTGTCCACTGTTAGTAATTAAGTCAAAATTCTTGTAGAAAATCATTAACATTGTCACTAAAATATGTAAAAACACAGATTTGCACCCTAACATCAAACCTTTGTTTAAACACTGATCGCTTGCCTGTCATCATCAAGGAGTAAACCAACTGTTGAGTGTTTAAATAAAGGTTTGGCGTTAGGGTGTAAAACTATGTTTTTACATTTGTGACACAGTAAAGGTTCCACAGCATTTCCATTTTCACTAATAGTTTACTAACTGGATTGAGTGATTATATGCAAGAATGGCACCAATCAGTATACTGTATCAATAATATCTTGCGTTCAGTGGAATGAAAAATGTCGAATAGTTAGAATCGTCATTTCTTTGACAGGTTTAAGTAAACCTCTACGAATTTTTTCGTGTGATTTTGTCCTAGGAATCACAGGGAATCGGCGTTATACACAGTATGACTCCCGATTTGGAGAGTCTGTGATAACAATTTTCCTAAAACTCTTGGGTGTAGGAATACATTTAGCGATAAAATAAATAAATTAAGTTCTATGTATTATATACATAAATAACTATTTGAAAATTCAATCGGTTGAGGGGAGCGCAACTGATGAAAATTCTCGATTAGAAACAATATATTGTCTTGCGTTCAATGAATTGAAAAATCTCGAAAATTTCGTCTTGTATCAATAACGTCATAGGGCTATTTGTAAAAGTTTATTTACAAGTGGAAGTTGTTCAATTGAGATGGAATGTAATCTTTATAACAGTGAATTGATGGTAGTTTGATGTGTAAATGTGAAGTTATGAAGAGAGCGAATTTTGAAACTTTTTAGTTTAATTCTGTACCACTGTGTACCACAATTGAGTTGGGAATTCCACCATAAAAAATATAATAAACAAAATTATTTGCTATCACTGTAATTCTAAGGGAAGTTACAATGCATGTTAGCACAAAAGCTTAAAATTATAGTTAGAAATTTTGTACTTACTAGGTTTTTTGATAGTGGATGTATCTAGATCTATCCTTCCGAAAATATTTTCTGTTGTGAACATTCATATTCATAGAGTGCCGTATTGGGACTGCTGATATATTCAACTGTCTTGGACATAATTTCGAATGGAGTTTTTGAGATAAGCCCTATAGCATTTTAGTAATTTGTAAAGTTTGAGTAACCTTTGTTATTAAGGTTCAATAATATCTAATGTCGCATGAATTTGTTACGTGACGAATTTCATTTTATTTAACTAATAAACTAATGAGAAATATTAGAAATTTTAGGATATTGGATAAAGGTATAATATTGTATGTAAGGGTTTACAAAGTTTGTCCGAAATTGATCATTTCTTATTTAAAGTAATTTTTGGAAACTTAGTATATGGCTGAGTTGAAAAGTAAAAAACAGAATGAAATATTATTTTAAACTGTCCATAACTTGCAGTATATTCGAAACTAGCGATATGCATTAAAATATATATTAGCTTCTTCCGAGGTGTCTTTATTTTTGAGAGAAATATTTTCTTGGGGGGAAGGAATATTTTCATGGTTGTTATCACCAATATCAGACGATATCCGAATTCTTTCTTCTTCATTTTCGCTTACTCTTTCTTTTCTCCTCAAGGGTCCTTTTAGGTACATGTTCTATATAAAATTTTATTGTGGTCAGTGGATTTCTCTGTTTATTATTAAAAATAACTTCCTGCTTATATAAAAATTTGGATATCGAAGAATAAAAAATTAAGTAATTTCGAAAAGATTGTTGAGGAGGTCTTGAATTATTTTGTCTGTTCATTGGGTTTTCTCTCCTCCAAATTTTATCCTGCAACAGATAAATATTTAAAAATTGTATATGTAGAACAAAGTGTAGTAAGGCAATTTCGTAAAATTGCCCAGATTACTGGCTGTCTGTACAGAAATTCTTCCTCACAGTTATTCTGAGAGAAAGAGACGTCTACAAAATGATGAACCAGTATTCCTGTATATAAGTAATGTATTGTATATTGTGTAATACTTATCTGTGTTTTTTTACGAAATTGCCTTACTACACTTTGTTCTACATATACAATTTTTAAATACTTATCTGTTGCAGGAAAAAATTTGGAGAAGAGAAAACCCAATGAAAAGTCAAGATAAAAAATTAGACATATTTTTCTCAAGTTGTAAAATAAAAAAATTTTATGAATTTTTTTTAAATATTGTAATACGATATTCGGTGCCTTAGTCAACGATAGCCTAAAATATCCAAGCCAATAAGACAATTTAGAACGTTATGAAACTTAAAGGGTTAAGTTTTGATTTAGAAACAAAACATGTTCATGTATTGTGCGAAACTGTCCACGGAAAAATAATAATCAATGATTGTCGGAACTGTAAATATACGAACCCAGATCAGAAACGTCCATCTCTATGTAGATGAAGAAATACTGAATGCGCTAAAATGGACCACCACTGAACTTCAGGTAATAAGGTGTAATATGAGTACAAACACAGTACAAAAGTATACATCACGTTAATAATAAAAAATATACTGTTTAAAATATGTAAAGAACATCAGCTATAACGAAAGAAATGTATGTGAAAAAGGCTAAATGGTCTTACAGGACATTGTCCATACGAAATGAAATCATAGTTTTCGAGAATCAACAAGAAAAACAGTCATGGCTCAGAAGTAAAAAAAAAACTAATTAAAAATCTGAAGAAGGAAGAGACGAATTGCAGAAATACAAATAAAATGAATGGTAAACTTATTATTGTGTAGTAAAATAAAATTTAAAATTCTTAACAAAATAGATCAACAAAACTCAATGAAGGAAAGAAAAATAGTAAACCAGTAAACGCAATTGTTATAGAAATGATTAGCAAAGAACAGAATTGAATTTTAACAGAAATATGTGATCTTCAATGTATTTTTTTCAAAGCGAACAACACTAACATATCTGAGAAACGCTACAACAGAATACTGACATAAAATGTTTCTTGAAAATATATATGAGAAAGCTACCGTCATATATCTGCATGAAAATACCAATTCTATTAAAAAAAATTAAAAAATCAGGTGTAACACTAAAAGACAAATGAGACACAATAAAACTTTAGAAGATCATCTAAAAAGTCACATCGGCTAGATAATAAAGTAATTTCTTATAACTATTTCAAATTTATGGTGCATACAAATGTGTGAGGTTTACTTTATTTTAACCAATTTATCCCAATATTATAAGATTTATAGTGTTGTTTTATCTAAAATAACGGTTAACAAAATCATATTATATTTTTTATTATAATTTTCTGAGGACAAGTATATTTAAATTCCCTTCTCTATACAGCAAAAGTCAAATGGGGAATGTTTTAGAGGAAATTTAGTGCATTTGAAATCTGGCTTCGGATTTACGATCAATCATTTGGTTTTGAAGATAATCGGCAAAACTCGAAAATGTTTTTCATCAGTAAATCCGAACCGGTTAATTTGACAGCTGTCAAGATATGACACTTTTTTAAGACGAATAAAATGACATGTATCAGATATCTCAAAGGTCTTTTGGTATCCCGCAAAACCGATTCAACTTTTTTATATGTCTCACAAGTGCATACAAAATTTTAGTTTCATCGAAATATCACACTTCATAAAGTTAGGCCTTATTTTTTTAAGAAGGCTATGACTTGTTTGTATCAAAATAACATTAAAGAATTGTAGTCAAATAAATATGGTCTTATAAGTCGATTTCCTGAACATATTCATAATTTTATAATGGGTACCCAATTAAAAAACCTAAGTAAGATGAAATTACCAATGAGGTAACACCAAACGTTACTTCCAACTTTGGTCTATAAACATCTCTCTGCCACTTCGTGGGGGTTTTCAACATCCCAATTATGAGTATTGTGCTTATTAATATTCTATAATTCGTAGACCTACTCTCATCGTATTACAAGATATGATTTACAAAATCCGAATTTTTATTACTTAAGGAAACTATCTTTCAAGACAAATGAAATGCATTTGTCTTGAAAATTAGTTTCCTTACCTTGTTCATCTATTATGGGTTTTTGATACTTATTCTTTCTTAACACTTTCTGTATTGTTTATTGTGACACACGAAATTCCCTTTCAACAGATCTTACCAATGTACTAGAGTTTTCGTTGACAACTTGTAAAATGTTCCTATCGCCATTTTTATTTTCAATATTGTATCGTCTTCTATAACACATCTGACTGATGTTAAAAATTTAAAGTGTGAAAGTTGTTTTTTAGTAAGTAATACATTTTTCTCTGATTAAAATCATAAATATGAAACACAAATTATCGAAACCTGTTAAAAATAGCCGGTATTCTCTATTCAAATGAAGAAAAGTTTGACATTTAGCGCTGTACTTACATTGAAAAAGAAAATCGAAACAGAAGTATTTTACGACCTGTCAACGAAAGCCTAATGCCTACGTAAGAACTGTTGAACGGCCATTTCATGTGCCAAAATCAACGATAAAGAAAGTGATAATATGTATGATGATTTCGGCGGACTGCTTGTTGACGGCATCCATAGATTTTGTTGGCGCTTTGACATTGATTATTCTGAGATTTTCATCATCGATATCTCCTTCAGAGGTAAAGGAAAATGGTATTTTCATGAATGCGATATTATGTGAAAATACAGATTGTTGGGCTGTGTTGCTGCGCCCGAACTTACTCAAAGGCATAGTAGAACTGATACTATAACTGTGAACGAGGGGTAGATATATGAAAATAAAACTACACAAAATTTATCTTTCACGTATAATGTGTGCTTCCTTAAGTTCATTTATAATGACAATTATTTCGTTGTCAAGAACTCAGACCGGAATCCTAGAACACACTATTTACGGAAAACAAACACATACTAATAGATATCTGAATGTATATTTCCGTCACCACCCTTCGCAAATTCAGAGAGTTGCAAATACACTAATTTCGTTGTCACTAAAGTTCACCAATAACAAGCACAAAGCGCAAGAACTAAAGAAGATTACCACTGTTCTTCAACAAAACGGATATACACACATTATAATCAAACTAACAATAGAGCACAACACGAGATAGGATACACAACGGAAACAAAAGAAAGATGTTGCTGAACAACCAAGAACCACCCTATCGTACATCAAGCGAGCAACCGATAGAATCGGCCGAATTCTCCGAATACACAACATAACCGAAAATCAAATTAGTATTCGGTGTCAAACTTATGACAAAAGGTGCGTTGGCCAAACAAACAGGAGAATCTTTGCTAGATTAGGAAGAGCACAAATTATCTGTCAAAAACAAACAAACAACGTCTGCTCTATTTCAATACCTACTACACAACACAACAAATTATAAAACAACGAGAGGCAGTTGAAATCGAAGAAGCCGGGCAACTGAACCGAAAAGATGACGCCCTGCACCTCTCCAATACGGTAATCAAATATTGCAGAACCGATCCCGCCGCGGAACTGACGACTGGTTACGTGATCCATATGACAGTGGAGGGGAGAAGCCAACTCCAACTAATCAGCGTCGCTACAACCTCTGACAAAGACATATAAATACTGAGCACGAACACAACTACTCTCGTTCTATTAACTGACAACGCATTCATTACGTTAATAAAAAATTAAATTCATTACCATTTTGATATAGTTTATTTAGTGTTATTCAATACTTTTAGCAAAACCAATGAGTCCTTAAGTTGGCAGATTATATCAGAAGCAAATTCTTCAAGATCACTTCTACCATTTGTAGAGAAAAATGGTGATATGCACATCAGCATATTGGTTGCACCTCGCTCGAAATTAGGCTGCGGGTAAGATTCTTGTTATGTTAGTTCACGTTCTAGTAATCTGTAATTTTTTAGTTGTTTGCGTAATTTTTTTGTTTTAATATTCAACATTATTTAACAAATGACAAATAATTTTGATATTTTTTCCAGAATCTGTAAAGGGCCTGATTGGAAACCTGGTATATTCGTACAATTTACTAAAGAAGGTGGTATTGCTAGGGATGCTGGATTAAGACCTGGCGACCAAATTTTGATGTGCAATAAAGTGAATTTCTCGGACATTTCATTTGGGGAGGTACATAATGTTATAATACTATAAGTAAAAAAGAGGCGTGCGTGTCTTGATTTTCAATTTTATAAATGTGGCCATTTTGAACTCAAGATGATGTACAAACACAATGAATCAATATGAAATTAGCGCAAAAGCACTGTAAATAATTTTTACACACAACATGGTTTAGTTCAGAACAAATATACTAGAGGGCGCCATCTGCAACGTTTACAAATTTTTGTGATTTTTGAAAAAAAGTTAAATAGATCGGTAGTATTTTCTTGACGTAACCTTAACCATCATACAATTACCAAAATTTTAGTGAAAACTGCAGCGCGATTTCTCTATTCGTTATAGCTTTATGGGAGAAAATGTTAAAAATTCGAACACCTGAACCTTAGTAACAAAAACAAATGAAACATGCATGTTAACAGAAGTAATTTAAATTACTTCTCAACTGTCTTCCCAGTTAACTTATTAACACTATGTTTTTTATGTCGAACCTTTCTTCTGACTTTATCCAGGCTTTAGACTGATTCAGAACTAGCCAATTTCAGTCCAGGACAAGCTTCTAATAGCATTTCGTATTATTTTCATCATATTACCCGATTCTCCATTTGCTTTAGATTTTTGAAAGAGGATCTTAAAATGGAAGTTTACGAGCTTGAGATAATATCTTACGCATTTATTTTGAATGTTTTCATAATGTGTCCATCTGATTCTTCAAGCGAATAATAAGCATCCCTACCACACTGTGTTTCTTTCCAACAATCACAAAAATGGGTAATCGTTGCAGATAGCACCCTTTAGTTTATTTGTTTTGATCTTAACAGTGCAAACAAAAATCTATCTTAAAATATATTAAAATGATTTTTCAAACGCGACAAAAAATATTCAAATTGGTTAATTGCTTCAGGACATATTGAAATTTTAATATAGAAAAATAGATTGGCCTCCCCCTCTCTTATTATGACAGAACGAATAAATGCCATTCAGCAAAATGATGCGTTATTAGCCAAGTTATTAATACGTAAGTAATAGCTGCTCGTGTACCTTTCCGAGATAGCATGAATTTTACGTGTCTTCATAGCAGTTGCACCCTCTAGCGGTCGAATTACGAACTTCATAATAATTTCTCTTACCCACTTTATCTATAAGAAATTTTTCACAAACCTCTAGATATACCATGGTCGAGATACAGCCGCTCTGTACGCTTATCGGGACACCTTGTACAGTGTACAATTTAGATTGTAGACAACTTTGTCATTAGCAAGTATATAATTTACGTTTTTTTTAGGCTGTTAATCTCATGAAATCATCACGAAAATTGGATATTATAGTCAGAAAAGCTGCTGCTTCAGAACTATTTCCAAGTGAATCAAGTGGATACAACAGTTCGGCAAGTTCAGTAACAGAAGATCAATGTCCCTCTTGGTCCGATTCCAAACGACTTTCTATTGTTAAAGAGGAAAATTCAATATTGGAAGACAGGATTAACAAGAGAAGTATGTTATTTTATATTTTTTGTACTGCAGAGACTAAAGAATGTATTGTGTTTGTTTCTTATTAATTATATTCGGTATAGCTCATTTGCGCCTTGGTTTTTTTATTCAAAAGTCGCAATGAGTTTGACGAAGTTTTTAAACTAAGCATTACGGAATCTAGATTTATAGCAACTTTTTTCTTTTCAATTTCTAGCTAAGCATGTGGTTTGTAGCACTTTTTTCTCTAATTAATCTCCTCACAACACAAGAGGTGTTGTGATCAACTAGAGATGTGCAGGGTGTTACAAAAAATGTGTGTCAACGCTCGGCTAGAGATTAGTTAGAGAAAGTGCAAGTCAGATCTGTATAAAATTTAACAAATTTTATCGGGAGCCCTATTCATATCCAGATCACCTCCGGTAATCTGGTGTCAAGACATAGCCACCCTAAACTGGTGATCTGTTTAGTAGCCCCATTCTACAGCCACGTAGGAAATGCCCTGTACATACAGTCAGACGTCCGCAGCAATCCTTCGGTTACTTGGTTCTGTCCAGCTCAATTATTGTTTTTTATTCCCGAGAGAACTGCCTGAAGGAACGACTCTGGATCTTCCTGATTGACGGAAACTGTGACTACTTTCGGTTTGGGCAAGTTCCCGACATCGTTTCCGTCCAAGGCACGTTGTAGAGCTTTGGCTGTACTCTTAACCAAGTCCTTTGAGCTTTATCATTTCTGATACCATTTATTGGCTACACAGAGCTCCAAAGATTGCACTAACCTATATATTTTTTATAGTCTCACACACAGCAGCCTCAGCACTTCTAGTTGTAAACAAAACAAAATTTCTGTGGGTTCGCAAGAATGAATTATCTCCAAAACGAAATTTTCTTTATTACTTCGATATCACAATTCGCATTACTTCTCAACTAAATTACTATATTTTGTTCACTTCCTCACGTCAAAGATAGTCAAAATTGCTGCTCAACTAACTTCGTGCGGCGTCTCTCAAGAATGTTTTTCTGTATAGGTATGTCGTTATGTATTTATATGTTATGAAAAGCAACAAAAAAGTAAAACAAATAATAATACTATAAAAAGTATCAAACATTTATAAAACAGACTTTGGAATAGATAAAATATCAATAACAACATATTAAGAGAGTGTAGGTGGGACAATGCTACCATATTCAACAGTAAAAAAGGAATTTGAGTGTGGGTAGGGCTCAAACAATGACTGATAGATCATGCAAACACTGTATAGCTGCTAGGAAGAGCTTGTTCAGTTCCTCTAAGCCTCCAGGAAAACTTGTAAGAGGGTAATCGTTCAGAATGTGATTCATTGTGTGTCTTTGGGTACCGCAAATGCACGTCCGGAATTCGCGTTATTTTCCATTTATGCATGATGTCACCATTTTTTTTTGATTTTCGAAGGCTACTGAACTTATGTTGGCTACTTCTTGTTAGGTCTCAATATGTAACATCCATCTCAGATTAAAATTCAGTGGCTTCAGTAAGTGTTTGTCCAGCCATAAAGGGCGTCTAGATGGTATTAAGTTCAGCCTGGATGATAAGTTTTATTTGATGTGCTTTGCCCCATTCTCGTTTTGCAGCAGTCAGTCTCCGTATCTCAGCGGGAGGAATATTTGACAGAATAGGCAGCCAGGTTGTTACGCTTAATTTTCGCAAAAATCCTGATTGTTATATCGTGAAATGGAATGCATCTTATTTGCCTACCGTTTTCTTAGTTATCCCATTGCATTGTCATTGTTTTCAAATATTGAATCATTCCTGTTCGCTTTGTATAATTATTTTTGAGTATTTGTTAGTAATTTCCCTGTTTTATTTACCTTTCGAGTTGTTTACTGTCTGTGACGGAAGTCATTTGGTTGTTGGAGTGGAGCGAGTTGAAGGTTAACCGTGAAGGGTTAAGAGGTTATGTGGGCATCCTGCTGTGAAAAATTGTAGAAGTGCTATCTGAATTATTAGTGTGTGCTATCCATTTACTGGGAGCGGTCGTATGCACTTCAATAATTGTCTCTGTTAATTCTGATTGGATATTTTTGGTAAATAATGGAAACCTTTCCACTCAATTACCATCACGTAGGACCCAAG
The DNA here is from genome assembly GCA_034190945.1 of Octodonta nipae. Lineage (NCBI taxonomy): Eukaryota > Metazoa > Arthropoda > Insecta > Coleoptera > Chrysomelidae > Octodonta > Octodonta nipae. The sequence goes on along the minus strand of CM067216.1, from coordinate 90,046,355 downwards.
TCACATGGAAGATCCCGTTCAACCGAGATAGTTTTGAGTTTATTAGAGGTGGGCAGGTCTAGATGGACACGCATGTCCGGACCTGCATCCCTAGTGTTACTGATGGATGTACATCCGACAGCAATTCGGAAACAGATCCGCGGACCTGTCGGAGTGGCGAGAAACGCATGCAATGAGCGGTACTGAATATAGTTTTAGAGATGTGTAGGTTCGGAAGGACACGAAGCCTCGGACCTGTGTGAATGAAGGATGTACATCGTTACCAATCGGCGGAACCACTTGTTGATATTATACGCGGGAGCGGCATCGAAACATGCCATGAGCGGTACAGAATTAATGATAGCGGACTGGGAACTGCGGATCGGAGTGACGGGAACAGTATTACCTATAGTTTGATCATATAGAAGTATTGTTGGTTCGTGGTTATATATTCTTATCGTTTTAGTTGTCAAATATGGGTATTTTTATTTGTAAGATATATTTTTTAAATCATTATCGTTTTGTCGTAATTTCATTATATAAAAGGTAAAAAAAATTCAGCGTCATAATGTATTGCTAGCAATATTACAATCCAACACTCCGCTTGCAGTCCGACTCCGGTAATCACAGTTAGACAACCGGACCCATATGGGTCCGACGGACACGGGTCTTGGCTGTACATCTTTGGAACTGGATGCATATCCGTATCCAACTCCGAATTATGAGCGGAACTACCCATCTCTAGAGTTTATCTGCTGAACCGTAGTTACCCGTAAGCTGCTTCTTGAGCGTCCAGAGGTAATTTGATCAAGGTCTATATCATCGTAGCATCACGACTGGTGGTTCAAAAACCACATTTGTCCAGTATCCAGTTCGGGTGTTAGTGCGTTGCTGGTTTAATGACTTCATTTCTGACTTAAAGGTATTTTTACAGTTTCATTTATTCATCGATTTGATTTTCAATATATTTTTGATATCACACCTTGAGTTTGATAATAAATGACTTGTTTTAGTTGAAACATTTTATAACATCTATTTTGATTTTTTGATTTTGAATTTAATAAACATTGAAACATTTTCTTGAATATAGATGTATATGTTTAAACGTTAATATCAGCTATTGAGTTTAATAAACACATAACTATGGTTTTACATGGTTATTAAGACTATTTACCTGACATAAATAGAATTTTGTGATAATAATATTTTTGATTTTGCATATTTTATTATTGGACAGATTGTAGTTTGATAATTTATTTAACACTCATGTACAAGCGTCGTAAGAGCTCTTAGCGTCGGCTTACCGTATTTTGTATTGTTTATGTGCTATTTTGAGATTGATTTTCAACTATTTGGTATTTTGATTAACGTCAAATTAGTAGTATTTTCAGTTTTGAGATATTTTGGTAAATTCATTATTTGATTAGAGTAAAGTTAATAACGCATTTAAATTTTGGAACATTTTGAGTAATTGTGCACTTGATAAATTGAGCTTCCTAAGATGATTTTGATGTTTTGCTCAATTGGTGAAAGTGATATTAGTTGTTCATATTTTGAGATAATACTGAGATATTGACTCTCTGTGTAGTAGATGTTCAGCTAATATATGTTCCATATTGATTTAGATATTGTGAACTAATTGTGAACATTAGTTGTTTAACATTTCATCTCATTCATTATTGTTTGCAAATGAGTTTTGATGTAATATATGATGTGAAACTGTGTATTTTGTTGTTGTATGAGTTGGAGGCAGAATGTGTTAGATCATTAAATGAATTCATGATATATTAAAGTTTTATTTGGGCAGTGTTGTTGTATTTTATTTGTTGGGACATTTTTGGCACCCAAGAGTACAGTTATTTATGAGATTTCTTTTCAGCCACTTGAGTTGATAGGATACTTAGGTCGGTCTGTCGGGGTAGTGAGGCATATAATCTACCTGGCGCCCAGAACAACTTATTCGAAGGTAAGTTACCATATAATTTTGGCTTGGCCCTTTTATTAGGTATACCCACCCCGTCTCCACTGAAGCTGCCGTGTACCCTGATGTCATCGCCTGCCATGAGGGCCATCTGTTAGGGCAGTAGCGTTGCAACGTAATAGGCGTTGACTGAACTCCGCCTGAAACTCATAGCTTCATTTAGTTGTGTATCTATTTTGTGGATGTGACGTGATACGATACTGGAGCAGAGTATTCTGTAGTTGAATAAACAAGAGCCAGTGCACCTGAGCGAAGAGTGCTTGCTTTTGCCCCCAAGATGTCCCAGTAAGTTTTGTGAATAAAATTTTCAGTTTTTGGGCACCTTTAATAAGGTGTTTCTCAAAAGTAAGAAATCGATCAAGGGTTACTCCCAGATAAGTCGGGTTCGAGTTACGCTTGAGGATACTACCATCAAAATTGACCACCAGCTCTTCAGAAGCATTCATCTTTGCCAAATCGAAAGCACACACCTCAGATTTAAAAGGGTTTGGTAGCAACCTCCAACTTTTATGGTAATTCTGCTGAAGTTCTAAATCTAATGTAAGGTGTTCGCTACATCCCTCTAATCCTTCTTTTGCACTGCAAGTGCTATATCATCGGCATATAGAAACTTTCTGCCAGAGATGTGTAAAACGAAGCGGGGCGAACAAGATCTCTATCGGAGACCATACTTGATTGTTACTACTTTGCTCTTCTTGTCATTTAGTTCGACAAATATTTTAGGATAACTCAGCATGTTTTGTAAAAGATATGTGGTTTTAGCACAAAAGGAGATACCGGTTTTCAAAATTTTCTAAGATCCTGCTTCGAGATGTGTTATAAGTGCCAGGCACTTGATCCCAGCAACTTCGTTTACTCCTGAAGTCAGTTTGATCGACATTGAGAATCTCTTGTGCTGCTAGAAAGATTCATTCATGCAATTTGTAAGCTATACTGAGGAAAGCAAACGGTCGGTAAATGAACAGATATTCTTGTGATTTCCCCTGTTTAAGAATGGCTAAAATCTTCGATTTTCTGAAGATATGAGGGATGTTAGCGGTATCTAGAACATTTATCAAAAAGCTAGTGAGCCAGATCCTTGCTTTTATGCCTAGAATTGTAAGAAATTTGGGAAAAATGTTTTCCACTCCAGATGTTTGCCGCAGTTTCATTTTCTTTAATTTTTCATTCAGTTCTTCAATGGAAAAGGGCCGAGACCAGATCGAATCGAACCCTGCAAAAGCGAAGCAATATATTCACTTGTGTTATTTTTGTATAATAGCAGAGATCCATGGATAGGCGACCGAATGTAGGCGGCAATCTTATATCCTTTATTTCATCGAAGTGAACGTGTGTACTTTTTTATCGCCAGCTGCTTATTCGTAAAGATAGTTTATATCGGAACGATCGATTTTCGAGAAGAATTCGCTTTAGTGGCTCAAAAACTAACAACCGCCACAACAACAGTCTGAGCAACAACTTAGCCAACAGGAACCAAGTCGAACTAGAACGAGAAGTTCGTGTGCAGATTGTGTTAGGTAGGGTCAGCAACCTATGCTCATAAAAATGGGTCCATTGATCCCTACCAATCAACAATGAGGCAACCTGGTAACGTACGTCTCACATCCTCAAATATGTCGAATCACATAACTAACGGAGCTGTACACCAGGTTACTACATGAGCCCAGACCGTGAAACCGACTTGCTCCGTGGATTCTCGAGGAAGCAAAACTACGATTACACTATATCTAGCAACATATAACTGCTGAATACTTGTAAACCTAACTAGAATTGTAGAGTTACAACAGAAGGCAGCAAAAATGAAATGGCATATCATTAGTATAAGTGAATTTAAGAGAAAAAGTGAAGAACTTGAATCAGGCAACCTGAAATAGCACCCCCAAACATCAACTCTAGTGAAATATTAATCCATAAAAGATAGACCATTAAAATCATTGGAATCTCCGGTTTATCAGATACGGTCGCGATTATAACATTGTCACTTTCGATAAGATTCGCTATTGAAGTAATATAACTTGCTTCCTGACAGCAAGCCATTCGGACGAAGAAAACGAACTATGCAATGAAATTAAACTGGCACTATATATTAACAACAGCTCTTTGAAATAGGCATAATAGGTGACTATAATGCCAAAGTGGGATATCAGGAAGTTTCAATGAGTCACTTTGAATTTGATGAATGTAACGAAAGTGCAGAGAAATTACTAGAGCTCGCACACTCTAAATGCTCTAGTACAGAATGACTTTTATCCTGACAAACAACAACTCAGCACCATTAAAGGACCGGAAGCTATGATTGGGTTGTCAGGGCAACAATTGTCCATAATGCAAAACTGGAGATATTCAAATTCACCAGGAAAAGGCCGATCAATCTGAAAGCATATTCCAACAATATCAACACCTTTTGAAAGAGCAAACAAAATGATACCAACCCCACTTACTAAGTTCGCAAACAAAGGCCTTGCTACCGAAAAGTAGAGAGTGGAAAATCACAATAGATATCTAAAGTGTAGAATATATAAACTGTACAAGTCTATAAGTAAGAAGATTATACAGCGTATCAAAAATTACAGTATAATGTGGAATTGAAAAGTGCACAAGATCGCAATAAAGGACAAAAACTCTTGAAATTCATATGCCGGAAGAAGAAGCACCAGAAGTACTCATGGAATAGATGAAATTAACGGTCAATAACATGAATAATGGCAAGATCCTCTTGCTGTGTTATGGAACCACTAAAATGGTAAAACAACATGAAAACGTCAGGCCAAAATCTATGCGCAATATCTAAGAACCAGACACTTACCAGACCAATGAAATAGCACCCTAATAGTATTAATCAACAAGTAGGTTAGTAAAGAAGACATCCAAAATTATAAACCGATGCAAACAGAATTTAAAGTACACTACACTCCACCCCGCCACGAGAACAAACCGGATTCCGAAGTGGCTTTAGCACCATTCACATACATACTTTAGGGGAAGTTATTAGCCGAACTAAAATGTAGATATGCCTTCCATAGAAACGTTAGTTAATACATACAGCCAAAACCAGAATTAGGATATTTGAAGGCAGTCCAGAATTTCCCCCTAAAGGAGAAGTTAACAAGCAGACACCCTATTACCAAAGCTATTTATTGAGGCTATAGAAAGTATCTTTTCAATGGTAAATTAGAATAACGAATGACTTAATGAAGACGGTGAGTAAGTCAGTTATCTGAGATATGCTACTGATATTGTCTTACTTGGCAAATATTCAGAGGATATTAAAACACAAATAACTGACCTGAATGAAGTAAGTAATGCCACTGTACAGGACATCATACTAAATAATACAAGACTGGAAGTAGCCGAAGAATATACAAGATATATATTGTAATGATACAACCCACGTTTAATAGAAAAGAAATCATCAGGAAATCATGGAACAAGAATTGAAGACGATGTACAAGTTGAAGAAATTATAGAAGAAAAAGTACATCAAAGGAAAAATGATGATTTGTATGAATTGGTGATAAATATGATGAATATGATAAATAAGAATAATGAAAAATTAATTGAAAACATGAATAAGTATAAGGAAAAAATAAAAAAGAATAATCCAGTATTAAAGGAACAACTAAATAAAAAAATTAATAAGAATAAGGAGAATTAAATGAAAAAATGGATAAGACTATAAAAGAGATCAAGAAAGATTTCAAGACAACAACAATGGAAATTAGGAAGTAGAAGCTGCATTACAGAAAAATTAGAAAAAGAAAATTGAAATAGTAGAATTTGAAATGGAAAGAAATGAAAGAAGAACACAAATAAAGATGATAGAAGATAACGTTAATAAAAAGTATGAAGTGGTGGAACAGAAGGTGCAAGAGAATGAACAACATATAAGCAATATTAATGTTCAATGGAGAGAAGCAATAGTTAGTTATGGGCATGTAATTTAAAAGGAAATGAAGCTGAAAACGGAAGAAGTGGAAAGGAGAGTAGAAGAATACAAATGAACAATTCCAGTAGAAAGAGGAATACTATATAATGGAGATTCAAATATCAAATTTAATGGGAATTTAGGAAAAATACACCCCTGTGTATTCATTACTTTAATAAAGAATCAATTTAGGTATTTAAATGAATGAATCCAGTGAACTAAAACACAAAGACAAAATCTGAATTATAATGAGAACAATCGAAATGATTTAAATAGTCCAAAGAAAAGAGAGAACAACATTATAGAAATTTAGGAGTGGGAATGGATACAGTGGAAAACAAAACTTCTATAAAGAAAGAAATGGTAATGATCAAAAGAGTTTTAATAAATCAGAGAATAGGAACAGTAATAGAAACACAGAAAGTCATTACAAAGAACCAAAGAGATTTCAAGAACATGCTGGAAATGGAAATAACTTTAGAGGAAAATTTAATAACAATGATCACTATTAATTTCTATTTTTTATAGTCATTTCCAGAAACTCGAAGAATTTTCTGATCTGCACAGGTGGATGACACAACACCATTGCGACTGACACAACAACACGTCCAATTACACCACCAGACCACTGATTAGATACTGCTGAAATAGAAATAGCAGCCCCTTCATGGAAGACATATAAGTGACGTCAACCAAGATTATGTCGACAGTGCAGCGTCGAACTACTGGTTGATCTCTGGTAATATGTTTCCTGAAACGAAAGGCTTTATATTGGCAATTTAAGATCAAGTAATTCCAACTAAGAACTATCTAAAGTACACCGTTAAAGACCCGTATATTAACAACGACAGATGCAGGTACGGTTGCCAAACATCTGAATCTATCCAGCATATCATAGGAGGTTGTCACACTCACACACACACACACACACACACACACATATATATATATATATATATATATATATATATATATATATGTTTTAGGTGGTTTCCGGGAATTCATCCGCGTAGTTTATAACTGATCCCTGCCGGGATCGATGGTAAAATGACGACGTTTCGACAGAGTCACATCTGCCCTCTTCAGGTCGGTTCGCATAATTCTCGTAGCCTTCTGCTTTCTGCTTATCTTCGGTCCAATTAAACACTTCCTCGATTGGCGTGTTGGCTAAGGGATTCAATTACGCTATTGCTACTTCTCACATACCAACAGAGAGCATAATATATGGCGTGGAAACAGCAGTTTCAAAATTAGATGCGAACACCGCTGAAATAATTAGACAAGATGTGTCACATGTTCTAAGAAAGTCTAAACCACCCAAAACGAACCTATGTATAGAAGAAAATGAGGCCTTGAAACAACTGCGCCTCAACAAGGACATTGTCATTCTACCTGCTGATAAAGTAAATGCGACTGTAATTTTAGATACAGCGGATTATTCAAACAAAATTCAAATATTGCTACAAGATCCAGTATATAAACAAATTACTACTGACCCAACAACTTATCTAGAGAAAACAACCAAGGCCAAAATCCAAGCAAGTAGGATCGACAAAAATCTCCAACTGCGACTCATTCCGCGTGAAAAGTCATCGAGATGTCCGAAATTCTATGGGTTGCCAAAAGTACATAAAGAAGGTGCACCTTTGAGGCCAATAGTAAGCTCAATTGGATCCCCAACACAACACCTAGCCAAATACCTAGCCCAACAACTTCAACCGTTTGCAGAGGGGGCAGACTCATGTAAAAAATTCGACACATTTCATCGAAATTCTTAGAAAAACGGTCTTACAACCAGAGTGTCTTCTTGTAAGTTTTGACGTAGTGTCCCTTTTCACCAACATCCCTATCGACGAAGCCTTGGATATCATAATAGAAAAATACAAACCACCTCAACACCTTGTAGACTTAACAAGGCACTGTCTGATGAACACCTATTTTGTTTACGAGAACCAACGATACAAACAAGTGGAAGGAGCTCCAATCGGATCGCCACTCTCACCAGTTATAGCGAACCTTTTTATGGAGAACTTTGAGGAGTTGGCACTAAGAACAACAACTCTTAAACCCAGTTTGTGGTTGCGATATGTGGATGATACATTTGTGATTTGGCCTCATGGGAGGGAACACCTCAATACTTTTTTAGATCACCTTAATGGCAACCATCACAAATTAAAATTTACCATGGAGGTTGAAGTCAACAATTAACTACCATTCCTTGATGTTCTCATAAATAGGAAGCAAGATGGAACCCTTGGCCATACAGTATATATGAAAGCAACTCACACCAACAGATACCTTCATGCTAATTCTCATCACCACTCAACCCAACTACAAGCCGTCGTCAAGACTTTAGTAACCAGATCACAAAGGCTAGCTGACCAGGATAACATCAAACAGGAAATGGACAGTTTAAAAACAGCTCTGAGACAAAACGGATTTACACACCGAAATATACAAAGAGCCCTAAAGTCAAAACCGAGACAAACAGACGAGGAGCATGAGACACCAATAACCAAGGCTTATTTACCGTATGTCAAGGGGACCACGGACAGTATTGCAAGAATTCTACGGAGACACAATATCGATACTATTTTCATTACAGACAGAAAAATAAGCACGGTGTTGAGGACTCCGGAGACGAGGATCCCTTTAGAACAACAGGGAGTGTACGAGATTCCATATGCAGACTGTCATAAAACATATGTGGGGCAAACTAATAGAAGAATTTAAGCTAGACGTGATGAACACCAGAACGCTGTAAGAAAGCAGGAAAAAAGAACATCCATTGCGGAACACGCCACCACGATGTCACACCGAATAGACTTTGAGAACACCAGATTACCCGAAATCAAGACTCGTAAGAGAGTCACTTGAAATAGCGAAGAGACCTCACAGTCTAAACGCACGCAACAAAATTCAGAAAGTGCTTATCGAATTTTGGAAAATCCTATTAAACACCGTTGACCGGCACGGACCCGTCCAATAACATACTCAATTCCTGCGTTTTAATGTACAAGATGCAGGGTGGAGCCTGCCCACTGTACACATTGGATATTTCTTGCCAATCAACGCTTTCTAGCCGAATTACACGGTGTCAACCGATTCATGCAGCCGAGTAACACGACGACCTATACCTAACAGCGCGCTAACGCTATTCAGAATAATTACTTAGTATTCGAGTTCCAATTCGAAAGCAAATACGATAATTTCGTGAAGTAGGGCAGTGTGATTTTCGAATTTGAATTTCCAATTTATTCCAATTTAATGCTTGTATCTGATATCGACAAGTAGGGCAGTGAATAAAACTGCCGAATATCTAAACATTTTAATTGGCGAATCCCTGGAAGCAATATTATTATAGTTCTAAAATACGAATAAAATTTGACCAATTCTGATCCGGCAAGAACCAAGGTACGTTTTTACACCCGCCTAGAAGGTCATACTAGAGGTCAAGAGTATACAATTGTCTGGTATCCGTTTGAAGATGGTTCATCACTCGCACCCAATGGAATTTGAGGATGTTAAATAACTTGTTAACACATTCTTATCCACTTATAGAGAACTAGCCGTTGCCCGAGGTTTCACCCGCGTAAGGAATCTACAATTCGTAGCAAAAACAAATAGGTTATATAGGATAGCCCACATGTTTTATAATGTGGGCTATCCTATATAACATTTTTCAAAACTTAACTTTTTTAACCACCCTACATAACTATAAAACGAAAATCCCGAATATATTTCACCAAAACTGCAAGTGCTTGTAGGCTATCCTATGTAACAGTTTTATCCAATTTTTTTTTATCCACCTTTTATAACTGTAACTCTACTTCACACTAAAATATGCTGGTGTTTATTTTTCAACCAATATAATATTTTTTAAAGACATAATTATAAGTTTATTTAATTATTTCTGATAACTTTTGAGTACAATTTCCCCCCATCCTTTATAAGCAACTTTTTTTAACATTGTGTTAAACACGGTGTATAACCATAATTTTGCTTCGCCCCATATTTCAGGTATTTCATAAAGTAGGATTCAGCTGTTCATGGTCAACCCTATATAACAATTTTTTAACGATTAACGTTTTTTGATCCATCATGTAAAACTATAATTCCTCTCCGCTCTGGATCACAACCACTTTGTATATACAACTACTTATGGGCCATTATCTTGTGCAGACATAAGAGTGAATGATATTATGTTGCTTATCAAAGTCTTCGCGAGTTGCTTCTAAGCGGTTATATCTACATTTGAAGTTATTATGCATAGTTCTATCAGTAAGAGATTGCTTCGCAATGTTCAACAATTCTTCTACAATTACAATTTCAGCTTTGCGTTGAGAAATGGCAAGATTTAATTTTCTATCCGCCATTGTGAAGTATAAATTAATATGAGCCGAACACAAATAATAACTTAAACTGCTGAACTAAACGAATCAAATTAAAAAACAAAAAATTAATACGAGTTAATTAATTGAGAGCAGCATTTATGAACCCCACTGTACACTAACATGACAATTACAGGATTTAAAGAGAAAAATATCAATTACTGTAAATTAATATTTACCAAAATTAATAAACTACACGTTTATAGAGACAAACTGTATATCTGTATCATAAATACGATGCGAATGATTGGCAAATTCCTTAAATGACAAAAAATATCCGGTAAACATCGACAAACTGTACGAGTTTTTGTTATTGAAATAAACAAAACGTTAAGAGATTACAATTATTATTTTATAATTGCGAGAAATGTATTTAATGAATACTTGAGGTTAATGAGAAATTAATATATGAGAATTAACGAAAACAAAGTAAATTCAAGGTTAAAATTTTATAATTTAATATCATTCTAAATCAACGCTTGCTTGCGTGTTGAGATTTGTAGACATGTGTAATTATTTGACCCTAATGGCGGCACTTCACTTGGTGTTGGCGTATTTTTGTTTTGTGTCACTATATTCGTCCTAATATTTGATGCATTCGCAAATATTCCAAACGTGCCATCCACACATATCGCAAAACACTCAAACATTCCAAATATATTTGAATACCAGTGAACCCTACAGTCATGTATCTCAATATATATTTATATTAGTAGTCATTGGTCAAACACCACTTGTCATTAAAAACAACACTCGCTGATCATGATCGAAGCGCCGCGTGCAACTATGTGAACCAAGTGTGGACGGTTAAAGCAAATATTTAGCTTATTTGACTCCTTTGATGTGTGTTGAAAACCGACAACTGGACGGTAAGGCGTATTTGCTCTTAGCGGTCTTCGACTTATTTGTTCAAATAAAGCAAAAATAGCGAATAACCTCTCCACATAACGCCGTTTTCGGACAAATATAGCAAATACATGAATACGCTACACCAAGTGAGGTTCCGGCATAAGGTGTGTGGAAACAATACGCGGGAAACAAATAGAATGGCTAAATATGAATGCATTTTATTTTTTGAGAATTCAAAAAATGTACCAAATTGATAGCGATAAATCAAAATAAATCAATATAACAACTTTTGTACCACTCTCTATAACTATAAATCCACCAATCCCAACCTATTTCACCCAAACTGCGACTTATTGGGCACACAATATAACAATTTTATCTGAAAAAATACTCGCCTCGTATAACTATAACACTACTTCCATCTATATTTAAATCTCCTATATATACAGCTGCCAAATCGTCAATCATTAGGGATAACTTATTTGTCTATCTGTGTTTGAACCATCCTTTATAACCATAATTTTACTCTAGATTTTAACTATTTTGCCTATGCAACTTCGCGATATATTTATTTCTTTGATATTGTTTTAACCAACCTGGACAGTATAATTTGTCTCCACCTTATATTCCAACGACTCCTTACATGCAATTTTTTCTAACATTGTTTTAATAACTCTGTATAACTATAATTTTACTTCGTCTCATATTTCAAATATTACATATATAGAACAGCTCATGGTCTATCCTACAAAATTTTTCTAACATTTTTTATGCACCCTGTTTAACTATAATTTTACTCAACCCTTTATTTCAACCACCTTGTATATGTAACTACTTATCGGCCACCTACTACAATTTTCTTGTACCACCCTGTATAAGTATAAATATATCAGTTCCGAATATATTTCACCAAAACTGCAACTGCTTATGGAGCACACAATATAGCAATTTTCTTTAACATTGTTTTGAATCACCTTGTATATTTTTCTCTACTTCAACCTCGGTAATCGGTAACGAATATCAAAAAAGTGTAATGTATTACTTGTTGGAGGATCTTCTCACAACGAATAACAAATTAAGATTAAACGTTGAAAGCATGGATCCCGAATTGTTCTAACTAAGCAAATCTGAAATACTTCATTGCGTACTTATATACTACTTCATCAAACTTGATTGTTGCTTGGCACCGACTTCAAAAATTCATTCAAAATGGTTCACCACAGGAGAAGAAATCAGGTAACATACATAACAAAAAAAAAAGAAATACGTGACAATCATATATATATATATATATATATATATATATATATATATATATATATATATATATATATGATTGTTGGTGGTATTTTAGTCGCATGAGTGGACACCATTTTGTTAATGCTGGAGCATTTAACACTTGTTTATTTCCATAGAAACTGTACTATAATTTTACTTTAAATAAGTAGTTGTCAAGTGCAGTTTCAAAGTATGGCGCGTGTAACTGAAAAGCAGCCAAGAGAAATTTTGACGATGGTAGCGACAGAACTCGAACACAAGCTGAAATTTGCGAATTGTTTAATATGAAGTACCCGGAGCGGCCTATTACACGATCGGTAGTTAGTAAAATAGAAAAAAGTTTCTAGAATTTGGCCACGTAAGAGACAATGACAAAACCAAACATCTCCAGAAGACACACAATTAAATGTTTTGCTCGATTTACAAGAAAATCCTAATAAATCCACTAGAAGAAGCCGCAGAACAGTCAATAAGTAAGTCTGCTGTTCTAAAATAAAAATAAATGGCACCCATACAAAGTTCATTAGTTCAGGAACTTACTGAAGATGATTTGGATCGGAGAGTATAATTTTGCAAAATAATGATTGATAGATGCGATGCCAACTCGCACTTTTCAAGTAAGATATTTTTTTCCGACGAAGCAACATTTTGTTTAAAAGGTTCAGTAAAAAGAGGCAAAATTTTCGATATTGGGCATCAGAAAACCCACATTGGATTATGGAAAGTCATACACAGTTTTCCGAGAAAGTTAACGTATGGGTCGCAATTGTGGGTACTTCAGTTGTGGGTCCTTTTTGTATTGAGGGAACACTTAACTCGGAAAAGTATTTAGACCTATTACAAAATGACATAATACCCCGTTTAACAGAACTTTACCCGAATGGTGAAAACCCCAATATACTGGCAGATTTGGTATGGTTTCAACAGGATGGAGCTGCCCCGCACTACTCGCGAACTGTGCGAGATTATCTTGATAATAATTTCCTAAATAGATGGATCGGAAGGAGAGGTAATATCGAACCTAGCTGGCCATTCGATATTACTCCGACTCTGGAGCCGTTCCATGTAATTACTGTTACCCGTAATTCCTAGGTTAGAATGTCACGATGAAATTTCCAGGTTTACTTCACCTGTCTTTACATCTCGTTTCTTCAAATTTAACGATATGTATCAAACACATAAAGAAGTATTCGAGAGGACATTCAATTGTGGGAAGCGCAACTGATGAAGGTTCCCTAACCAGAAACAATCTATATTACATATATTGTCTTGCGTACACCTCGAAGAAGTATTCAATATCTCTGACAGGTGAAGTCAACCTGAAAATTTCAAGTGACATTCTAACCTAGGAGTTACGGGTAAGAGTAATTACATGGAACGGCTCTAGATTCGGAACCTCTATGTGCGCTAGTTTCCCCGAAAATCCTATATGTCGGTCTTTTCATCTCGCGTCTTCAAATAGGACATTGTACATGAAAAATACTTAGAATTCAATGCAGAATTCAAAAATAAAATAGAAAATAAATGTGTCTATTTGAAAAAATTAACTTGAAAATTTCATCGTGACATTCTAAACTAGGAGTTAGGGGTAACAGAAATTACATGGAACGGGTCCAGATTCGGAACCTCTATATACTAGTTTCCCCGAAAATCCTAGCTGCCAGTCTTTACATCACGTGTCTTCAAATAGGACATTGTACATGAAAAATACTTAAAAAATAAAATAAAAAACAAATGTTTCCATTTGAAAAAATGAAGTTGATGGTCGCAATTTATTTCTGGCCCACCCTGTATAAATGAGTTTATCGTCAGAAAAGCCGCAGTCCAAAAAACAATCGACGTGTCCGCACGTTTTTCCAAAAAACCAATACCTAATTTTAAACGAATTTGTTCCAAACCACGCTTCCTCACTGTATATATATATATATATATATATATATATATATATATATATATATATATATATATATATATATATATATATATATATAAATATATATATATTTCACAAAACCATCTGTTTTTAAAAGCGCTGTTATTAAAGTCATGTTTAGAAAACCCAAGTGCTACACTTAATAGAGGTCTGATAGGTTTTCCATAAATTATCTACTAGTAATTATTATAATTTTTTTGTTATAAGCAGTAATATTAATTTGTATATAAAGCTATGTGTAGATATACATGCAAAATAAATTCTTATATGAGTATGTGAGAATAATATCGTTTTAGTGTGAACCTAGGTACATTATTGAAGTCTTCACTTTCTGACATCTTCATCAAGAAATTAATTTGAATTACTTACTATAATGTTTGATATCAACTTGTAATTTCGTTTACATGTTCTTAATGAAGTTTTTTGTGTTATACAGTACGGTAGCCTTTATAAAGTTTTAACTGAAAATTGTTTTTTTTTTAACTTATAAAATCTAAATATGAATTTTCAAAAATTCCTTGTTTGGTATAAAAAAAGGTGAATTTTATTAATCTTTTAATAATTTTCAATTATGTGCTAAATAAATGCTAAATTTGCAGTTATTAATTCTCAGAACTGGAATCTGAGACAGTGGGAAGAAGAGTTAGCCGAGAATACTTATTACAAGCCAACTATAATTAATTTGTCGGAAAATGGAATGACTATCAAAAATAACGGTAGCGAGTGCCAATCTATAGAAAACAAACCAAATAAGTCTGGCGACTCTTACAAATTGGTAAGTAAAATCTAATAATATTTTAGTAGTAAAAGTATTTCATAAATTATCCTATTAAACTACTTTATTTGTTAGTCCGCAATGATACATCAAAGAAATATATTATACGAGAATGTAGTTACAAATTACCTGTAGAGGAATAATAAAACAGCAGTTTAAATCATATCAATATTGATATAATGAAACTAATCTCATAACAGATTTTGAAATTGTATCAGTACATAAATGCCTGAAAATAACACGGTAATAATTCAAACCAAATGCTACATTTGTTCGCATGGACCTGTTAAGCTACAACAATTAGGAAATCAGGCCTGTTTTACTGACATTAATAGAAAAGTTTGAACCTATTTTGGTAATCTGAATGGAGGATAATGTTATTAGTACTTACAAAAATAATTCTACTAGTCAGTCTAGTGAAAACATTTTAAGCGGAACAAACAAGCTTCTAAAATTATAAAAGTAATTGCTGGGTCCGTATTCACAACAAAGAGCTACATCCTTTGATACATTAAATGAAGTTCTTTATGCTAATTGGGTTCCTTTGTTATTCTATTTTTGGCCATAATACTAGTTTATTTATTATTTCTGGTGGCCAGATAAGCCAAGTTGGATATAGGGCGTGGGGCAATCGAACTCAAAGTCAAGATATTTCACAATCCAGTAAAGAACTACCTCGTTCCCATATAGGAACCACTGGCTGTAATTATTACTGTCGACCATTTTTACAAATATTTATATGGTCGCAATTCAACAACTGATCATGCACCTCTAAAGTGGCTTATGTTGATATTATGCACGCTGGATGGAATGATTACAACAATAAGATCTTTTAGATTGGCGGCATTACAGTAAACTTCACAGCGAGGAGATATTTCAATCCGACAAATTAAAGTAGAAACCACTAAATATCGGAGCACTGGGCAAAGGATTGGTCTGCGATTGGCTGATCTAGATATCAAACCTGTTTTGTCAATGAGGGAGAAAGAGGGACCCAGACCTCGATGACAAGATGTCGGTCACAGTGGGCTTTCTGTCTAGTACGAAACCCTTTTGGAAAGTGAAATACTTGACGGAGCCCTACAATAAAACAAAAAGCGTATTCTTTATTAATAAGCACAATAAAAGTACAATGTATCAATTTCTACTTATCACATACTTTACTGCATAGCAAGTATATTAAAAAAGAAAAAATCTAACTAATGGGAGGTATTAAACTGTTTTTTTATTTTTCATCAATTGGTTGGTTGGTGGCTGCATTTAGTTGAGAATCCTGTTTCGCAAAAATATATTTTGCCAAGCATTGAATACTCATCACGAATTCTAGCTAGCTAAAAATCGTTCAGGGGCGTCGTTTTGAACTGTGACTCCATACTTGAGTCTGATGACATTTCTAAAAGAGATTCATATATTTCGTTTGACATACTTTCGGGCTTTTGCAGGTTGGTTAAAAAAATATTATGAATTCATGATTAAGTTTCCTTTTTGTATTCTGTTCTTTGGGAAAATACTTCTCAAATGATGTGTGCATCAAAGTGAGATATTTTTCAAATATATCATCTTAAAACATTTCTGAGTCGTTATCGCTAAAAAAACTCACTGAGTGACGTAAAGCTTTCTATTGCTCTCTTAGCAACGCAAATAATCCAAAAATCTAATTTTCTTCTGAAGGCAGTTACTTCATTACAGGTCGGGAACACTGTTGTATGTTTGCCTTGCTACGATAAATTTAATTCGTTCAGTTTTTGCAAGATATCCGTTATAAAAAACAGTTTTCTCATACAAACGATCTTTGAAATTAAAAGAAGTATCTGCAGCAAGAAACATCTGTAACTCGGCTTTAAGTTCAAATAGCCTTTTTAAAGTTTTACCACGAGACAGCCATAATCTTCACTAAATATTGAGAAATATTTTGATCGCTTCATCCATGACTAATTTTAGATTTGACGGCATCTGATTGATAGCAAGTGCTTGTATATGCAGGATACAATCCTCCTGTTTTACCTGTCATCGCCTTGCCCCATCTGTACAAATATCGTTCCAATTGAGATTATTTTCTTCAAAAAATATATTTATATCCATACATACAAAATGGCGAACAGTGAATAGGTACAAGTCAGTACGCTCCCAAAAAATATCGAATTTTGTTAGCAAATACATATTAAATTGTACTCAATTTTTGCACACGTGCTGTCCTGGATAAGTATTACCGAGTGATAATAAAGGCAATTCGCAAGAGTGCCAAAAATTCGAAACCCCAGAATCTCTAAATGCACGTGTTAATCAGCTACAACAAGAATTACAGGCAGGCCTTCGGAACATTAGAGAACATTTAAAGGATGAAGAAGATCTTTCGAACGAGCCATCATCGATTACAACAATGATGGAAAATTTTGAAAAAACGATGTCACTCTCAATGAACGAAATTAAAGCCGATATAAAGAACCTAAAAAAAATATCGACACCTGCATGCAAGGAAATATATTAAATGGTATAATTATCAATGGCTTAATGGAGCGGGATGGTGAGAATCTTTACGAAGAGGCAATCCAAGTTTTAAAATCAAAAATACAGGTAAACATTTCCATTAACGATATTAATTATTGCCACCGAATAGGAAAAAAGACAAAAAACCAACTCAGAGAAAAAAAATCCTCGACCCGTATTGTTAGTGTTTGTACATCGATGGAAACGCGATGAAGTTTACAATCAGAAGAAAAACCAGAAGAATAGTGGCTATTTCGTGAAGGAGTTATTAACTCAAAAAACTTATAAACTGTATACAAAAGTGCGTGAAATGATCGGTGTGCGAAATTGTTGGACCTGGAGAGGTCAAATTTATGCATCGGTTAATAACAGGAAAATACGTATAGACAAAGAATCTGATTTGGTCAATGTATAAAATTATGTGAGTACTGCATAGCTTTGTAACTTCGTTAATTTCATTTTGTTTTGGGTTTGTACTGATATGTATAATCATATCTAAATTATATCAAAACCGACATTTTCTGCATTGGTTTCTGTTTGGTTTATGGTGTTTACATTTTTTCTTTCACTTTGTATTAGTATTATTTATCTTGGTTATATTTGCTATATATTGGAAATTTTTATAGGTTATCGTATGATATTTAATTTAAATTCCTATTCTAAATTGTCTAATATCACTAAGTTATTTAAACCGGATCAAATAAAATATCAAAAATAAAAATATTTAGTATCATTAATATCTATATCTATATCGAAAACTATCTTATTATAATAACTCCATCATCTCTGTATATAGGGTACTAATACTAACATTATTTACAATGTATACTAGATGAACAAATAATGAATAATATAAAATGTGCCTATATGAATATTAGATCACTTTGAGGATTTCAGGGCAATTATTGTAGAAAAAAGTTATGACATTGTTGGACTAACTGAGACTTGGCTAAACGGTAATATATTGGATGATATAATAAAGATTAATGGATGTTATATCCAATCTCAACTACGTCTTATAATAAATAAGGTCACACGTGCAAACAATAAACAATAGATCCCTTTGTATGATCTTTGCAATAGATGCTATGTTGTTTCCTGGGAACATCGCCCACTGCAGACGCTGTGAAACCTCAGCAACGCTAGTTGGTGGTGGTTAGCTTATAAATATTTGTGAAATGATAATTAGAACGCTTTTTACTTATTACTATTCATATCAAACGCCTTTTACATTAAAACAGTTATACTGCTTTTGTTACTTGTATGTAAAGCCCGCGATATTAAAATCGTGTAATTTCAAAGTGAAATAAATATTTTTTAAAAAGATAAATTTTGTTCGACCCACGCAACAAAATTGGCGCAGAGTCAGCAGGATAGGAAAAACTTTGGGAAACAGCGACGACCCAACGAGCTGGTGTAGAATTTTGGTTGAACACGGCAACAGCCTCACTGCGATAAAAAGTAGAACACGGCGACGTCCCAACTGCCCAGATCCCACCAGACGAACCAGGCGACAGACTGAAGTACCAAGGGTGGACCCTAGTCCTTAAAGCCAACAGAACCTCGCAGAGGAAGAAGAAAATGTCAATGTAAGTGACAAAGAATCATTTATTTTAAAGATATATTTTTGAATAATTTAAAACAATTGAATAATTTAAAGAACTCATTTACAACTCAAATAAACAATCCAGAACGTTTTTCTGAAAGTTTTCCCAAAATAATTTAATTTTCATAAAAATGTCGATCCAAGGTGATGAACCTGATGACATAGTCGAACCCTACAAATTAGGTGAAATATTCTCTCTAATTCCCGAATACGATGGCAACCCCATTTTCCTTTCAACTTTCATAAATTCATGCAACACCGCAATGCAAATTGCAGTTCAAGATCAAAAAGTATTTCTAACATTACATATAAAAAATAAATTAAAAGGAAGAGCCGCGGAATTAATTAATTCAAGAAATCCTAACTCATGGGAAACGATCAAAACTTTATTAGATACCCATTTCGGCGATTCTCGCGATTTAACTTCTCTCATTCAAGATTTACAGAGATTGAAACAATTAAATTCAGAATCAGCACTCACTTTTGTGTCAAGGTTACAGACACACGAAGCAAAATTGTATGCCGCTATCAATAAGCAAAATCTAACAGGAGAACAAAAAGCTGCACAAACAAAATTGATAGAAACGATGTGTTTAAATACGATATTAACCGGTCTTGAACCGAAGCTAGGTCAGATAATTTGAGCTTGCAATCCTCGCGATATGCTCACCGCGATAAGTAGAATCAGACGCGAATTACAATTAAATTACTTCGAATTGCAGAAATTTCCAAAACAAAGTATTCCGAGCAACCAACAGCGGAAAATACAAAAAATATGTTCAGTATGCAAACGCATGGGACATACGCAAAATGAATGTCATTTCAGAAATAATTTTCCAAGTTCTTCAAATTACAATCAATATAGCCAAAGACAACCTTCAACGTCAAATTCTCAACAACAGAATTTTCAAAGACCATTCACACAACAACAACAACAACAACAACAAAGACCGAATCCTTCTCAACCCCCTCAATTTCAAAGAACACCAGTAATTCAACCCAAATTTCCAAAGACATTCAACAATCCCCAGAAAAACTCATCATTTTAATGCTGAAAACCATCACGAAAATAAGTATCAATAAAATTACCAAAACCCTGAATATCAATGTGAAAATGATTTTTCTTCATAAGATTACCAAGATGATAATTATGAACAAACTGATTATGAAGTAATTCAAGAAAATGACCATTTAATACAAAACGAATTAACCGAAAATTTTCAAACCCTTGCCTTAGAAGACATACCCCCGGAAATGCAAATTCACTTAATCAATACGGACAATTTCAACCCCAATCTAAACTCCAAGAACGGTCTACTAGGCGCAGATTTCTTAGAACATTATGACGGTATAGTAGACATAAAAAACAAAAATCTAATTTTAAACTTCAAATCAATCCCTTTACATAAAGTCACTGACCAAACTCAAAATACAAATCCGACCACATCAACACCACGTCCAATTGAAAACATCATAAATATAGAACCTCGTGTAGAAAAAGTTTACAAACTTCACTGTAACTTAACGAACACCGAAGCTATACTTTCTGCACAAGCAATTGACAAAGTTAGAATACCAAATGCAATTGTAAAAATAAATGATAAAGGCGAATTTTTTACAACAGTTATTAACCCTCACGCAATTCCAAAACAAGTAAATTTCAATGACATAAAACTTGAACCAATCGAAACTAATTCCTAAACACTTTTAATGACGAAACCGAATTCGATCAACCTATTCTTGACAGAAACGAAATAATTCGAAATTCTCTAAGACTCGATCACTTAAACGATGAAGATAAACAATTAGTTATTGACCTTTGTTTAAAATTCTCTGACATATTCTATATTGACGGAGATAAACTAACAGTCACTAATGACATAAAACACACAATTGATACTAAAGATGCTAGACCGATTTTTACTAAATCATACAGATACCCCCAAATACATAAAGACGAAGTTAAAACACAAGTTTCAAAAATGTTAAACCAAGGCATCATCAAACATTCTTACTCCCCATGGTCATCTCCTGTATGGGTTGTACCTAAAAAACTTGACGCATCTCAAAAACAAAAATGGCTTGTAGTAATCGATTATAGGAAACTCAACGAAGTTACCGTTGGAGATAAATACCCCTTAACTAGTATTGCAGAAATTCTCGAACAATTAGGCAAATGCGAATATTTTACTACCTTAGATCTCGCAAATGAATTTCATCAAATCGAAATTGATCCAAAGGATACTCAAAAAACTGCCTTTAGTGTTGATAATGGACACTACGAATTTCTTCGAATGCCATTTGGACTCAAAAATGCCCCTTCAACTTTCCAAAGAGTAATGGATAACATTCTATTAGGCCTCCAAAATGAAAAATGTTGTGTATACATGGATGATATTATTTGTTATTTCCCTACCATCCACGACCATATTTCACGTCTAACAGAAATTTTCAAAAGATTAAGGAAAGCCAACCTAAAAATTCAGCCGGATAAATGTGAATTTTTCCGACCAGAAGTTGCTTATTTAGGTCATTTAATAACGAAAGACGGAGTCAAACCCGATCCAAAGAAAGTCGATGCAATAAAAAATTACCCCCAACCAATAAACCCAAAGGATGTTAAAGCATTCCTAGGACTATCAGGATATTATCGTAGATTCATACCTAATTTCGCAAAAATCTCGAAGCCATTAACGAAACTTTTACAAAAGGATGTCCCCTTTAACTTTGATTCAGATTGCATTTCTTCATTTAATAAACTCAAAGAAGCAATAACTTCATGTCCAATTTTAATTTATCCAAATTTTGAGGAACCCTTTATTCTAACAACAGACGCGAGTTCATATGCAATAGGCGCTGTATTATCACAAGGTCCCGTTGGAAAAGATCTTCCAATAGCTTTCGCTTCTCGAACTCTTTGTCCCGCCGAGACGAGATACTCTACTATAGAAAGAGAACTCTTAGCTATAGTATGGGCTGTAAAGCACTTCAGAAATCTAATTTTTGGCCGAACCCTTAAACTTTATACCGATCATCGCCCTTTAACATGGTTATTCTCAATTAAGGATCCAGGTAGCAGACTAGCACGTTGGAGACTTAAGTTGGAAGAGTATGATTATGAAGTAATTTATAAACCCGGACGCATAAATAAAAACGCAGATGCACTGTCACGCATAAAAATTAATCACTTTCAAAAATGTGCACAAATGCATGCTAAAATTCTAGCCAACAATGAAACTGACGAACAAGAAACTGATGAACCAGAAACTATTGAACAACCACAATCCCCTGAAATTGATCTTCAAACAATAACTGATGAATTTAATAGATTTGTCGAACTTTTCAAAACCACCTGTTTAATTGATTATTCTAAAACTGAATATCTTAATAAACAATTACTTGACAAGACTAATAAAGACATAATAGTTTTCTTTCGCGAAAATAAATTAGAACAATATCATAATGACATTTTAAAAGACATATTCGAAGAAGAATTAAACTTAGACTATAACAAAATCCATACATACTCAAGTCACACAGTAAGAGATAGGAAATACTACATTATAGTTTTACCATTTGACCCAGAAAGTGTTGTAGAACACATGTTCTTTACATTATATAAAGACCAACATTTACTTGACCCTTCAAAAATATTTTACATCGAAAACAATGTCGAATTACCAATCGTAGAACTTCTTTGTTTTATTTTCTCTGATAAAGAAATGAAATTTAAAATATGTCAAAACTCCCCAAACCCAGACAAAGAACAGATCCCAATAATATTAGATCAATATCATGCAGGTAAATCCAACCTACATAGAGGAATAAATGAAACCATAAGACGCATAAAAGAAAAATATAATTGGCACGGAATGAATAAAGACATAGAGAATTATATCAAAAAATGTGAGATTTGTCAAAAAGGAAAAATTTGTAGAAAAAATTTAAGTACACCACTTGTTATCACAGAGACACCCAAAACTCCCTTCGAGAGAATAAATATAAATATTTTAGAAATTCCCAACAAAATTTTAGTACTCACAATAAGAGATGAACTCACAAAATTCACACAAGCGTATCCAATCGAAGATAAAACTGCCAAATCAGTAGTTAACACATTAATTTTGTTCTTTCAACATTACGGTACCCCTTTAAGAATCCACTGTGATTCAGGTAAAGAATTTAATAACAACTTGCTAAAAGATTTATGTACCCTATATGATATTAAATTAACATTTTCAAGTGTCAATCATCCTCAATCAAATGGTTCACTTGAACGGTTTCATGCTACTCTCACGGAAATGATCAGAGCCCACAAATCAGAAAATCCAGAAGAACATCCGTTAACAATCTTGCCGTACGCAACGATTTGTTATAACAATACAAAAAATAAAACACATGGATTTACACCATACGAATTAATTTTCGGACATACTTCAGGTAGACCCCCAGAACAATTATACAATGAAAAAGGATTGATCAAAAATACATACGAGACTTGAATTCCCGATTGAAACATTATTACCAAGTAGCTCGTGAACGAACGCAGACGAATAAGGAGAAATCTAAGATTAGATTCGATAAAAATATCTCCCCACACCCTTATCTTTATAAAATTGGAGACTATGTATTTGTAAAGGAATCACAAATATCAGATAAATTAAAAGATAAATTTCATGGACCCTTTGAAATATTAGAAATATTTCAAAATTCAGCAATTCTAGTAAACTGGAAAACCCGTCAAAAGATAAAAGTTAATTTTGATAGATTAAAACCTTGTCACGAAAAACCCCTAGAACAAGAAGAAAACCCCCTTGAAATGTAATTTTCTTTTCAGATACTTGATCCTTCTCCTATTACAATGCTGCAATGCTCAGATGACATTAGACCCAGTGAAAAACACAGTAGGAATCTATTACCACAAAGAATCATATCTTAAGGTATCAAATAATAAATGGACTATTTTAGTATATAAAGACTTAGACTCAATAAAAACGGCAATCGATCACAACGAGAAAATCTTAGATGAATTAGACTCGATGTTTGAAACGGAAAATCCCCGTTTAAATTCATTTAAACCCCAAATAAGAACTCATTACAGTTTATTATCCCAAATAGCTCAATCAGTAAATATGAAAGATTCGGAAGCTTTTGAAGACACCACACAGTCACGCTTTCGTAGAGGATTAATAAATAGCATTGGCTCAATATTTAAAGCAATCACAGGAAACCTAGACTCTAGTGACGGAGACTACTATAATGAATGTATAAACAAAATTTCCCTTGATGAAAAAGAACTTGAAATCTCATGAAAAATCAAATTTCAGTCACAACCTCCGTAATTAAAAATTTTAACAATACGATCCAAAAATTACAAATTGATGAAGAAACGTTTAATAAAGATTTGGTAGAAATAGAACAAACTATTTATGATATTTCTAATGATTTAGGTTTTTATGAAGCTCAATTACAAATTTTAGAAGTTTGTGAAACTTTAACCGAAAGTTACACATTTTTACAAAATGAATTAAATGACATCTTGAATGCAATTACATTCGCAAGACTAAAAATAATTCACCCTTCTATAATAACGCCCAAAGACTTGATAACAACCCTTCAAGCACTATCACAAACCCTTGTAAAAGATAAATTACCCTTGCCAATATCGTTTTCAAATATAGCCCCGTATTTTGACATAATGGAACTATCAGCCTTTCAGAAAGACTCCAGAATCATCTTTGTTTTAAAAATCCCTTTAATTGAACCAGAAGGTTATATCTTATTTAGACTTATCCCCATTCCAATTGCGGATAAACGAACTGGATTGCATCATATAATTTTAGCAAATCAAAAATATATTGCAAAAGATGATGATTCGATGTTATATGTGACATTTCAAAATTTAGATAAATGCAAAGATTTAACTTTCAACATCAAACTTTGCAAAGAACTTCTACCATTACCAATTGACAGCAACGCTATATGTGAAGCACAGCTGTTACGCCAAAGCCTCGAACTCCCAAAATCCTGCCAAACCACTGTTGTATTAGCCACAGGATACAACATCCAAGAATTAAAATTAAATACTTGGCTGATCATGGTTACAGATCAAGTTCCAATAACAGTGAAATGTAAAGATAAACAGACAATTACCAAAATTATAAGTGTGAATACCATAATGAAGTTACAACCAGACTGTAACGCATTTATTGGAAGTACCAGAGTCCGATCCAAACCAATGATGGAAGTCTACAAAAATGTAACGTACAACAATCATGCCGTTACTGTTCCTTTCAAATGTTGTGATGAATTTCCACCAAAGGCCTATTTACCAAAACTTCAACCCTTGAAGCTGAGTAAAATTGATACCGAAGAATTGAATATTGCCCAACACAAACTGGACCAGTATTCTGAAGAATTGGACAAGATGATTAACGAACCCTTTGTGAATAAACACATTTCTTGGTTTGTTTATTTCACTATTACAATAATCGTCCTCCTGGTTATCCTGTGCATCTTCTGCAAATGTAAAAGAAGAAGACGCAACCAAATTAGCATTATGGCTGGCCCCAGCTATCCACCTTCACCACCTCCAGATGCAAAACGAATTCCATTGTTTAGAAAATTCCTACCCCGAAAAAGACCAAATATCCGTGAAACCGAAGATGAAGATGAACTGTAAGAAAATTCAATTTTCTTTCATGAACAATTTGTGCTATTCCTAATTATTATTGTACTATATTGATTTATTTTGATATTTTAACCCATATATGATGTATTATGCTTATATACACTTATTTACACACATTTACAGAAATTTAAAAATGTTTATTATCTTGAATTATTTATATTATTTGAATTTCGAATTTGAATTTATTTTGAATTTATTGTTGAAAAAAAGTTACTGCATAGCTTCAACTTTTTAAATAAGGATGGAGTTGTTATATCCAATCTCAACTACGTCTTATAATAAATAAGGTCACACGTGCAAACAATAAACAATAGATCCCTTTGTATGATCTTTGCAATAGATGCTATGTTGTTTCCTGGGAACATCGCCCACTGCAGACGCTGTGAAACCTCAGCAACGCTAGTTGGTGGTGGTTAGCTTATAAATATGTGTGAAATGATAATTAGAACGCTTTTTACTTATTACTATTCATATCAAACGCCTTTTACATTAAAACAGTTATACTGCTTTTGTTACTTGTATGTAAAGCCCGCGATATTAAAATCGTGTAATTTCAAAGTGAAATAAATATTTTTTAAAAAGATAAATTTTGTTCGACCCACGCAACATGGATATCACTTAATTCGTAACGATGGAATAAATAGAGGTGGAGGTGTCTGTATATATTTGAAAACTAGCTTACGCTATTCTGAGATAAAAGTTAGTAATGAAATTGAACAATTATGGATAAAATTTTTGGTACGTTTTGAAAGTTTTGCATTTGATGTTGTTTATAAACCCCCACAACATAATTTAAATACTTTTCTCCATGTTCTTGAAACTTCTATATCTGAATTGGCTTTTATATCCCAAAACTTAATATGTGTTGGTGACTTTAATACAGATTTGTTAAAGTTTCAGAATAGAAATGCAACTGAAATGGTAGAGTTTTTTGAAAGTTTTGGTTTAAAACAATTAATAAAGCAACCTACTAGAACGTGTGCTTCATCAGCCAGTTTAATTGATTATGTGATAACTGACAATGAAAACATTATTAAAAACATTGAGCTACAACATCTTCCAGAAATAAGTTACCATGATCTCATATTTTTTCTGGTGAATATAAAATTTGAAAAATCACATCTAATGCACAAAACAGTTCGAGACTTTAAAAATTTAAATTATTTGCAGTTTGATTCAGACCTACGTTCCATTCCTTGGCGTAATATTTTTGACATACCAGACATAGATGGCAAAGTAAAATTCTTAAGTGATAATATTACCACATTATTAGACCTACACGCTCCCTATAAAACCTACCGTATTACTAAACCTTACGCACCATGGTTAACTGAGGGTTTACGCGCTATGATGAAAGATCGTAACAAAATATTAGCTAAGTTTAAATTACCAAAAAATGTCTCAGACTGGCAAAACTATAAAACTTTACGTAATTTAGTAACATCGACAGAAAGGAGAGAGAAAAAGGTTTATTATTCCACAAAATTAGTGAACACAACGAGTTCTAAACAAAAATGGTCCACATTTAGAGAACTGGGGATTGAAAAAAATAAATCTGCAAGTCAATTACCACCTGAAATAAGCGATCCTACTCAAATAAATAATTATTTTCTTAACTCGATCCCTGAGCTCCCTGAAAACGATGACTTGTTGTGGTGGAGCTCGATGTTCTCAAAATAATAAACAGTATCAAAGGAAAAGCCATAGGGCTTGATGGAATTAGTATACAAACTTTGGAGCTATGCTTGCCTTTCTTACTACCGTTTATTACCCATATAATTAATTTTTGCATAAGTCACTCAGTATTTCCCACTCAATGGAAAGATTCACGAGTTACACCTCTCCCCAAAAACTCTAATCCTACTTCTTTCAGTCATATTCGACCAATAAGTATATTACCGTCCATGGCAAAAATAATTGAAAAAGCGATAGAAATCCAATTACGTGAACATTGTACTAAAAATTCGCTAATACCAGCACATCAGTCTGGTTTTATAAAACAGCCTAGTTGCAACACAGCGCTACTTAAAATTACAGATGATATATTAGAGGCAACTGATAATGGGAAACTTACTATTCTGATCCTGCTTGATTATTCCAAAGCGTTTGACACCATAAAACACAATATTTTAAAATCTATACTACATTACTCTGGTCTTTCAACAAATGCTGTTAATCTACTGAATAGTTATTTAGACAACAGAACACAATTGGTAGAATATAAAGGCAATAGATCTCTGCGCTCAGTAAACAGGAAAGGTGTGCCCCAGGGGTCAATTTTGGGCCCCACACTTTTCAACTTATATATTTCTAATTTTCCAGCCGCCTTCCTGTCCTGTTCACAACATTTTTTTTTATGCTGATGATACTCAAGTGTATCTATCATTCTTCCCACAGGAAAGTGAACAGGCTATATCTGCAATTAATTATGACTTAAGTGCATGGTTGCAGTTATCTCAAAATCACTGTTTGTTACCCAACACATCCAAAACAGTTTTTACAATTTTCGGTAGAAAGAAGAATAGGGAAAGTTTTCTCAATAGATTTAACAATAGCCTAAAATTAAATAATTATGCAATTCCTTATCAAGAAAATGTTAAGAGTTTAGGTATAACTTTAGATCAAGACTTAAGATATACGGACTACATCAATAAACGCCTGCAGAGTGGTTATCTATACTTAAAATTAATTTATCAGCAAAGGCACTATTTAAATAGGAAATCGAAAACCTTACTCTGTGATGCATATGTACTGTCCCAATTTAATTATTGTGACAGCGTTTATGGCCCTTCTTTAACAGTAACCGACGCCAGACGTATTCAAAAAATTCAAAATTCATGCTTGAGATTAATATTTGGAGTTCGAAAGTACGACAGAATAAGCTTTACCTTAAAATTAAATAACTGGCTCAACATGACTAATCGCAGATACCTTCACTCTATATGTCTATTCAATGAAATAATTCGTAATAAATCTCCTCAATATTTATACCGAAAAATATCATTTAGGGCAGATGTGCATAATCTAAATATAAGGTTTAAAGGAACACTCACACCCCCTTTTCACTCTACTACACTATATGAAAGATCCTTTTCATACGTCATAGCAAGTCGTTTTAAGAATCCTCCTATTGAGGTAAGAAATCTCACTACAAACATACTAAAGAAACAGTTACTTAAGATCCTTTTGGACAAGCAATAATTGCCCCGAAAAAAGAAAAAAAAATTGCCTCCTAGTGAATAAATAGTTATTCTTTTTATTTATTTATTTATTTTCTATTATAAACAGAGTACAAATGTATACCATAAAAACGTCATATTGTATGTAAATTTAAGTCTTAATATCTTAATTTTTTATGTTAAAATAATTCATCAAACACAGGGTTAGTTGTAAGAACAGCTAGCAGGGTAACCTGCGGCTGAAACTCGCCCAATTCTTGTATTATAATTATTTTTGTTATCTATTATCTTATTAATAAAAGCCCTTTATTATTATCGACTTGACCATACAATGTATGGCATCACACTCCCTCTAACGCACACATAGTGTGCCCTTAGGGGAAAATTCACTAAACCCCAGATATACTACACATCAAAAGGGTTTAGCTCTGTGGGAGCCCTTGCCAGGTTATCAGGCCCGTGGTTGGCGTCGTGGCTGCAGTTCCCCATGAATTTTCTAACCGTCCGGGCTGTTCCTAACAGGACGGCTTTTTGCATCAGTTGGTAAAGAAGTTCGTCCAGACCGAGGTATTTCAAATTGTTTAATAGTTGTTTTGGGACGACTCCTGTTGTTGACATAACAATTGGTACTGTTCGAGTGTTGTTCATGTCCCATTGTCTCTGTATTTGAAATCCTAAATCCCTGTATTTGACTATTTTTTCAGCCTGTTAATATTTATATTGTTGTTGTTAGGGATTGCTATGTCAATCAAGGTTGTTTTTCTAGAGAATTTATCTACCAAAACTATATCTGGTCTATTGTGAGCAACAGTCCGATCGGTCAATATCGTCCGGTCCCAGTACAGTTTGTAGTTGTTATTTTCTAAAATAGATTCTGGTTTGTATATATAGTAGGGTGTTCTTACCGACTGTGATAGGTCGAGTTTCAGCGCTAGTTCCTGGTCGTTCTTTGTATTCAGTTGCAGCGAACGCTTGGCAACCTCCTGTGATATGCTGGATAGATTCAGATGTTTGGCAACCATATCTGCATCTGTCGTTGTTGATAAAAGGGTCTTTGACGATGTACTTTAGATAGTTCTTAGTTGGAATTACTTGATCTTGGATTGCCAATATAAAGCCTTCCGTTTCAGGAAACATATGACCAGAGATCAACCAGTAGTTCGACGCTGAACTGTCGACATAATCTTGGTTGACGTCATTTATATGCCTTCCATGAAGCGGCTTCTCTTTCCATTTGAGCAGTTTCTGATCAGTTGTCTGGTGGTATACTTGAACTTGTTGTTCTGTCAGTCGCAGAGGTGTTCTGGAAATGACTACGCAAAATAGAAATTTGTTGATCTAATAGTTTACTTAGATCTGTCAATCCTCTTCCTCCTTCATACCGTGGCAAAGTTGTACGTTCGACAGAGCTCTTTGGATGGTGATTTTGAGCTTTTGTTAGTAAAACTCAAACTTTTCGTTGTAATTGTTCAATGTCAGTCTTGCACCAATTAACTATACCGAAAGAGTAACTGAGCACTGAACACGCATATGTGTTAATAGCCTTAAACAGATTTTTACTGTTTAGTTTGGTTTTCAACAGTCGTCTTACCCTTCTATAAAACTCTGCTGTTAGGTCCTTTTTCATAGTCATGTGATCAATACGTTTAGCCTGCTTTATTCCAAGGTATTTATAAGTATGACCTTCCCCCATAGATTCAATTGAGGTGCCATCTCCCATTTCGAAGTGCCCCTGCTGTATTTTGCCTTTGACTATATTAATAATTCGGCATTTGTCTAGGCCAAATTTCATATGGATGTCACTAGAGAACCCTTCTACGATTTTAAGTATATCATGCAGCTGTTGTTTTGTAGCTGCCATCAACTTTAGGTCGTCCATGTATAACAAATGGTTTATCTTTAATGCTTGTACGTTGTTGTGTTTGAGACTGAACCCAAAATTAGTTGAGTTCAGTTTGTTTGAGAGAGGGTTCATGGCAAGGCAGAACCACAGCGGGCTTATTATTATTATTATTCCCGACTTGACCATACAATGTATGGCATCACACTCCCTCTAAGGCACACGTGGTGTGCCTTTAGGGGAAAATTCACTAAACCCCAGATATACTACATATCAAAAGGGTTTAGCTCTGTGGGAGCCCTTGCCAGGTTATCAGGCCCGTGGTTGGCGTCGTGGCTGCAGTTCCCCATAAATTTTCTGACCGTCCGGGCTGTTCCTAACAGGACGGCTTTTTGCATTTTTTTGTAAAGGTGTTCGTCCAGACCGAGGTATTTTAAATTGTTTAAGAGATGTTTTGGGACTAGTCCTGTCGTTGACATAACAATTGGTACAGTTCGTGTGTTGTTCATGTTCCACTGAGTCTTTATTTGAAATTCCAAATCTCTATATTTGGTTATTTTCTCAGCCTGCTTGATATTTATATTATTGTTGTTAGGAATTGCTATGTCAATTAAAGTTGTTTTCCGAGAGACTTTATCTACCAAAACTATATCTGGTCTATTGTGAGCAACACACCGATCGGTCAGTATCGTGCGGTCCCAGTACAGCTTATAGTTGTTATTTTCTAAAACAGATTCTGGTTTATATTTATAGTATGGTAATCTTACCGACTGTGATAATTCATGTTTCAGTGCTAGTTCCTGGTGAAGTATTTTTGCCACAGCGTCGTGTCGTTCTTTGTATTCAGTTGCAGCGAACGCTTGACAACCTCCTGTGATATGCTGGATAGATTCAGATGTTTGGCAACCGTACCTGCATCTGTCGTTGTTAATAGAAGGGTCTTTAACGATGTACTTTAGGTAGTTCTTAGTTGGAATTACTTGATCTTGGATTGCCAATATAAAGCCTTCCGTTTCAGGGAACATATGACCAGAGATCAACCAGTAGTTCGACGCTGCACTGTCGACATAATCTTGGTTGACGTCATTTATATGTCTTCCATGAAGGGGCTTCTCTTTCCATTTCAGCAGTTTCTGATCTGTGGTCTGGTGGTGTAATTGGACATGTTGTTGTGTCAGTCGCAGTGGTGTTGAGTCATCAACCTGGCACATGACTCTATGTAGATCAGAAAATTCTGCGAGTTTCTGGAAATGACTACGCAAAATAGAAATTTGTTGATCTAATAGCTTACTTAGATCTGTCAATCCTCTTCCTCCTTCATACCGTGGCAAAGTTGTACGTTCGACAGAGCTCTTTGGATGGTGATTTTGAGCTTTTGTTAGTAAAACTCGAACTTTTCGTTGTAATTGTTCAGTGTCAGTCTTGCACCAATTAACTATACCGAAAGAGTAACTGAGCACTGAACACGCATAGGTGTTAATAGCCTGAAACAGATTTTTACTGTTTAATTTAGTTTTCAACAGTCGTCTTACCCTTCTATAAAACTCTGCTGTTAGGTCCTTTTTCATAGTCATGTGATCAATACGTTGAGCCTGCTTTATTCCAAGGTATTTATAAGTATGACCTTCCCCCATAGATTCAATTGAGGTGCCATCTCCCATTTCGAAGTGCCCCTGCTGTATTTTGCCTTTAACTATATTAATAATTCGGCATTTGTCTAGGCCAAATTTCATATGGATGTCACTAGAGAACCCTTCTACTATTTTAAGCATGTCATGCAGCTGTTGTTTTGTAGCTGCCATCAACTTTAAGTCGTCCATGTATAACAAATGGTTTATCTTCAATGCTTGTACGTTGTTGTGTTTGAGACTGAACCCAAAATTAGTCGAGTTCAGTTTGTTCGAGAGAGGGTTCATGGCAAGGCAGAACCACAGCGGGCTAAGAGAGTCTCCCTGGAATATACCCCTTCTGATTGGAATAGGATCTGTTTGTATCGAACAGTTGGCTTCATTCAGTGAGATTTTGGTTTGCCAGGTGGCCATGGCATGTTCTAAAAAGTTAATAATACAATTATTCACTTTATAGAGTTTCAGCACCTTAATGAGCCAATCATGTGGAACTGAATCAAAGGCCTTTTTGTAGTCCACATATGCCATGTAGAGATTACGTCGTTTGGCGTGGGCTTGATTGCAGACAACGGAATCAATTATCAGTTGTTCTTTGCAACCCATCGAATTTTTCGCGCATCCCTTTTGTTGTTGAGTAATTATGTTGTTCAGTTCACAATGTTTGAAAATGTGATGATTAATGCATGATGTTATGAGTTTGTATAAGGTTGGAAGGCAAGTGATTGGTCGGTACTTTGCTGGGTCCTGTGCACCTAGGTCGTCCTTTGGTAAGAGGTATGTAGCACCATGCGTTAGGAAACTAGGCATCTTGTGTGGGTGGGCAATTACGTCATTTATAAGGGTTGTTAGTGTTTCGTGGGTTGCGTACAGTTTCTTTATCCAGTAATTTTGTACACCATCTGGTCCTGGTGCTTTCCAGTTATGGAGGTTCTTCATTATGTTGGATGTATCTTCCGTTGTAAATGGTTGGTGTTGCATGGCCTCACAGTTCTGAGATGCAGCCTCCTCCTCATTAATCCAGCTGGCTCCGGAGTTATAGGAGGTTGTTGTGGAAAGCTGTGTTTTTCAGAATTCCTCGATGTCTGTTTTACTGGGGTAACTAGGGGCTTCATTATTATTCTTGTTGTTAAGTTTTCTATAAAACCCTTTTTCTGATTGTCGGAAGAGTGTGTTGTCTAGTTTCCGTTGGTTACTGGTTTTGTACCTTCTCAATCGACTTGTGTAGACGGAGAGCTTTTGTCGTAGACTGTCCAGACACTGGTGAGATGTGATGTTTTCTCCATCCCACTGGGAGTGTATTCGGTTATTGTCCATGATAGTCTTGACAAGCCTTTCTATTCTGTTGTTCCTGACTCCTCGTTGGTACTCGGTCAGTCTTCCAACGTCTTTCCGAAGAGAATTGATTTTTCCTTCAAGTCTTCTTTGCCAAGGTGGTATTCGAGGGGTTTGTCTAAATTGGGGAGGGTCTTGCTTTGGTCTTACTGCGACCCCAATTATTTTGCAGATGGCAGTTGCAGCACAGTAGATGATTGTGTGTAGCGACTCTAACGTATTAGCACCTAAAACATAGGTTGGCAAGATAAATTTGTTCATAGCCTGCAACACGATACCCAGTTTCTTAGATGATCTTAGTTTGGGAAGAGCTGGTCTAGTCAGTGGATCTGTTCTATTATACTCTCTAAGAGCTCCTTCCATTCCTGCTTGGATCTTCTCAAGCAGGTCAGCGTTGGTTGGCTGTTCTTGCTGTAGTTCTTGAGTCTCGTCCGCTCTTTGTGCCAAAGGTGTTTCCGGCTCTGGATCGATTGTATTTCGACCAAATAGTTCGCGCTCCACTTCGCTCTTTATTATGTCCAGTTGTTCAGGCGAAATAAGGCCATTTTTCAAGATGACACGATATTGATCTGCGACTCTCTGTTCAGTAACTTGAAGCTCTGGGTACTCACGACAGAACTCTTGATAGAGTATTTGGCGATATCCAGTCTTGTCCTGGCCAAGGTTCGTGATTCTGTAAAACGTGCGCATTATAAATTCATTCATGGCGCCAGTCCATTTCATGCGCTGTCTTTTCAGTCCCGCTTGAGTGAGCGCTGGCTGTTGATCCTGCGCAACACTTTCTGCGGGTGGAGTTCTCGTTCTCGTTTGACTCCGTTGGTGATGGTCACGTTGGTGTTGTGACTGTGTTGGTGAGTGTTCTTGTGGTTCTTCTGGTTCTTGGGCTGTAGCTATTTGGACGGCAGGGGCCCGCCTCCTCAGCACCCTGCCACCGACGTCCCGCATGCTGTCATGTCCAGTGCCGGCTCCAGACATGCCCTGGCGATCCCCAGGCAGCGGCTCTTTTCCGAGGCATCTATTTCTTAGCTCCATTTTCATGGGTGTTGTCACCAATTGACCCTGGTGACCCAGGTAACTCGGACCCGTGGGGTTGTCACTTCCCAGATGAAATGATTTAAACCAGACCATCCCGTGCGGGTTGTGGAGAAGGAAGGAAAGCTAGGTAGTAGGTCAGCGGACAGCTGCCCCTTTAGTCGCCTCATACGACAGGCGGTGGATACCGTGGTGCTATTCTAACCCGGCCACCACACGGGATTTATTATTATTATTATATTAAAAATTTCTTCCATGGTAGTGTTTATGGGCAGCGGTGAACACATAAGCATATCTTCTTCAAAAGCACTTTCATATCGATATCTCAAGATAACCAGCAAGGTAGCCAGACCAGCGACATCAGTCGACTCATCGATTTACAAGATGAATCATGTTTTTTGTAGACGTTTAACTAGTTCTTGTTTGATGTAGCTTGCCATTTTGTCATGAAATACTTTATCAAAATATAAAATAGATATTTTAACTTTATGTTTTTTTACTAATTGAATAGTGCTTAGTGGTTAATATTGCTTCAGATAGCTGGCCTTGTAGGCCCAAAAACCCTCCCATACCAAATTTGGCATAAATGGATGATTTTCAAAATTCGTGCCAGACAT
The DNA here is from genome assembly GCA_034190945.1 of Octodonta nipae. NCBI lineage: Eukaryota > Metazoa > Arthropoda > Insecta > Coleoptera > Chrysomelidae > Octodonta > Octodonta nipae. The sequence goes on along the minus strand of CM067216.1, from coordinate 90,010,832 downwards.
CTTAGTTCCACGATTTTGAATTTTGGAAATCTGATCTCGAATTTGAGATCAGAGACCCTATAAACCACCCTAAACCAATTTTGAAGTAAATCAGAATTATTTCCGAAATCTTGTTTGCCTTATTGGATCCGCCATTTTGAATTTTGCATTTGACAAAAGATTCCTGTTCGTTGACCCCCAAAACACTTATCTATAATAATTTGGTTATTATTATTATAAATTTGTACTTTTTTCAATTATGTTTTACTGAGAAATGGTATTTTTTTGCGAGTTACTTCACTTTAAACAGTTTTTGTTGCCATTAAAATTGTTTTTTTTTTCAAAAAACACCAAAGAGCTTTAAAAACTAGAGGTTCTGCCAAATTTTTTGGTGTGCTAAACAAAATTTACCCCAGAATTGTAATGGACTGGAGGGTGGCTGATTTGTAAAAATAATTCCCCATATATATATGAGGTCTCTTCGCTATTTCAATTGCCTCTCTTACGAGTCTTGATTTCGGGTGTTCTATATTTGCCAGTACTCTGGTGTTCCCAAAGTCTATTCGGTGTGAGATCGTGGTGGCGGGCTCTTTGTATATTTCGGTCTGTAAATCCGTTTTGTCTCAGAGCTGTTTTTAAACTGTCCATTTCCTGTTTGATGTTATCCTGGTCAGCTAGCCTTTGTGATCTGGTTACTAAAGTCTTGACGACGGCTTGTAGTTGGGCTGGGTGGTGATGAGAATTAGCATGAAGGTATCTGTTGGTGTGAGTTGCTTTCCTATATACTGTATGGCCAAGGGTTCCATCTTGCTTCCTATTTATGAGAACATCAAGAAGGAATGGCAGTTGATTGTTCGCTTCAACATCCATGGTAAATTTTATTTTGTGATGGTTGCCATTAAGGTGATCTAAAAAAGTATTGAAGTGTTCCCTCCCATGAGGCCAAATCACAATGTATCATCCACATATCGCAACCACAAACTGGGTTTAAGAGTTTTTGTTCTTAGTGCCAACTCCTCAAAGTTCTCCATAAAAAGGTTCGCTATAACTGGTGAGAGTGGCGACCCCATTGGAGCTCCTTCCACTTGTTTGTATCATTGGTTCTCGTAAACAAAATAGGTGTGTTCATCAGACAGTGCCTTGTTAAGTCTACAAGTTGTTGAGGTGGTTTGTATTTTTCAATTATGATATCCAAGGCTTCGTCGATAGGGATGTTGGTGAAAAGGGACACTACGTCAAAACTTACAAGAAGACACTCTGGTTGTAAGACCGTTTTTCTACGAATTTCGATGAAATGTGTCGAATTTTTTACATATGAGTCTGCCCCCTCTGCAAACGGTTGAAGTTGTTGGGCTAGGTATTTGGCTAGGTGTTGTGTTGGGGATCCAACTGAGCTTACTATTGGCCTCAAAGGTGCACCTTCTTTATGTACTTTTGGCAACACATAGAATTTTGGACATCTCGATGACTTTTCACGCGGAATGAGTTGCAGTTGGAGATTTTTGTTGATCCTACTTGCTTGGATTTTGGCCTTGGTTGTTTTCTCTAGATAAGTTGTTGGGTCAGTAGTAATTTGTTTATATGCTGGATCTTGTAGCAATATTTGAATTTTGTTTGAATAATCCGCTGTATCTAAAATTACAGTCGCATTTCCTTTGTCAGCAGGTAGAATGACAATGTCCTTGTTGAGGCGCCGTTGTTTCAAGGCCTCATTTTCTTCTATAGATAGGTTCCTTTTGGGTGGTTTAGACTTTCTTAGAACATGTGACACATCTTGTCTAATTATTTCCGCGGTGTTCGCATCTAATTTTGAAACTGCTGTTTCCACGCCACATATTATGCTCTCTGTTGGTATGTGAGAGGGAGCAATAGCGTAATTGTATCCCTTAGCCAACGCGCCAATCGAGGAAGTGTTCAATTGGACCGAAGATAAGTTATAAACGGTTTTATTCGTTTCCAATTGCCGTGAGGTTAGACTGTGACCGTTATTTTCTGAGACAAATTTGTTTTTGGGCTTCTGTTGGAGCTTCAATTTGTTAAATTTTGCCTGTTGTTGCATTGTTATTAACTCTACATCCGTTTCGGCCCTAAATTCGCTAATCTTATCGAAATTATCCCATATTATCGGGTGGAGTGTATTGCTTACCTGTAGGTGGATATCTAGGCGTTTAGTATTAAGAACATCCAAATCTCTTCTGACATCACGTATGTCTTCCCTAAGTAGGGCACAACTAGTTTTCCATAAGATATTCTGTGTTTTTCTTTTGTTCTTCCAGAACTTTACCGTCATGTTTTTCGGAATAACTCCTTCATCGCGGCATCGTTCTAAATAATGTAGATCGCCCAAAAGCAGACTGTCATAAAACCTATGTGGGGCAAACTAATAGAAGAATTCAAGCTAGACGTGATTAACACCAGAACGCTGTAAGAAAGCAGGAAAAAACAACATCCATCTCGGAACACGCCACCACGATGTCACACCGAATAGACTTTGAGAAGAGCAGAGTACTGGCAAATATAGAACACCCGAAATCAAGACTCGTAAGAGAGGCAATTGAAATAGCGAAGAGACCTCACAGTCTAAACGCACGCAATGAAATTCAGAACTTATCGAATTGTTGGAAAATCCTATTAAACACCGTACCGGCCCGGACCCGTCCAATAACAACTCAACCGGAAATAACAAATCAGCAGGATGAAGCCGTGCCCACTGAGCGCCAAGGACCAATCACACGCAGCCGTTCACGGTGTCAACCGAGAGGCGCCGAGCCGCGACTATATAACAGCGTGCTCGCTTCAGAAAATCTTAGTATTCGAGTAACTAGAAGCGAAAGCAGAAGGCTACGAGAATTATGGGAACCGACCTGAAGAGGGCAGATGTGACTCTGCGGAAACGTCGTCATTTTACCATCGATCCCGGCAGGGATCAGTTATCAACTACGCGGATGAATTCCTGGAAACCACCTAAAACATTTAGTGCCCGCGAAAACTTAATAACAATTATAGTGAATCTCTACGGGGAGAATAATTTTCATTTGTGTAAAACATTTGAGAAATTACGCGCGAAAAGAAGCAAACATTTTTTACAACGATGCCGCGATGAAGGAGTTATTCCGAAAAACATGACGGTAAAGTTCTGGAAGAACAACAGAAAAACACAGAATATCTTATGGAAAGCTAGTTGTGCGCTACTTAGGGAAGCCATACGTGATGTCAGAAGAGATTTCGATGTTCTTAATACTAAACTCCTAGATATCCACCTACAGGTAAGCAATACACTCCACCCGATAATAAGGGATACATTCGATGAGATTAGCGAATTTAGGGCCGAAACGGATGCAGAGTTAACAACAATGCAACAACAGGCAAAATTTAACAAATTGAAGCTCCACCAGAAGCCCAAAAACGAATTTGTCTCAGAAAATAACGGTCACAGTCTAACCTCACGGCAATTGGAAACGAATAAAACCGTTTATAACTTATCTTCGGTCCAATTGAACACTTCTTCGATTGGCGTGTTGGCTAAGGGATTCAATTACGCTATTGCTCCCTCTCACATACCAACAGAGAGCATAATATGTTGCGTGGAAACAGCAGTTTCAAAATTAGATGCGAACACCGCTGAAATAATTAGACAAGATGTGTCACATGTTCTAAGAAAGTCTAAACCACCCAAAAGGAACCTATCTATAGAAGAAAATGAGGCCTTGAAACAACTGCGCCTCAACAAGGACATTGTCATTCTACCTGCTGACAAAGGAAATGCGACTGTAATTTTAGATACAGGTGATTATTCAAACAAAATTCAAATATTGCTACAAGATCCAGCATATAAACAAATTACTACTGACCCAACAACTTATCTAGAGAAAACAACCAAGGGCAAAATCCAAGCAAGTAGGATCGACAAAAATCTCCAACTGCAACTCATTCCGCGTGAAAAGTCATCGAGATGTCCAAAATTCTATGGGTTGCCAAAAGTACATAAAGAAGGTACACCTTTGAGGCCAATAGTAAGCTCAGTTGGATCCCCAACACAAAACCTAGCCAAATACCTAGCCCAACAACTTCAACCGTTTGCAGAGGGGGCAGACTCATATGTAAAAAATTCGACAAATTTCATCGAAATTCTTAGAAAAACGGTCTTACAACCAGAGTGTCTTTTTGTAAGTTTCGACGTAGTGTCCCTTTTCACCAACATCCCTATCGACGAAGCCTTGGATATCATAATTGAAAAATATAAACCACCTCAACACCTTGTAGACTTAACAAGGCACTGTCTGATGAACACCTATTTTGTTTACGAGAACCAACGATACAAACAAGTGGAAGGAGCTCCAATGAAATCGCCACTCTCACCAGTTATAGCGAACCTTTTTATGGAGAACTTTGAGGAGTTGGCACTAAGAACAAAAACTCTTAAACCCAGTTTGTGGTTGCGATATGTGGATGATACATTTGTGATTTGGCCTCATGGGAGGGTACACCTCAATACTTTTTTAGATCACCTTAATGGCATCCATCACAAAATAAAATTTACCCTGTAGGTTGAAGCCAACAATCAACTGCCATTCCTTGATGTTCTCATAAATAGGAAGCAAGATGGAACCCTTGGCCATACAGTATATAGGAAAGCAACTCACACCAACAGATACCTTCATGCTAAGTCTCATCACCACCCAGCCCAACTACAAGTCGTCGTCAAGACATTAGTAACCAAATCACAAAGGCTAGCTGACCAGAATAACATCAAACAGGAAATGGACAGTTTAAAAACAGCTCTGAGACAAAACGGATTTATAGACCGAAATATACAAAGAGCCCTAAAGTCAAAACCGAGACAAACAGACGAGGAGCATGAGACACCAATAACCAAGGCTTATTTACCGTATGTCAAGGGGACCACGGACAGTATTGCAAGAATTCTACGGAGACACAATATCGATACTATTTTCAATACAGATAGAAAAATAAGCACGGTGTTGAGGACTCCGAAGACGAGGATCCCGTTAGAACAACAGGGAGTGTACGAGATTCCATGTGCAGACTGTCATAAAACCTATGTGGGGCAAACTAATAGAAGAATTCAAGCTAGACGTGATGAACACCAGAACGCTGTAAGAAAGCAGGAAAAAACAACACCCATCGCGGAACACGCCACCACAATGTCACACCGAATAGACTTTGAGAACACCAGAGTACTGGCAAATATAGAACACCCGAAATCAAGACTCTAAGAGAGAATTATGCGAACCGACCTGAAGAGGGCAGATGTGACTCTGCCGAAACGTCGTCATTTTACCATCGATCCCGGCAGGGATCATTTATCAACTGCGCGGATGAATTCCCGGCAACCACCTAAAACATTTAGTGCCCGCGAAACTTAAAAACAAATATATATATATATATATATATATATATATATATATATATGAAAACATGTTGGCACGGACGGAACTATGTGTAGCTCTCTTGATGGTCCGGGTGTTCGTCCATTGAAAGTTTTGTCCCTGTAAAGGAACGGTCGCCTGACGTTTCGCCAAAATCTCACTTGGCATTTTCATAAGGCTTTTCCTCTTCTTACAACAGGAAGGGTGGCTGCAGGTTCGGACCTTTCCGGACTACTTCGTATGCGGCATTTTCGACTAAAGGTTGCATGGCTGCTGCGAGGTACTTCTCGACTTTTTGAAGAGGTGAGTTGAAAGCACTGACTGTCGGGCGCATCGGGACTCCTTCCTTGTGAATTTTTGGCAGACCGTACAGCTTGGGGCATCTACTGGATTTTTCTCTTGGAATGAGTCTTTTGCGTATGTCCTCATCTGGTATGAGAGCCTGATTTGGTTGTTTTTTCCAAGTAGGTTGTCGGGTCTCTCTTTATTGGTTTATAGGTTTGGTCCAGTAGAATTTCTTTCATTTTTGAGTTGTAGTCATTTGTGTTCATGACTACCGTGGCGTTTCCCTTGTCCTCTGGTAGGATTGTGATGTCTTTGTTTTTCCTGACGTTAGTGAGTGCTTGGTGTTCGGCCCTGGATACGTTTGGCTCTGGTTTTTTAGCAGACCGCAGGATTCTTGCTACGTCTTGCCTTATTTCTTCGGCTTTCTCCGGTTCGACGTGGTGTAGTGTTGATTCTACGCCAGAGATGATATCTTCGACCGGTATGATTGTTGGAGTTATTGCGAAGTTGAAGCCTTTACACAGGATCTGTTTCTCGACAACGGAGAGTGGATAGTTGGAAACGTTGTGGACCACTTTGTCATAGCCTAGCGGCCTAGTATTTGTGATCTGTACGGCCTTCCTAGCAAGGTTTTGATGTTTCTTGTTTAGTCTGGCTGTTTTGAGTTCTTTGTCTGTTTCTGTTCGAAAGAAAATTAGTTGTTCTGTTGACGTCCAGATTAGTCCGTGGAGGGTGTTGCTGAGTTGCAAGTGTGAAGTCAGTAGATCCCTCTCGGTCATGGCTAAGTGTCGTGTTGTCCGGTGTATTTCCTCGCGCAGTAGCCCTCGTCTCGCATTGTTGAGGATGGTGTCGGTTTTCTTACTATGGGTGTGATAGGAAAGCTTGGTGAAAGACGGAAGGAGATTTTCGTCTCTGCATTTTATCAGGAAATGGAGATCGCACAGGAGTGTGGTTTTTCTTCTCCTAAGCTTTTCCTAGAGCTTGATGGATTTGAATGTCTCCTCCCCGTAGAGGTGTACAATGTTTGAAAACAAGTTGGCACGGACGGAACTATGTGTAGCTCTCTTGATGGTCCGGGTGTTCGTCCGTTAAAAGTTATATCCCTGTAAAGGAACGGTCGCCTGACGTTTCGCCAAAATCTCACTTGGCATTTTCATAAGGCTTTTCCTCTTCTTCCAACACGAAGGGTGGCTGCAGGTTCGGACCTTTCCGGACTACTTCGTATCCGAGATCGTCGGCTAGGTCGTTCTCCTCTTGGTCTGTTCTCCGTGGCGTCTGAAGTGGAAGTGAGCTCCAATATGTGCTCGCCGCTATCCCAGGAGGGCAAAGAAATAGGAGGGGACTCGGGAGATAGCATAAATAGCGGCAAGCACATATCGGAACTCACTTCCACTTCAGACGCCACGGAGAGCAGACCAAGCGGAGAATGACCTAGCCGACGATCTCGGATGCGAAGTAGTCCGGAAAGGTCCGAACCTGCAGCCACCCTTCGTGTTGGAAGAAGAGTAAAAGCCTTATGAAAATGCCAAGTGAGATTTTGGCGAAACGTCAGGCGACCGTTCCTTTACAGGGACAAAACTTTCAACGGACGTACACCAGGACCATCAAGAGAGCTACATATATATATATATATATATATATATATATATATATATATATATAAATAAATTGATAACCTATAACTAAACCATATTATTGTTTTACATGTATCACTCAATCAACTAAAGAAACGTATACTAATTTTTGCAGATACCAAGTGACACCAAAATAGGCCCTGCTATCCATAAAAACAATGACGAGGAACATTCAGAAAATCAAAGTTTATGTAGTATGACTAGCAAAAACAGTGAAACAAGTGAGACAACTAGTTTATCTTCTGCATTGTGCATGGAAATTCAACGAAGAGCTGAAGTAAGACATAAAAATCGATTTAACTTGTTCAATAATCAGAATAAGTGTAAGCAAGCTTTTATCTATTTATTTCTATGCATTATACATTACACTGCAAGTTCTTAAGCTTTGTAATAATTTGGCTTTCTACAAAATATTATAGAACGTGCAGACTTATTAGTTACTGATGATTATCCCGTCAGGAAGCCTGGAAAATTTCTTGCAAGTTTTATCTTATCCGTGTTCCGTACGACGTCCATTTTTTAAGGTATCAAGCGAACCTTACTAAGACTTGAACTTCAGCGACCAATTTTAGACATGTTCAATGTCATGACACAATGTAAAAATTCCGCCCTTTCCATTTCCGTGAATAAAAATGTGATTTTACCTGCAAATTACCTTCAAAGTCAAGGTCAAGATCAATTCCGAGGTCAGCATTAGATCGTCATTATTTCCTGTTAATTTTTTTCCTCTGGTCATTAAGTAGGTACTTTCCTAGATAAGGAGGGGTCTAACCATTTTTGAACATGCTCTATAATGATTTGCATTCAGTTGGCTGCACAATTTGTTACTAACCATATAACAAATATTTTAATTTTGTATCAGAAAAAAGCGTCTAAAGTGGATGCACCAACGATTGAGGAACAGATCCAAATGAAAATGTTACTAAAAGGGGTCAATATGAATCAACAATTTCAACATAACAAATTAATGGATGAATTCAAACTAGCGCATCAAAAAATGTTCAAGTCATCTAGCATCAAAATCGATAGCCAAAACCAAAGCAATATTATTGGAAAGGAAACCATGGTGAGTCGACTCATCTAGACATAATACATATTTTATCATCACGCTTCTGTATATCCCGTAACCAGAAGCGAGGGCAGATAAATATAAGTATAGTAGAAACTTTCCGGTTTTGTTTTAATTAAATATCTTTGAAAATGTTAACTATACATTTGTCGAAACTTCTGGTCAGTAGTTATATCCAAGACTCAAACTAAATATGAATTATAGCTACTTCCAAGGAAATCACAATAACAATTTTTTTTATCGATCATCTAATAAAATCAAATTTGACAAAATTGGCTATTTGCACTGCAATATAATTTTATGAAGAGAGACTTGATTTTCAATTATTTATTAAAACTGACAATTGTTTGTACCGGTAATTGAGTTTTTCAGAAATAAAAGTTGAACTAAATGCTAAACGTACAAAAAATCGACGAGTTTTAATAAATTACACGAAATTTGCATGAAGTGGATTCCGAAATAATCATCATAATTGCCAGAGAAATATTTTCTGGTTCCACATTATTTCAATTCAATTAATGTTTTTATCTTATTGTTATTATTTATTTATCATAATTTGAATAAAACGCATTTATTTATGATCCTAATCTAATATTTATTTCATAAATTGTAGTATTTGGTTTTTGAGAATTACTTATGTTTTGCAGGATCGCCTGGCAAATAAAGATTATTCCAAAAACGCAAAACATGACGGCCAACATACAGCAGCTGAGAGTAACAGGAACGCAGGTGTTCCGCCTGCGCCTCCCCCCCCGGTGAGTAGCATTTGTTAAAACCGCCGTCTGTGCATAACGCATCTAATTTTTTTATGTACCTATAGATGCTAATCATCAACATTTTACAAATGATTTGAGAATGGCACCACTGTCAATATGTTATCCACGACATTTTTTAATTCAAGAAGTGAAGTTTTTGAGTCAATGACTGATTTTTGGAATATTCATTAAATATATTTGCCATGGACAATTCACAGTCACGGGATGAAATTAGTCCACGAAATTTCAGCCACTAGACTTGTAAATTTCCATAATAGATATCTGTAGTGAAGTATACTATCCTCAAATACCAGAAAAAGCTAAAATAAAAACGTTATTGGACTTCTCATTGCGGTTTTTCTCCTCAGTTTTTTTCTGTTACAAATAAGTGTTTGAAGACTGACTGGAACAAAATGTAGTGTGGGGCAATTTAGAAAATTTGTCCGGATGACTGCCTGTCTCTTACAGAAAATCTTCCTTACACAGGTTCTAAGATAAAGAAATTTATTCAATATGATCAAGTCTTCCTTTGTACGAATATGTTTATTGTATACTGTCTGAAGTTGTTGTCAATCACTGTATGTTTTTGTTATGCGTTATTTCTTGGACGTTCGCTCAGGACCACAATTTTTTGTGTTTGACAAATAAATTTGACAGAACAGTTTTTCCACCTTTTCGGTCACCTGATACAGAAGGCTCCGCTCTTTTGCTGTGGTAGCAGTAACTATAGAAGAATCCACATCTGAAGACAGAGCTCCAATTTCAGCATTATTAATCATCATAGAGTTAAAATTGTCTTATTCTAACTATATGATTACTTTCAGACATTTTATTGACTTCGCAAGGAATTGACATATCGGAGTATTTAACATATTTATTTTGAACATTTTTAAAATTTGGAAATTCTCACACATTTTTTAACTTAATTGAAAACCTTTCTAACATCATCAGTCAGGGTAGAAATTTATATGGCAATAACCGCTTCTAAAAATACAGTATTTTTGTACTTAATGTGAAGAGCTAGACATATTGAGAATTTTGACATTTGATATTGTGGTTTTCCCGTTTTACATTTTGGTTTTTTCTTCACACATGTTTTCATGGACATTTTTGACATTTTTGAAAATTTTCGGTTTTTGACATTTTTAATATTTTAACAATTTTGACAGTTGTGACATTTTTGCTTTTTGATATTTTGACGTTTTTGACTTTTTACAACAACGTCGATATTTTTCATTATTTCTGTTATTAATTATCCTATTTTTATGTTTTCTTGGGAAATAACAGCACGATGGAAATTAAAAAAAATATTGCAAGAAAAAAAACATTTCAAAGTCGATTCTGACTTCGTTGTCACTGGCTTTAAAATATGTTTTAAAAATGTAAATTGCAAATTGAAAGTTTGAGTTATGACATTTAGTTATTAGTTTTGGGCTTATTGACGTTTTGTCAATTTTTATATTTTTGTGATGTTTTTTAATTTATTTTCATTTTATAAATCTTTGTCACTTAACATTTATTTTATCGACATTCTCTATTTTTTGCGATTTCACCTACGTAATCAGATAGTGAACACTTTTTATTCCCCACCGCGTCTGTATGGGAAACATGACAAATAATGCCTGTATACATATAAAGATAACAGTGAATTTACGAATTCCCTTGCATTTAGTAAATATTCCTCATAACATTTATCGGATACATGATTTTCGCTAAGTGAGTAAATTCAGTTGTGAGTTGATTAGAACTGAATTTAGCATACATATCAACTTTCACGCCTCCATCAATTTTTGTTCCCAGCATTCAATAACAGAGTTTTCGCAAAATGTCATATCAAATCACTATTGATTTAAAGAATGAATAAATTAATATCATAATTCTGATACCTGTATTAATTTCAGTAAAGAAGTTTTTTATTATCATTTATTATAGAAGATTATATATATATATATATATATATATATATATATATATATATATATATATATATATAATATATATAATTGATTTCGGTAATAACGGCTGATAACTTTCAAATATTACAAGAAAATATCGGGACGCAGCCAAACTTCTTGGGTTACAAGGAAATACTCTTTTAACTTATGTTTGAGAGTTTTCGAAATTATTTTATTTCATCATCAGTCAATATACTACAAATAACACAAATACTTAGAATATTCTTAAATTGTTTTCGGCAATTCAACTAACAAAATTGTCACGTTGGCATATTTGATTTGAAGACATGTGATATATATTTTTTAAAGTACGGGTAAACTATTTTTATTCTTTGTAACTTACTGATGAATTGAAATATTATTAAGAAACGAAAATTCATAGGGTAGCAAAAATGTTGATTTTTTATTTAATCAATCTGAGAAATCTCTATTATATTCAGATTGATTATGAGTATTTGAAAACTTATTCTCCATTTCCAGTAAGTTACAATAAATCACATTTAAATTTTGTAAATCTGTCTTTTTATTGATGGTATTAGACTGATCATTAATGAAGACCATCTCCAAGAAGCTACGTTTAAAACTGTTACGTTCAATGGCCAGAACTTGCGGATTTTCAAAGGAAGGCGAATGGATATGTTGTAAACAGTGGGTGGCTAAAGCACAACTTTCCTTTTTTAGTTTTATATCACTCTTGTGTAAGGTCATTCGGTGTTTCAAATTTCTTGACGTCTGACCAATATAGGAAGCAGGGCAGTTGCTACAGTCGGTTTTATATATAACGCTGGATTTAAGATCATTAGGAATTTTATCTTTTGTTCTGTTAAATAGATGATTAACTGTTTTTATAGATTTATGAGCAAATTTTATATTACTTTCGTTTTTGAAGATCTTCAATACTTTTGGAGTTAGTTCTTTGATATATGATATAGAGGCATAGCAGTAATTTTCGTTAGAAGTTTGGCTGCGTCCCAATATTTCCTTGTAATATATATATATATATATATATATATATATATATATATATATATCAGGGACGGCGTAGATAAATTTTATAACATTATCTTATTATCCTTCACTGCTTTGACTTATTTTCAGAAATATTTCTTTCAAAAATTAAGAGCTAATATGAAACTATTTCAGAAATATCTATGTCACAAATGTTTCAACTGAGCCCAGTATGACTTTATGGTTGGTGAGTATTGGGAAAAATCCTGCCACATAGGTTTGCGGTCTTCTTCCTTCCAGCGGATAACCTCTTTTAGCTCTGGATCTAATTTTTGGTCTTTCTGAATCTCCTCAGGTTGCCAATGGTCATCGAAAGCGGTAGTTCTACAGAGAATAGCACCTTCTTCTTTCGCTGACAATGTTCGCAATCATCAGGTCATGGTCTCCTCGATCAGCATTTCTATGACTAATTCTAGCGCGATGTTATGTCTCGAAGTAGAATTCTTGCAACCTCTCAATCCGCCTTGCCACTCGTCTTTCAGGATTTTTAAACTGCTGCTGATCAGTCCCCAGAAGGAATCTTTTACCATAGAGGTACTTGTAGAAATGTTCCCTGCGAGTAACGCAGTAATTCCAGGCTTGCTCCAGGTCTTGCTGAAATAGCCGATGACTCCATCCTGACCGTCTTGGATCTGCGAAAACACAGCACCAATTCCGACATTGCATGCGTCGGTATCCAAGTCAAAATTCCCCTTAGGTAACGGATAACTTAAAATGGGGCACTGGTCAATCCTCTTTTCAGTGTCTCGAATGATCCCTGGCATTTCTCGTCCCACTGGTACCGCACCTTCACCAATGTGAGACTAGTGACTAGCTTAGGGATCTTGGCAAATCCTGTTACATGCCGACGATAGTAGGTGCATAACCCCAGGAAACTTCTTTGCTGGTGGATATCTTTAGGATTGCGCCATTCTTGAACGGCTTTGATTTTATGTCTGTCCAAGGTATTGCACCTCTTCTTGGAACAGTTGACACGTTTTTCATGAAAGCTCTTTTAACGCATCAATCTTTCAAACGTTGCTGGGCATTAAACAACCCAAAAGGCATCGCCGGGAATTAGTAAAATCCTGAGCCGTAAAAGCAGTCTTTTCGCGGTCTTCTTTCACTGGTTCTACCTGCCAATAACTGCTTTTCTACCCCATGAAGGAAATCTCTCGGTGGCACTGAATTTTTCTGAACCATGCTTTTCAATTTTTCTTCTAAGGATTTAGAATTTTTCAGTAATTGGGCTTCTAAGGATTCTTTCTTTTTAGAATTTTCTAACAATTGGTCTTCCACTTTTTTAAATATTGTACTAAAGTCTCCATTACCTTACCTTCATTTATTAGGGCATCTCGTAGCCGTTGTATTAATTAACTTCTCTTCCCACTAATTTCTAAACCCTTTACTCAAATTCTTAAATCCACCTCTTTCAACTGGTCCAAACTCACTACATTAAACATTGTCAATCTATTTACTTTCCACTTCTAAAGTTCCACAAATACACCTACACCTGTCGCCACTGTAATGTTTTAATTTACTCTTCGGGTTCAGTTCAGTACTTTGATTTACTTAAAAACCCAGTCTAACTCGGTATAATTTATTTACACTACTTCTATTTACATTCACAGAACTATTTATAATTTATTTTTACTATACTGCAATCGAATACTGAAGGAATGCTCGGCTCTCCCTATTTATATCTTTCTTCTCGGAATTCTCCAGAACGTCAAGAAGCCGCCGAGACTAGATTAGAATTCTTCGAGAACTTCATCAAAGCAAGCCGCTAACCTCGATGCGCTTCCTCGAATTATCGAATGAATTCACTTCACAATAAATATGAAAGGAACATAATAACGTCACAAACTTTCCAAAATGTAATTAATATATAACAAATTCTAACAGCTGTCCCAGCACTGGTTCTCATGAACATTTCTTGGATCTGGCAGCGGTGCATTTCAATTAGATTTTTTATCTACAAATTCTATCGCCAGACAAAAAAAGTGACGTGATAATCTGAATGAGCAAGACCCAATTACAGCTCTGTCTGGCCATGGGAAACTCAACGAGTAGCCCAGTGTGGCCAGAACAAATTTATCAGCATTTAAATACTAACGCTCCCTACATATGCATTTCCTCAATACTCCCAACTTGGTACCATTGTATGGCGAATATAAGATCTGACGTTAAGAACTAAAAGATAACTTAGTGAAAACAATTAGTTTTTGAGTTCACTGTATGAATACCGTTAATATATTTCTGCCGGGTTGCCTATCAAATTATTAATTTGTTAACTTATTTTGATTTTATTATAATAAATCATAAAATTGTTTTTTCCGTCCGATGAAATAGTTATAAGTGGCCACAGATAGAGAAGTTGCTGCTCCCTAGACCTACTTGTTAAACCTACAATTATTTATTTTAGGTAGTACCTATTTTATTAAACGCCACATTTCTATCTATTTTAAAAAATGTCCCTTTTAGCCTAAAAGTGCGAAGACCTGCACTCTCCACTTAAAAGTCAAAACCTTCCATTTCTGGCGGCATGCTGGTTACAAGAGTGCTAGAGAGAGGGACAAATCACAAAATATTTTAGTCTAGGGGGGCAAGTCAGCAAATTTATGGGAAGCTTTTATGGGTCGTGGCAAGTTTTTCGATACGCCCATATGTTTCATAACAGTAACGCATCTGTGATACTTTTTGTGTTCGTGGAAATTTCTTTAAGAAAACTACTGCAACTGGATTATTTTATAGATTAAAAATTAAAAATTTGCTTGACTGGCACAAACAATTTTATTTTTAATTTTATGCCAAAAAGAAGAGCTTTTCTAATTATTTTTGTAATCAAATTGCGTTGTTGAGTTGTTTTCTGAATGATAATTATTACATCTCTGGTTTTTATTTTTTCTAACTTCTTTGGGAATAGCACCACATAACTTGAAAGTCTGTATATTTCAAAAGTCCAAACGTTTCAAGGTCTAAATCAGACGAGGTCTGAAAAAAAAATTTATTAGTAACTATATATTTAAATACTCGTACTTCATTCGCTGCTAACGAAGTCACAAACAGGGTAATTAAAGGAATCAAAAGCAACAGTAAACAATGCTTTTATGTATTTTGAAAAAATATTACAAGTGTACCATTGAAAAATCTGGATTTCACCTGTATGTCCGGAGTTTGCGAAGGTTGTGTCTAACTGTCGCTGAGAACTCACATAACAGCTCGTATCATTCATAATGCAATACAATTGTGAGTGATTTAGGTTATGTACTTTTATGCATCAATTTTTTAAGTTAGGAGTCTGGATAGAGCTATGGAAATTATTGCATACCATTTAGTCCACTTTAAAAGCGTGTTATATTACTTTATAGATTTTAGAGTATCACCCATATTCAAAGTATGTTCTGATTTACCTATCTATTGTGTAGAAATTCCATGTTGTAGGGTTTAAGTACATGAAGCATTGTTCTGAAAGTCGTTAGCAACATTAGATCCTCCATGGATTTACTAATCATTTGCAAAATTCGCCTTCATTTAAAGTCTTTACATAGTGATTATTCTTCTAATCATATTATACATATAAAATGCCCAAATTCTCATTTCTGCGGTTTTTATCGTTTATATGTCTACCTCCAAATCCTTGCTTAATCATTATTCTTGTAAAATTAATTTTCTAACTTTTGAATTTTTGTTTTGGTTATGATATTGTTAGTTACCCAAATTTCCTTATTAGAATTTTAGAGACTCTTTATTTTAGCCTTATTTTATTCTTACCTTTGACTCACCATAAAATACCATTTATATTGCAACATTGCCGCCTGATTCCATGCCGATGTTTATTTTACTTTGGAATGGATCTTAGTTATTTTTGACGTTAGAATTTTAAGCATTAATTTCAAACAATTTTCACCATTCCATTGTACGTTCAAGTTGTATATTGTTACCATTATGGGTCTGTTTACTTAAGTCTACCAATTTCTAATGTAAGTCCCTAGCCACAAAGTTGCTAATAGCAATTTATTGCCCTTTAGTTTGCTCGTTGGTTTCATATCAGCAACTGCAGAATCGTATGTTGCAGCTACATATATTACCGGTACAGCTACCAGTTATTCCACCAATAGGTTTTATATAACTACATCCATGTTACAGGCCTTTCACAAAAACAGTCAATAGTAACTAAAAGTTCGGTAGCAGCAACTTGACTAAAGTGAAAAGCAAGGCAGCAAAGATGATATGTAAAAAAATAGTAGGTACTATTCCAATTTTTAATGTTATATACAACTTAATGATTTAGGATTCTATATATAAATATATTGCAATCCATAAATGGCATTTTCGAAATAATGCAAAAATAAATAGGTAATTACGAAAATGATGGTGAGACTTTAGTCAGGTTTTATTGGTGATTGTTGTTGTCTTACATTAAACCTTGTCACTGACATGTTTGTTAACCACGTTTTCCTTTTTTTCAGCCGTCAATAACGGGACTACAACAATCTGCTTCTAACATAAATACCTTAAGATCAAAACCGAAGGCACCTCCCATTCCCGTAAAAAAGTCAACGCTTTCCTTTAATGAGCCACCTCCATGCCCAACACCGGATTATGATACACACAGCTTATCTTCTACATCTTTATTCATGAAATCAAGTCATAGTTCAACAGGGTTATCAGAAGCTGTTGAAATGGATTCCTTGGATTCATATAAACTGAATTATCCGCATAACAATGTTACGAAGGTTAAGCCGCCCAATACTTATTTTCAAAAGAATAAATTGTCTTGCCAACTTTCAAATAATTCTGTGAGTTCAACGAATGATTCAGAATTAGGTAGAAACTTAAGAAGCGGATATGTTTCTAAAACAAGCACCAGGAAAATTAGTTTGTTTGAAAATGAGAAAAGAACAATTAATAAAATTGATTGTATCAGTACCAGTTTAGCTACTGAACTTACTCAAACGCTGAATAGGTCAAATCTGAGAAAGAGAACTGAATCTATGGTAAGTTTTGCGTATATTATTATATTTAGGATATTTACAATTCCTTTCGCTTGTATACTCTCTTCAAGGTGTCATTCTTTTTTACGCAAGACAATATATAAGATATATATTGTTTCTGGTCGGGAACCTTCATCTGTTGCGCGTCTACAAATTTATCAATTCTCTTGTATTCATCATACTAATATTTTCAGTGGTAAAAGTGAAATTTCTCTATAGAGAGAACCAAATGATTTGTTGCAAACTAATAACTTTCGCCACTTCAAGGTACAGGCTGGCAACCTGCTCCTTAGTCTCTTCTTCCTTAAGGCCTATAATTTTTAATAACTAATAGTAATGGGAGGAAAATAGCGTTTTTCGGGCTATTTTGCCGTGCTGTATTAAAACTTGTTCCGAACATTTCATTTGCAACTACGCGTACGCGATTTATTTGATCAAAACACATACCATAAATTGCAGGAGGATCTAACATCGAAGATTCTTAGAAGAATTATCGAGCTAACTAATATGTATCCCATGCCCATTGAAAATTAAAGGCAGTACCAACAAAGATTATATTGTTTACACTAAATCTATGAACCAAACCGAACTCCTAAATCGTCACATTGGAACGTCAAACTTGTCCATTAGAGATTCTGGCCATTTTATAGACAAACTAATAGCTTTCATGGTACAGTCTGGCGACATGTTAATGCGTTTCAACGTAGATTCCTTATATATCTTGTTAAATGAAACCATCCAGCACCTACAAACCATTTTTCCAAATGATACATCTGAACTTTTTCGACATTTTCACTGAAGTCAGTAATTTTATGAACAAATTGATAATTTATCCACGGGAACTACTCCTCTTAGTCCGTTGATCACTAATTTTACATCTTAGATCACATTTAAACGGCATTCATCGTCGGACTTAATTCACGATGAAGAAAGAGAAGGACGGAAAACTAGCTTCTTAGATGTCTAAGTGCTTCTTCATATTCAATTCTTAGATTTGTGCTATTTAATCCGTAGTTTCTTAACCATTGACAACGGGGTCTGATCTAGACCCCGAAACGCTTGGAATATACAGCAATTTTCTTTAAAGTGTGGTGTTATTTCCCAAGAAGCACTTAGACATTGAAAAATATGCCACAAGTACCATTCAGAAAACAAATAGCTTCTTAGATGTTTTAGTGTTTAGAAGAATAACAGTGCACCATTGTGAACCGGAAAACCCAGTCTCACAACCCATTACCTCAGGTTACTTATTATTTATTAAAAATAAAACCGAATCGCATTCTGGATACAAACGTAAATGCCGATTGTTCCTACAGCTCGACAAATTGGCTGTCACAGAACACATACTATTTTCATCAGATGAGTTTCCGTTACCATTCTCGCGTTCAGCGGGAAGCTATAGATATTTATAAATATCAAAAAAATTTCAGTAGAAAAGACTATGATTAGGTATTCAGTACTTCGACGTCCGAAACCAAAGCCATCAGCGAGTGTTGCAGTCCTCTCCCTCTTTATTGTGATTGGCCAATCAGAATGTACATTGATCCATCAAACAGAATTAGATACCTGTGCTCCATCGCTCGACGGTCTAATTCACCTCCATCATTCGACGAAATATCATCTACTTCCGCATCGCTAAAGATGTCTGCCATTTTTGTAGCTAAAACGTTCGGCAAGAATTACAATAGGCCACGACAAAATTTCCCGAAAATCACAGTTTAGTCATTGACTACGACCGTTAGTTCAAGTCGTTTGTTTAATTGCAGAAGGTGTTCAAGTCTCACTTCAACGATTTGGCTACAGCAAATATAATATATTGTGCTTTTGTCACCAATTGACGAAAAAGTTCATATCAATCAAAACCAAACAACAGATAAAATAAAGCTGTGCTCTTTAAGGCAGTTTCTTATTTGGTAATTGCATATATTTAAAGTCGCATTTATTGATGAATCCAACGTATATCGGTAGAATAACTATGTAAATCCTAAATTTGGTATTGAAGAGGAGTTTTCCTGAAACTCCAATATGTCGATATTAATTTTACGAGAAATTCAGCTATATGTACTAAATTCATAAATAATTATTCGAGATTTTTACCAGTTGAGGGAAGCGCTAAGTAATGAAGGTTCTAGCCTAGAGACAACATATTGTCTTTCGTTCAATGTGTTGTAAAATCTCGAAAAGACAGTATCATATTCAAGTGCTAGAAAAACCACATGCCTTGTATATACCTAGCTTAAGGCTATAACTAGTTCCTTTATTATTTCAGGATAATCTTTTGGAATTGGGCCATATTAAAATGGAGAGTAATGGTTCAGTAAGGATATCTGTTAATAGTAATTTGTCAAGGGAATTGACCAAGTCGACAAGTGACCTGACAGGAGGTATTCGGATGTACAAACCAAAAAATAAAATTATGATAAACGTTAACAATAAGTATGACAATCCGTCAGCCACTGGGACTCTAAAGAGTAGTTATGGTAATTGAGTAAAATAAATGCATTGCAATAATTGAGTTAATAATTATAGTTAATTATTTTTCTATTAAAATAAACAGAGCCGTCCAAACTTATAAAAACTTAAATAACGTGTGGGAGTATTGGAACCTTAACTAGCCGGGTGGCCAAACGAACAAACGACATACATGTGTCACTGAAAGCTTTCTCAAAAGGCGGAAGACTGGAATTGAATTACCAGAAGACAAAAGTTCTTGGGATTATTAATGGAGGACAAGGTTTATGTTATAAGAATATTTCAACTCACTAACTGGTTTCTGCAAAAAGTATTAACTTTTATTAGAGATCTTTATAAAAGTGGAACTTCTTTTATTTTTAATATTTGTTGGGTAAATAACACTACACAAAAAACGTTCTATATTCCAAAAAACATTTCAAAGTCCTAATCTGAATTAATAAAATATAAGTTAAATTGAAAGCTTTATTGATCGTTTTGGCAATTTTATTAGAATAGAAACAGAACAAAAATAACATACATAAATGTCATAATTCTTTCACGTAAATAGCTAAACGCAACTGACACTTCGGCGCTGCAAATAGGACTTAACCCGAGGTCTATTTACGGTGAGAAATAGGGAGAGGCTGCTGCCCTCCAAAAATCTTGATAATGAATTTGCTCCAGTAGAAATGCTGAAGATACGCACGCCCCTGGACATAACTTTAAGTATTTGCTCCAAAAACAAAATTTGCTGACGATGGTGCTATAGAACCAAACGCAAATAAAATAAATTCTATTGACGTTCACAATATAGAATAAAAGTTGAAATGTAAAGGAAAATTGTCAAGACGATTAAGCTGCCAGTTTGAAATGTACAACTTAATAATTCAAATTTCAGACGTTTGTGGAATACACAACCTTTCTCTCAAGTATGGTGTTACTTAGCCAACAAACCATAAGAAGAAATTAGAAGATGCCACAAAAAAAAACACAACTATTTTTGTTTTCTAAAACAGTAAGAGATAAACTATAGGGAAATATTAACAGTTTCTTACAATTTTGCGTAGCACTAGGAAATGTGGTAAAATAGTATTTTTGTTTAAATGTTCAATGATGTCATGGGCTCCCGTAGAACTGGCAAAGCTACATTATCTAAGTACCTCTAAAAGATAGATGGCTGCAAATCAAATGTGATTTTTTTTAGTTTGCACTTTTAATAGCACGCTGAACTTGAATTTCCAGTTCAATGTTTTTAAAAACTCATCAATATTTTTCAGGTTGAAACTATAAAGAAGCTCTACTGCAATGAGACTTATAAGAGTGCAATCCATTAACAACCATAGTCTTAAAGATGTTATTATTAATTTTAATATAGTATTAGTTTTATATTATTACCTAAGTTATTTTCTGTGCCGAATAAATATTTATAACGTAAAATAAATATGTAATAGTTGTGTATTTTGTATTAATATTTTATTATTTTATATATTATTGGAAAATTAATAAATTGAGTTATTTATTTGAACCTTTAAATTAGCTAAGCACTCCCGACTTGACCATACAATGTATGGTATCACACTCCCTCTAAGGCACGCTATGAGTGCCTTTAGGGGAAAATTCACTAAACCCCAGATATCCTAGATATCAAAAGGGTTTAGCTCTGTCGAAGCCCTTGCCAGGTTTTCAGGCCCGTGGTTGGAGTCGTGGCGGCAGTTTCCCATGAATTTACGGACCGTCCGGGCTGTTCCTAACAGTACGGCTTTTTGCATTTGTTTGTAAAAATGTTCGTCCAGACCGAGGTATTTTAAATTGTTTAATAGATGTTTTGGGACTAGTCCTGTCGTTGACATAATAATTGGTACAATTCGTGTGTTGTTCATGTCCCACTGAGTCTTTATTTCAAAATTCCAAATCTCTATATTTGGTTATTTTCTCAGATTGCTTGATATTTATATTATTGTTGTTAGGAATTGCTATGTCAATTAAAGTTGTTTTCCGAGAGACTTTATCTACCAAAACTATATCTGGTCTATTGTGAGCAACTGTTCGATCAGTCAGTTTCGTGCGGTCCCAGTACAACTTGTATTTGTTATTTTCTAAAACAGATTCTGGTTTGTATTTATAGTAGTATTCAGTTGCAGCGAACGCTTGACAACCTCCTGTGATATGCTGCATAGATTCAGATGTTTGGCAACCGTACCTGCATCTGTTCTTGGTTGGAATTACTTGATCTCGGATTGCCAATATAAAGCCTTCCGCTTCAGGAAACATATGACCAGAGATCAACCAGTAGTTCGACGCTGCACTGTCGACATAATCTTGGTTGACGTCATTTATATGTCTTCCATGAAGGGGCTTCTCTTTCCATTTCAGCAGTTTCTGATCTGTGGTCTGGTGGTGTAATTGGACATGTTGTTGTGTCAGTCGCAGTGGTGTTGAGTCATCAACCAGGCACATGACTCTGTGTAGATCAGAATGTTGATCTAATAGTTTGCTTAGATCTGTCAATCCTCTTCCTCCTTCATACCGTGGCAAAGTTGTACGTTCGACAGAGCTCTTTGGGTGGTGATTTTGAGCTTTTGTTAGTAAAACTCGAACTTTTATTATAATAATATTTTATATTACATAGGTAACATCTTCGTTTCTCGTTTCTTTTTATTGCGCTCCACTCGTTAGCTGTTATGCCTATTATTTTCCTGATGTCAAAGTCCCTTTTACATTAGAGTATTTCTTTAATTTTACACACTCTTGGGATACCACTGAGTGATTTGTTATCCACTTATTGTCCTGTCATATTTCTAAATTTCCTGCCAACTGCCATTTCAGGGAATTACTCTGATTTCCTACCCTTGTGGAACTCAAAAAATATAAAAGTTATTTTGGTATCTCTTCTGGCATTTCACCATTTTCAGCATAAATTGTTAAAATAAATTTAAGATTTGATTAATTATGTGTGAGTAAGTAAATGTAACTTTAAAATGTCGTTGGCAAAGCTGTGAAGTAAATAATGAGCTCATAAATGAAAAGCGAACATTAACATGCACAGAAATGGCGTTATCCCTCCCCCTCTTAATGTCTTTTGTAGTTACTGTCTAACTTGTGAAATATCCTTTCTAATACATTTGTGACTCCTTCCGTTAGTTGAAAATTATGGGTCACTTTCATATTCCTGCATGTATTAGCCAAAGTTTTTATGTATGGCTTATCTACTACTTCTTCAGTCAGGATAAGCAAGTGGTATTTTATATTCTTTGGTCCGATTGACAATTTCCTTTAGCTTAAACTATGGATGTGATCATTTGTGCTAAGATCAATGCTTAAGCTGACTTTCTTTCTTACGTATGATCTTAGCCATTACTTTGTATACTACCGGCACGCTTCATTACTAAATTTCTTGTAAGTTAGTTCTAAGAAGGTCTGCTCCATTGTTCTGGTATGTGTTTTTAGTGCTCAGACAGTATATGTATACTTTAGTTTGTCATTTAAATGTTTCTCTACCATATTTTAATGATTAACCCGTTATTTAGTTATTGTTTGCTGTCTTATCATTTTCCTCAACTTCTTCCAGGAGTACTTTGCATTTATGCCGTGCTCCATTAGAATGTTTCTTTCCGTTATTCGGGTGCGTCCTTCTATTAATGCATTGTCCCTTGAAAACTTTTTTTATTTAGCATATTTCGATATGTTTGACATTTTGGATAACTGATTCTGCTTTTTCCGCATTTGGACCGCGTCATTTTTTCGAATTAATTTCTTTATGTATCTGAAAGCAGCATATAAACAAAGTTTTCCGACGTTACGCCCACACTTATGAGGGGCTTCTTCAAGAATGAGAAAACGAAACAAATGTTTCTTACCTTGCAGCGACTCCATTCGTTTCTTCATTTTCTCACAAACACACTTTGAAACTTCACTTATTTAAACTTGTCACACTGACGCACAAATTGTAAATGAACTAATTACTTTGGATCTAGTCAACAAAGAAATATTATTTGAATACCCCCCCCCCCCGAAATTTCAGGTAAAAGAATGGTAGGAGGCACTTAATGGGATTATTTTGGACTGTGTTATGGTCGTGATGATATTTTTTGAATAGGTTCCTGGAATTTTTATTAATAGGTAATGTAAGTGATTTATTTTGTTGGTGCGATTTCTGTTAAAATATGGATGCAGAGTTGCCAGGTAGGCGAAAGTTCAAAACCTTGGTTTCGGTAGAAATCCTTGGCGATTTCAACGGCCTCACGGAATTTTCTAGTGAAAGAGGATTTTGCTTATCCTTTGAAGAGGGTAACATTTGTGAGATTTTGGAGGGTGGTTTGTAGACTGTTTTTATTGCGTGCTTATAGATTTGCTACTGATTTTCTAGGAAATTCTTTCTTTGGAAAGGGATTTTGGTGACGAGAAATGGAATTGAGAATCTCTCGTTTAGTGTAGTCGTTGTTTAGTAGGCTAACCTCTACCCAAGCTAATTTTCTTCTCAAACTTTTGGGTTCGGAAATAGATATAGCTGGATGCAATGGAGTTCACGACTGACCGTTTCTGAGATGGATGATGAAGGGACAGGGCGTGTAGATATCTGTCAGTGTGTGTTTTTTTTCTGTATACATAGTAGCCCAGGTGACCATTTGGAAACCGTGAAACCAACACGTCCAGGAAGGGCAGGGATGCATTGGACTCAATTTTCATCGTGAATTTGATGTTTGAATGTTGGGTATTAATGTAGTTAAAGAACAATTGGAGAGCCTCTTGTCCATGTGGCCAATCGCTTGGTCCACTGTGTATACAAAAAACCAACACACGCTAACAGATATCTCCACGCCCAGTCCTATCATCATCCATCTCAGAAACGGTCAGTCGTGAACTCCCTGGTGCATCGAGCTATATCAATTCCCGAACCCAATAATAATAAGCTTGGGTAGAGGGTAGTCTGTACCAATACATTTTTGTCGCAGAGTATAACTAGCAGTATATTTCATAAACCCGTTAAAGAACAAGTAAACGAAGAAATATCTGAGACTTGAATTATGCAAAACGTATTTAAATACCCTAAACTGGACGTTAGATGTGTCGTTTATCTACAACAGTTGTTTTCTTGTAACTAAAACACGAATATTGATTTCAAATATTAATACCAACGGATAGGATAAAATTATCTTTAAACGTTAACACGTACCTTTCTTTTATTCTGTAGCATTTTTGTTAGTGCGGGAGGTTTATCGGGTTTTCGCATTGGAAAGATTTTCTCTTTGTATTTGGTATTGATTTGTTTTGATGTCTATTTATTTTAGGTTAAATTGTTGGTTAGATTTCTTTTGACATCCCGTACGAGCCCCCACAATGTAATTCCAAACCTACCACCTTATTACGGCCCACGTGGTAGAGGTTGACACCAGGGTGCACGGCAGCTTCAGT
This sequence comes from Octodonta nipae, assembly GCA_034190945.1. Taxonomy (NCBI): domain Eukaryota; kingdom Metazoa; phylum Arthropoda; class Insecta; order Coleoptera; family Chrysomelidae; genus Octodonta; species Octodonta nipae. Next base: position 89,985,915 of record CM067216.1, on the reverse strand, counting down.
GGAGAAGGGAGTGGGTTAACAAACAAGGGCCAAGCCAACTGTAAGTTAACTTTCCAAAACAAAGATGTTCTGGGCGCCAGGTAGATTCTTTGCCTGTTTACCCCAGCTGACTGCCTAAGATAACCAACCAATCTCCGCGACTACAAGAAATCTATAGATAAGGTCACAACAAACCTACTTCAATAAAACTCTTAATAAAACAATAAACAATTTATTGAACTTGTAAATTATCTCAATACAATCCTGCAAAAATGTCAAACACAAGTCGACTTGTAGCAGACTTCATATACGTACATACACATATCTATAGTTCAACCAAGAATTAACATTACATACCTGATACACTAAGTCTAAATTACTACCAAAATCATCAAATGTAATAATCAATTAATGATCAGATATACCTACATAAACAAACGTTATCAAAAACATTAAGCAAAATATTCAGATGTTGTTGTGATCCGTAAACATGCACAATATATCTAAAATTTGAAATGAGATACTTAAATGAGCAATCGTCAAAATAAAAATCAAAGTCAATAATGACATCTTCAACTATGACCCAGTGAACACATGACATTCATATGACGTCATAGTTAGATCATATAGAGATCATACAATTTTTACATAGATATGACATAATAGTGACTCTATTGATGACTTTTATTTGATGTTATCTAGTATGACATCATTATGATATAATACTGACACAAAATCTGACTTTAATATGACGTCATGATTATGATTTAAATATTACATAAATAATATATAATATTTTCATCATATTGTGACATCACTTCAAAGTCATGTATTTATATATTATTTACGTAACAAGTAAATCATACAATTACATAAGTTACACGTCATGATGTAAGGTAAAAGTGATATAATAATGGCGTCATAACCTTATGTAAGAAATAAGTCTGAGCTTTACGTAAAATTGATATAAGGAGGCCATCATACTCAAACGTCACTTACAAGCCATCCTTTTACGTATAACTGATATCAAATTAAAGTCATGTTTATCTAACAAATCATGTTTTTATTTTTATTCTGTGTATGTCGATAAGTGCAAGTTTCTACACCATTAATGCTTCTTCCCACAAAGCACAGGTCTTCCCCATGACGTTCTTTTTTGATCCTATTCAGATCCGAATGTCCTAGACCACTCCTACACCTTAATCGGACATCCTGAGGATGTCCTCTACCGTCTCAATAAGGAAATTTAAGTATGGACCTCCATCAGTACGTACCAGGAACATTCATAAAGATTCTTTTTCGGGAATTTTGGAAAAAACAATTTTTAGACATTGAAGTACCTGTTCAATATTTCTTACCTAAACTTCATTGCATACACCTATTACATGTTAAATAAATTCAAATCAAATATTTAATCTCTATATTTCTATCACAGGTAAATAAAATAATTTGAGAGACTCATATTCTATTTAATTAGGAACGTCCAATTCCAATTCAAATAATAATTGTTACCTTAACTGTGTTATCAAACATGAATGATTTTAAACATACCGCATTTTCTAAAATCTAAACGACAGTTTGCATCCTATTGCCAGATTGTAACTAATTTCGAGCAATTCACTAAAAACGTTAACCTTAAGTGACAGTTAACTAATTGTTAGGTAAGTATACTTTACTGAATATTATTGTAAAATAGATCTTTTGTTTATTTATCATTGTTTCACAATTATTTTAGGATCATTTAAATTTAAATGTGGTACAACTGATTTGTATGTCAAAATGTAAGCAGCTTGTTACGACTAAGAGTAACAATTAATGAACAAAAATACGAAAATCTTTAAAAATAACAGGACTTTGTTTATTTTTAAATCTTAGGTATATCTAATCATTTTATTTTTTTTTATCTTACAGGTTGAGCTCTCAAAAATTGGGGACCCAATCTATGAACAATGCCCAGTATAATTCAGGACCAAAAGTTACAGAAATATATTTGGTTAGGAAGAAAGGGCAAAAAGCCAATGCAGGCAACATTAATAAGTTGTGAGTATGTAATTACTTATTAAGTTTGTATATATTGCATATTAATTATGGAATCATTTAATAATTTTATTGTTCATGTTGGTTTGACTTTTGTACATATTTATATGTATTTGTTGAAGCTAACTAATAAATAGATAAATAGTTCATGAACTAAACATAAAATGTGTAAACTTTTCATCAAGACTTATTAATTCATATATTTTATTTTTTTTATATTTATTATTCCTAAATAAAGATTATAAAGTTTCCTCCTAACAAAACTTTAAATTCATTTTAATTAAAAAATCAAATTTTAGCAGCTAGTATATAAACTATAGCATTTATATATTCTAGAATGCTATCGGGAAGCAGCCAATATATAAATGTATACTCTTTTAACTATATTTTGAGAGCTTTCGAAATCATTTATTTCTTTATTTGTCAAAAGTTAGTTGAAACTGAATTTAGAATTAACTTTAAAGCACAAATTGAACATTGGAAAGGTTATCCAGTAAAAGATAATATATTTACATTAGAAATATATATATATTTCTTTTAAAAAATATATATTTTTTCCTATACATTTCTAATGTAAATATATTATCTTTTACTGGATAACCTTTCCAATGTTCATTTGTGCTGTAAAGTTAATTCTAAATTTAATCTCAACTAACTTTGACTAACTTGACTGATGAAGAAATAAATGATTTCGAAAGCTCAACAAATATAGTTAAAAAGAGTATAAATTTATATATTGGATGCTTCCCAATAGCATTCTAGAATTTTATACTTCTATACAGCTGTGACTTCCTTTGTGGTTTATATATATATATATATATATATATATATATATATATATATATATATATGTTCTGAGAGGCTTCCGCGGTCATTATTATGAACTAAGCTAGGTTCCGGGTGAGAACCGCGTCTGAATTTATTGAATACTCGACGTTTCGACTCCTGCTTTGGAGCCATTATCAAGAGACAAAAAAAGACAAAAGACTCTGAAACTCTTTTTCACTTTTGTCTCTTGATAATGGCTCCAAAGCAGGAGTCGAAACGTCGAGTATTCAATAAATTCAGACGCGGTTCTCACCCGGAACCTAGCTTAGTTCATATATATATATATATATATATATATATATATATATATATATAAATTAGTTGAGTGAATATTTTCTTCATTTTAGGTCGTTACGAATAATAAGATTGTGTTTATTTCACATGTTTTAATGATGCCATTTTGGCCATGTTTTTGATCTTTTTCAAATTTATTCTAAAAGTACAGCATTAGTACTTATGAAGTCACAATTTTTTCTGCTAAACATTTTACATTTTTTTACTTGACACAATAGAAACTTTTTCTGTCATTGTCTCTGAAAGTTTTTAATTTTGTATCAAGTAAAAAAATGTAAAATGTTTAGCAGAAAAAATTGTGACCTCACAAGTACTAGTGCTGTAGTTTTCGAATAGATTTGAACAAGACCAAAAACATGGCTGAAGTGGTATCATTAAAACATATGAAATAAACACAATCTTATCATTTTTAACAACCTAAAATAAATGTATCATATGGTTTTGGTTTTCATCCCTAGTTGACAAATGAATCCTCCTGGTAGCATAGGTTAAATGATGTTTTGGTCACATATGCCCTCTTCAGGTTGGTTTACATTATCATCATATCAATCAGCTTATACTTTTTGTCAAGTAACTAGAAATGGGCCAGGCAGAAAGAGGGACCATGTGAACCATTCCAAAAGAGGGCAATACTGGTACTCAGCCAATACACAGTTATTTTACAAATAACCCAGAATGATGATGATCAGTTATCAACTATATGGAAGCTGGAATGCATAAGACATGTGTCTGTGTACAAGAGAGCAGTTTGTAGTTGATGGTTATAAAAAATTAACACAAATTTTGAAAGTCTATAAAATTGTGAATCAGTTTATTTTCAGTTTTATGTTTTATTTTAACATCATATGTCTTATTTTCTGTTGCCATCAATCTTTCACCACTTCTAATAAAACTTGTAATTGCTTCCTCCATTGGATGTTGGTTACCCAATAACCATTTTTCTCAAGCACCTATAAAAATATTTGCATGTTAACAATACAGCTAAAATTCAAGTACCTGAAAAAAGAGCAGTAATCTGTTATCAAATTGTAATATAATGTTCACTGTTTTAAGATCTAGCTATAGTTTATATACTAGCTGCTAAAATTTGATTTTTTAATTAAAATGAACGTTAAAGTTTTGTTAGGAGGAAACTTTATAATCTTTATTTAGGAATAATAAATATAAAAAGAATAAAATATATGAATTAATAAGTCTCGATGAAAAGTTTACACATTTTATGTTTAGTTCATGAACTATTTATCTATTTATTAGTTAGCTTCAACAAATACATATAAATATGTACAAAAGTCAAACCAACATGAACAATAAAATTATTAAATGATTCCATAATTAATATGCAATATATACAAACTTAATAAGTCATTACATACTCACAACTTATTAATGTTGCCTGCATTGGCTTTTTGCCCTTTCTTCCTAACCAAATATATTTCTGTAACTTTTGGTCCTGAATTATACTGGGCATTGTTCATAGATTGGGTCCCCAATTTTTGAGAGCTCAACCTGTAAGATAAAAAAAAATAAAATGATTAGATATACCTAAGATTTAAACAAAGTCCTGTTATTTTTAAAGATTTTCGTATTTTTGTTCATTAACTCTAGCAATAACTTGGTTTTCAAAACAATACATGTTTTTTCATTACATACCTCAAACTTCAGTAACCTTAAAAAATTGTATACATAATTGTATACGATAAAATATTCTTACCTTTGTTGGGAAAGTTCCACAAATCATCGAATGCTAATTCGAATTAGTATTATACAATGAATGCTCAAAATTAAATAACACTTATTGCCACAAAATTCAGTTCGCTAAGCGTTCATAACTTTCTTCAAACAACAAGCACCAAAATTGAGTGAGGAATCAAAATGGCTAACCACACCACAATCGTCACAATCTGAATCGGTAACGATCGATTTTATTCGTACGCCATCATTTAATCACTGTTGTCGCATTGTTACTCTTAGTCCTAACAAGCTGCTTACATTTTGACATACAAATCAGTTGTACCACATTTAAATTTAAATGATGCTAAAATAATTGTGAAACAATGATAAATAAACAAAAGATCTATTTTACAATAATATTCAGTAAAGTATACTTACCTAACAATTAGTTAACTGTCACTTAAGGTTAACGTTTTTTGTGAATTGCTCGAAATTAGTTACAATCTGGCAATGGGATGCAAACTGTAGTTTAGATTTTAGAAAATGCGGTATGTTTAAAATCATTCATGTTTGATAACACAGTTAAGGTAACAATTATTATTTGAATTGGAATTGGACGTTCCTAATTAAATAGAATATGAGTCTCTCAAATTATTTTATTTACCTGTGATAGAAATATAGAGATTAAATATTTGATTTGAATTTATTTAACATGTAATAGGTGTATGCAATGAAGTTTAGGTAAGAAATATTGAACAGGTACTTCAATGTCTAAAAATTGTTTTTCCCAAAATTTCCGAAAAAGAATCTTTATGAATGTTCCTGGTACGTACTGATGGAGGTCCATACTTAAATTTCCATATTGAGACGGTAGAGGACATCCTCAGGATGTCCGATTAAGGTGTAGGAGTGGTCTAGGACATTCGGATCTGAATAGGATCAAAAACGGACGTCATGGGGAAGACCTGTGCTTTGTGGGAAGGAGCATTAATGGTGTAGAAACTTGCACTTATCGACATACACAGAATAAAAATAAAAACATGATTTGTTAGATAAACATGACTTTAATTTGATATCAGTTATACGTAAAAGGATGACGTTTGAGTATGATGGCCTCCTTATATCAATTTTACGTAAAGCTCAGACTTATTACTTACATAAGGTTATGACGCCATTATTATATCACTTTTACCTTACCTTACATCATGACATGTACCTTATGTAATTGTATGATTTACTTGTTACGTAAATAATATATAAATACATTTTGAAGTGATGTCACAATATGATGAAAATATTATATATTATTTATGTAATATTTAAATCATAATCATGACGTCATATTAAAGTCAGATTTTGTGTCAGTATTATGTCATAATGATGTCATACTAGATAACATCAAATAAAAGTCATCAATAGAGTCACTATTATGTCGTATCTATGTAAAAATTGTATGATCTCTATATGATCTAACTATGACGTCATATGAATGTCATGTGTTTACTGGGTCATAGTTGAAGATGTCATTATTGACTTTGATTTTTATTTTGACGATTGCTCATTTAAGTATCTCATTTCAAATTTTAGATATATTGTGCATGCTTACGGATCACAACAACATCTGAATATTTTGCTTAATGTTTTTGATAACATTTGTTTATGTAGGTATATCTGATCATTAATTGATTTATTACATTTGATGATTTTGGTAGTAATTTGGACTTAGTGTATCAGGTATGTAATGTTGATTCTTGGTTGAACTATAGATATGTGTATGTACGTATATGAAGTCTGCTACATGTCGACTTGTGTTTGACATTTTTGCAGGATTGTATTGAGATAATTTACAAGTTCAATAAATTGTTTATTGTTTTATTAAGAGTTTTATTGAAGTAGGTTTGTTGTGACCTTATCTATAGATTTCTTGTAGTCGCGGAGATTGGTTGGTTATCTTAGGCAGTTAGCTGGGGTAAACAGGCAAAGAATCTACCTGGCGCCCAGAACATCTTTGTATTGGAAAGTTAACTTACAGTTGGCTTGGCCCTTGTTTGTTAACCCACTCCCTTCTCCACTAAAGCTGCCGTGCACCCTGGTGTCAACCTCTACTACGTGGGCCGTAATAAGGTGGTAGGTTTGGAATTACATTGTGGGGGCTCGTACGGGATGTCAAAAGAAATAAAATAAATAGACATCAAAACAAATCAATACCAAATACAAAGAGAGAATCTTTCCAATGCGAAAACCCAATAAACATACCGCAATAACAAAAATGCTACAGAATAAAAGAAAGGTACGTGTTAACGTTTAAAGATAATTTTATCCTATCCGTTGGTATTAATATTTGAATCAATATTCGTGTTTTAGTTACAAGAAAACAACTGTTGTAGATACACGACACATCTAACGTCCAGTTTAGGGTATTTAAATACGTTTTGCATAATTCAAGTCTCAGATATTTCTTCGTTTACTTGTTCTTTAACGGGTTTATGAAATATACTGCTAGTTATACTCTGCGACAAAAATGTATTGGTACAGACTACCCTCTACCCAAGCTTATTCCCTTCTCAAATTTTTGGGTTCGGGAATTGATATAGCTCGATGCACCAGGGAGTTCACGACTGACCGTTTCTGAGATGGATGATGATAGGACTGGGCGTGGAGATATCTGTTAGCGTGTGTTGGTTTTTTGTATACAGAGTGGACCAAGCGACTGGCCACATGGACAAGAGGCTCTCCAATTGTTCTTTAACTACATTAATACCCAACATTCAAACATCAAATTCACGATGAAAATTGAGTCCAATGCATCCCTGCCCTTCCTGGACGTGTTGGTTTCACGGTTTCCAAATGGTCACCTGGGCTACTATGTATACAGAAAAAAACAACACACACTGACAGATATCTACACGCCCTGTCCCTTCATCATCCATCTCAGAAACGGTCAGTCGTGAACTCCATTGCATCCACCTATATCTATTTCCGAACCCAAAAGTTTGAGAAGAAAATTAGCTTGGGTAGAGGGTAGCCTACTAAACAACGACTACACTAAACGAGAGATTCGCAATTCCATTTCTCTTCACCAAAATCCTTTTCAAAGAAAGAATTTCCTAGAAAATCAGTAGCAAATCTATAAGCACGCAATAAAAACAGTCTACAAACCACCGTCCAAAATCTCACAAATGTTACCCTCTTCAAAGGATAAGCAAAATCCTCTTTCAATAGAAAATTCCGTGAGGCCGTTAAAATCGCCAAGGATTTCTACCGAAACCAAGGTTTTGAACTTTCGCCTACCTGGCAACTCTGCATCCATATTTTAACAGAAAATACATTAACAAAATAAATCACTTACATTACCTATTAATAAAAATTCCAGGAACCTATTCAAAAAATATCATCACGACCATAACACAGTCCAAAATAATGTATAGGAAAAAATATATATTTTTTAAAAGAAATATATATATAATTATATATTTCTAATGTAAATATATTATCTTTTACTGGATAACCTTTATAATGTTCAATTTGTGCTGTAAAGTTAATTCTAAATTCAGTTTCAACCAACTTTTGACAAATAAAGAAATAAATGATTTCGAAAGCTCTCAAAATATAGTTAAAAGAGTATACATTTATATATTGGCTGCTTCCCGATAGCATTCTAGAATTATATATATATATATATATATATATATATATATATATATATATATATATATATATATATATATATATATATGTTTTAGGTGGTTTCCGGGAATTCATTCGCGTAGTTGATAACTGATCCCTGCTGGGATCGATGGTAAAATGACGACGTTTTGGCAGAGTCACATCTGCCATCTTCAGGTCGGTTCGCATAATTCTCGTAGCCTTCTGCTTTCGCTTCTAGTTACTCCAATACTAAGATTTTCAGAAGCGCTCGGGCTGTTATATAGTCACGGCTCGTCGCCTATTGGTTGGCGCTGTGAACGGATGCGTGTGATTGGCCCTTGGCACTCAGTAGGCACGCCTCCCGCCTGCTGATTTGTTATTTCCGGTTGAATTGTTATTGGACGGGTCCGGGCCGATGGATGTTGTTTTTTCCTGCTTTCTTAAAGCGTTCTGGTGTTCATAACGTCTATCTTGAAGTCTACTATTAGTTTGCCTCACATAGGTTTTATGACAGTCTGCACATGGAATCTCGTACACTCCCTGTTGTTCTAAAGGGATCCTCGTCTTCGGAGTCCTCAACACCGTGCTTATTTTTCTGTTTGTATTGAAAATAGTATCGATATTGTGTCTGCGTAGAATTCTTGCAATACTGTCCGTGATCCACTTGACATACGGTAAATAAGCCTTGGTTATTGGTGTCTCAAGCCTCTCTTCTGTTTGTCTCGGTTTTGACTTTAGGGCTCTTTGTATATTTCGGTCTGTAAATCCGTTTTGTCTCAGAGCTGTTTTTAAACTGTCCATTTCCTGTTTAATGTTATCCTGGTCAGCTAGTCTTTGTGATCTGGTTACTAAAGTGTTGACGACGGCTTGTAGTTGGGCTGGGTGGTAATGAGAATTAGCATGAAGGTATCTGTTGGTGTGAGTTGCTTTCCTATATACTGTATGGCCAAGGGTTCCATCTTCCTTCCTATTTATGAGAACATCAAGGTATGGCAGTTGATTGTTGGATTCAATTTCTTTGGTAAATTTTATTTTGTGATGGATGTCTAAAAATGTGTTGAGGTATAGGTCAGTAAAGTTAGCACCGCCATTTTACAGAAACTCAAATTAAAACATATGGGAATTACGAGCTATTTAGGAGCTCTTGATTTTTACCTAAATGGATTTTTGAGCTCAATATTTACAATGGAAAAAGTGCAAAAAACAGAAAAACAGAAAAACAAACAAAAAAAATTTGTGAGGCGTCTCAAATTAGGAGCTATTTACGAGCTTTTAATTGACGTATTGAACGTCAGCCCCTAAATTTGTTTAAGGGGTAAAAACCACCCCCGAAAAAATATTGAATTTTAATTTTAAATTTAAAATCTATTAAAATTTTCTACGCTTTACGAGCTCTTTCCTGGTGCAATGTACATAAAAATCTAAAAATGTCTAAGGGGTGAAAACAACCCCCCAAGTATGCAGTTTTTTCTAATTTTATGATTATTAAATTTTGACAAATACAAGCATGATCTACGATTTACGAGCTTTCCAACGGTATATTACACGACAACATTCAAATTACTGGAAGGGGTGCAAACCATCCCCAAATTATGCAGTTTTTTCAAATTTTATGATATATAAATTTTCAAAAATACCAGCATGATCTACGATTTACGAGCTTTCCAACGGTATATTACACGACTACATTCAAATTACCGGAAGGGGTGCAAACCACCCTCCAATTATGCAGTTTTTTCAAATTTTATGATTTATAAATTTTAAAAAATACCAGCAGGATCTACGATTTACGAGCTTTCCAACGGTATATTACACGACAACATTCAAATTACTGGAAGGGGTGCAAACCACCCCCCAATTATGCAGTTTTTTCAAATTTTATGATTTATAAATTTTTAAAAATACCAGCATGATCTACGAGCTTTCCAACGATATATTACACAACAACATTCAAATTACTGGAAGGGGTGCAAACCACCCCCCCCAATTATGCAGTTTTTTCAAATTTTATGATTTATAAATTTTGAAAAATACCAGCATGATCTACGATTTACGAGCTTTCCAACGGTATATTAAACGACTACATTCAAATTACTGGAAGGGGTGCAAACCACCCTCCAATTATGCAGTTTTTTCAAATGTTATGATTTATAAATTTTAAAAAATACCAGCATGATCTACGATTTACGAGCTTTCCAACGATATATTACACAACAACATTCAAATTACTGGAAGGGGTGCAAACCACCCCCCAATTGTGCGGTTTTTATTCAAATTATAATAAGATTGTAAGTTCCTATACTTAAGAAAAAAACAAGAACTAAATTTTGCAGTGCTGGATTAACTCACAAAATATTGTTTCTCAATTAATTCATTCATTTTGAGGTTTGTACACCAGTAATGTAGTTTTGCCAATAAGGATACTCAGTAATGAAAAAGATATTACCATCTTATTAGTCCATCCCCAATATTTTTGCATAATTATTTTAGTCCATTTTCAAATATCTAAATTTAGAACATTATTTTTGGCCTATTAAAGAATTTTCATTTTAGATTTTGATGAAACATTCGAAAAAGCCTTCTTGCCGCTGTTTGTAATGGCCTTTTTGGTAGCATGAAAAAATAAATTTGAATACACTGATTATGTGAATATATTGAAAACAGTTCTCTGATAATTGTTATCTAATATTTGACTGGTGCCACTGGTTCTAGTCGAGGCAATATATTTTATTAAAGCAGTAAAAAATTCGTAATGTGGTATTTTCTATTGCAGGGGTTACTTAAATTCTTGAATCACATAAGTAATATACGCCACTCTGTACTCATCCTTTACGTTCAAATTCATATATAATATACTTCATTATACAATTAGTCGCTATCATTTGATTTAAGAACATTTCTTTTTGAAATTCAAGTACGTTGAATTTCTCTCAATAAGTATGTATATTGAAGTAGTTACTTATATATTTATTATCAATAAACATTTTAACAAAAAAATCTAATATATTTTATGACATTAAACCAGTAATTTCAAATGTGAAATCGTCCATCTATGGAAATTTTACTGAGTTATTAGTTACAGGTAGGAATATTGGCACCTAGATGGCGAGACAACACATTTGTTTAATTTATTCAAGTACCTTTGATCTCTTATGTCTTCCTATTTGTATTTTTGGTTTGCTATGAATAATTTGATTATTGTGGGTACAAAAATAATAGTTGAAAGAATAAGAACAAAATACATTGCCCGCCCTCTCAGATATCAAACTCCTGTTTTATATTTCTTGTATAGAATATAGATTCAGCCCATTTTCAAATGGTAAAGGTTAGACAAAAATAATAATATTATTTGACTTATATTTTCTGAAGGTTGGTTGAAAAATGCCGACTGGAATTAATCTGTGCATTTCGTAATACATAAAAATATTGCTATTTCTATTTGAAATAACTGTTTTAATATGTTAATTAGAAACACAAAACTTTGAGGTAATTATTAAAACTTTAAGCAACAGATTTTGAAGAAGAAGCGAGTTGAATACAAAACCAGAAGAAACGGTAACAACACGTGGTCCATAAAGATGGTTACAATTTTTCGTTAGATTCAATACTTAATTAAAAGATCATAATTCATAATACAATTATTTATCCGAACAATGACTACCAACAGTAGTCGTTTTTTAACATATTGTTGGAAAGCTTATACATGGTAGATAATTACACCTTACACCATTTCCAAAATTTGTAAAATCTAGATTTCTAAACCTTTGCCGTAGTAAGGATAATATTTAATATTTTCATCCATTTCAAAACTCTGACAGTTTGAAATAATTAGTCATTTAGGTAGTTACTTGCACCTTTCAGGTGATTTTGAAGTGGTCCTGCAATGTATCATTTTAGAGGTACTAAATCAAAATTTATGTTGCTAGTTTTCTAAATTTAAGAACTACAAATTTGGAAAAAATTGCATAATTTGGGGGTTGTTTGCATTCGTTACAATAATTTGAAAGTAAGTGTTATATATCCTTGAAGAGCTTCTAAATCGTAGATTAGGCTGTCAGTTTTGAAAATGAACAAAATCACATAATATAGACAAACTGGGAAATTAAGGGGGTTGTTTGCACCCTTTCCAAAAATTTTAATGTAGTATTTAAAGCTGGTAAATCGTAGATCATGCTGATATTTTTCAAAATTTATAAATCATAAAATTTGAAAAAACTGCATAATTGGGGGGAGGGGCGGCTTGCATCCTTTCCAAAATCTTGAATGCACACGTATAATATCCCGTTGAAAAGCTCGTAAATCGTAGATGAGGCCGGCAGTTTTTGAAATGAAAATATTACATAATTTGGAATAACTGGTAAATTTAGTGGGTTGTTTGAACCTCTCCCAGTAATTTCAATGTGGTCGTGTAACATACCACTGGAAAGCTCGTAAATAGTAGATGATGCTGGTATTTTTAAAAATTTATAAATCATAAAATTTTAAAAAAAACTGCATAATTGGGGGGTGGTTTGCACCGCTTCCAGTAATTTGAATGTTGTCGTGTAATATACCGTTGGAAAGCTCGTAAATCGTAGATCATGCTGTTATTTTTCAAAATTTATAAATCATAAAATTTGAAAAAACTGCATAACTGGGGGGTGGTTTGCACCCCTTCCAGTAATTTGAATGTTGTTGTGTAATATATCGTTGGAAAGCTCGTAAATCGTAGATCATGCTGGTATTTTTTTAAATTTATAAATCATAAAATTAGAAAAAACTGTATAATTTGAGGGTGGTTTGCACCCCTTCCAGTAATTTGAATGTTGTCGTGTAATATACCGTTGGAAAGCTTGTAAATCCTAGATCATGCTGGTATTTTTCAAAATTTATAAATCATAAAATTTTAAAAAACTGCATAACTGGGGGGTGGTTTGCACCCCTTCCAGTAATTTGCATATTGTGGTGTAATATACCTTTGGAAAGCTCATAAATCGTAGATCATGCTGGTATTTTTTTAAATTTATAAATCATAAAATTTGAAAAAACTGCATAATTGGAGGGTGGTTTGCACCCCTTCCAGTAATTTGAGTGTAGTCGTGTAATATACCGTTGGAAAGCTTGTAAATCGTAGATCATGCTGGTATTTTTGAAAATTTATAAATCATAAAATTTGAAAAAAACTGTATAATTTGAGGGTGGTTTGCACCCCTTCCAGTAATTTGAATGTTGTCGTGTAATATACCGTTGGAAAGCTTGTAAATCCTAGATCATGCTGGTATTTTTCAAAATTTATAAATCATAAAATTTTAAAAAACTGCATAACTGGGGGGTGGTTTGCACCCCTTCCAGTAATTTGCATATTGTGGTGTAATATACCTTTGGAAAGCTCATAAATCGTAGATCATGCTGGTATTTTTTAAAATTTATAAATCATAATATTTGAAAAAACTGCATAATTGGAGGGTGGTTTGCACCCCTTCCAGTAATTTGAGTGTAGTCGTGTAATATACCGTTGTAAAGCTCGTAAATCGTAGATCCTGCTGGTATTTTTTAAAATTTATAAATCATAAAATTTTAAAAAACTGCATAATTGGAGGGTGGTTTGCACCCCTTCCGGTAATTTGAATGTAGTCGTGTAATATACCGTTGGAAAGCTCGTAAATCGTAGATCATGCTGGTATTTTTGAAAATTTATAAATCATAAAATTTGAAAAAACTGCATAATTTGGGGGTGGTTTGCACCCCTTCCAGTAATTTGAATGTTGTCGTGTAATATACCGTTGGAAAGCTCGTAAATCGTAGATCATGCTGGTATTTTTCAAAATTTATAAATCATAAAATTTGAAAAAACTGCATAATTTGGGGTGGTTTGCACCCCTTCCAGTAATTTGAATGTTGTCGTGTAATATACCGTTGGAAAGCTCGTAAATCGTAGATCATGCTGGTATTTTTCAAAATTTATAAATCATAAAATTTGAAAAAACTGCATAATTGGGGGGTGGTTTGCACCTCTTCCAGTAATTTGAATGTTGCTGTGTAATATACCGTTGGTAAGCTCGTAAATCGTAGATCATGCTGGTATTTTTGAAAATTTATAAATCATAAAATTTAAAAAAAGTGCATAATTGGAGGGTGGTTTGCACCCCTTCCAGTAATTTGAATGTAGTCGTGTAATATACCGTTGGAAAGCTCGTAAATCGTAGATCATGCTGGTATTTTTGAAAATTTATAAATCATAAAATTTGAAAAAACTGCATAATTGGAGGGTGGTTTGCACCCCTTCCAGTAATTTGAGTGTAGTCGTGTAATATACCGTTGGAAAGCTTGTAAATCGTAGATCATGCTGGTATTTTTGAAAATTTATAAATCATGAAATTTGAAAAAAACTGTATAATTTGAGGGTGGTTTGCACCCCTTCCAGTAATTTGAATGTTGTCGTGTAATATACCGTTGGAAAGCTTGTAAATCCTAGATCATGCTGGTATTTTTCAAAATTTATAAATCATAAAATTTTAAAAAACTGCATAACTGGGGGGTGGTTTGCACCCCTTCCAGTAATTTGAATGTTGTTGTGTAATATATCGTTGGAAAGCTCGTAAATCGTAGATCATGCTGGTATTTTTTTAAATTTATAAATCATAAAATTTGAAAAAACTGTATAATTTGAGGGTGGTTTGCACCCCTTCCAGTAATTTGAATGTTGTCGTGTAATATACCGTTGGAAAGCTTGTAAATCCTAGATCATGCTGGTATTTTTCAAAATTTATAAATCATAAAATTTTAAAAAACTGCATAACTGGGGGGTGGTTTGCACCCCTTCCAGTAATTTGCATATTGTGGTGTAATATACCGTTGGAAAGCTCATAAATCGTAAATCATGCTGGTATTTTTTTAAATTTATAAATCATAAAATTTGAAAAAACTGCATAATTGGAGGGTGGTTTGCACCCCTTACAGTAATTTGAATGTTGTCGTGTAATATACTGTTGGAAAGCTCGTAAATCGTAGATCATGCTGGTATTTTTAAAATTTATAAATCATAAAATTTGAAAAAACTGCATAATTGGAGGGTGGTTTGCACCCCTTCCAGTAATTTGAGTGTAGTCGTGTAATATACCGTTGGAAAGCTTGTAAATCGTAGATCATGCTGGTATTTTTGAAAATTTATAAATCATAAAATTTGAAAAAAACTGTATAATTTGAGGGTGGTTTGCACCCCTTCCAGTAATTTGAATGTTGTCGTGTAATATACCGTTGGAAAGCTTGTAAATCCTAGATCATGCTGGTATTTTTCAAAATTTATAAATCATAAAATTTTAAAAAACTGCATAACTGGGGGGTGGTTTGCACCCCTTCCAGTAATTTGAATGTTGTTGTGTAATATATCGTTGGAAAGCTCGTAAATCGTAGATCATGCTGGTATTTTTTAAAATTTATAAATCATAATATTTGAAAAAACTGCATAATTGGAGGGTGGTTTGCACCCCTTCCAGTAATTTGAATGTAGTCGTGTAACATACCGTTGGAAAGCTCGTAAATCGTAGATCCTGCTGGTATTTTTTAAAATTTATAAATCATAAAATTTGAAAAAACTGCATAATTGGAGGGTGGTTTGCACCCCTTCCGGTAATTTGAATGTAGTCGTGTAATATACCGTTGGAAAGCTCGTAAATCGTAGATCATGCTGGTATTTTTCAAAATTTATAAATCATAAAATTTGAAAAAACTGCATAATTTGGGGGTGGTTTGCACCCCTTCCAGTAATTTGAATGTTGTCGTGTAATATACCGTTGGAAAGCTCGTAAATCGTAGATCATGCTGGTATTTTTCAAAATTTATAAATCATAAAATTTGAAAAAACTGCATAATTGGGGGGTGGTTTGCACCTCTTCCAGTAATTTGAATGTTGCTGTGTAATATACCGTTGGAAAGCTCGTAAATCGTAGATCATGCTGGTATTTTTGAAAATTTATAAATCATAAAATTTGAAAAAAGTGCATAATTGGAGGGTGGTTTGCACCCCTTCCAGTAATTTGAATGTAGTCGTGTAATATACCGTTGGAAAGCTCGTAAATCGTAGATCATGCTGGTATTTTTGAAAATTTATAAATCATAAAATTTGAAAAAACTGCATAATTGGAGGGTGGTTTGCACCCTTTCCAGTAATTTGAATGTTGTCGTGTAATATACTGTTGGAAAGCTCGTAAATCCTAGATCATGCTGGTATTTTTCAAAATTTATAAATCATAAAATTTGAAAAAACTGCATAATTGGGGGGTGGTTTGCACCCCTTCCAGTAATTTGAATGTTGTTGTGTAATATATCGTTGGAAAGCTCGTAAATCGTAGATCATGCTGGTATTTTTTTAAATTTATAAATCATAAAATTTGAAAAAAGTGCATAATTGGAGGGTGGTTTGCACCCCTTCCACTAATTTGAATGTAGTCGTGTAATATACCGTTGGAAAGCTCGTAAATCGTAGATCATGCTGGTATTTTTGAAAATTTATAAATCATAAAATTTGAAAAAAGTGCATAATTGGGGGTGGTTTGCACCCTTTCCAGTAATTTGAATGTTGTCGTGTAATATACCGTTGGAAAGCTCGTAAATCGCAGATCTTGCTGGTATTTTTCAAAATTTAATAATCATAAAATTAGATAAAACTGCATACTTGGGGGGTTGTTTTCACCCCTTAGACATTTTAAATGTTTATGTACATTACACCAGGAAGGAGCTCGTAAATCGTAGATAATTTTAATAGATTTTAAATTTAAAATTAAAATTCAATATTTTTTCGGATGTGGTTTTTACCCCTTAAACAAATTTAGGGGTTGACGTTCAATACGTCAATTAAAAGCTCGTAAATAGCTCCTAATTTGAGACGCCTTACAAAAATTTTTTGTATGTTTTTCTGAGATGGCGGTGCTAACTTTACGTAAAGTTAGCACCGCCAATAGTTTTTTGCACTTTTTCCATACTAAATATTGAGCTCAAAAATCCATTTAGGTAAAAATCAAGAGCTCCTAAATAGCTCGTAATTCCCATATGTTTTAATTTGAGTTTCTGTAAAATGGCGGTGCTAACTTTACTGACCTGTTGAGTTATTTCCTCCCATGAGGCCAAATCACAAATGTATAATCCACATATCGCAACCATAAACTGGATTTAAGTGTTGTTGTTCTTAGTGCCAATTCCTCAAAGTTCTCCATAAAAAGGTTCGCTATAATTGGTGAGAATGGCGATCCCATTGGAGCTCCTTCCACTTGTTTGTATCGTTGGTTCTCGTAAACAAAATAGGTGTTCATCAGACAGTGCCTTGTTAAGTCTACAAGGTGTTGAGGTGGTTTGTATTTTTCTATTATGATATTCAAGGCTTCGTCGATAGGGATGTTGGTGAAATAGGACACTACGTCAAACTTACAAGAAGACACTCTGGTTGTAAGACCGTTTTTCTAAGTATTTCGATGAAATGTGTCAAATTTTTCACATGTGTGTCTGCCCTCTCTGCAAACGGTTGAAGTTGTTGGGCTAGGTATTTGGCTAGGTGTTCTGTTGGGGATCCAATTGAGCTTACTATTGGCCTCAAAGGTGCACCTTCTTTATGTACTTTTGGCAACCCATAGAATTTCGGACATCTCGATGACTTTTCACGCCGAATGAGTTGCAGTTGGAGATTTTTGTCGATCCTACTTGCTTGGATTTTGGTCTTGGCTGTTTTCCCCAGATAACTTGTTGGGTCAGTAGTAATTTGTTTATATGCTGGATCTTGTAGCAATGCTTGAATTTTGTTTGAAGAATCCGCTGTATCTAAAATTACAGTGGCATTTCCTTTATCAGCAGGTAGAATGACAATGTCCTTGTTGAGGCGAAGTTGTTTCAAGGCCTCATTTTCTTCTATAGATAGGTTCCTTTTGGGTCGTTTAGACTTTCTTAGAACATGTGACACATCTTGTCTAATTATTTCAGCGGTGTTCGCATCTAATTTTGAAACTGCTGTTTCCACGCCACATATTATGCTCTCTGTTGGTATGTGAGAGGGAGCAATAGCGTAATTGAATCCCTTAGCCAACACGCCAATCGAGGAAGAGTTTAATTGGACCGAAGATAAGTTATAAACGGTTTTATTCGTTTCCAATAGCCGTGAGGTTAGACTATGACCGTTAGTTTTCGAGAAAAATTCGTATTTTTGCTTCTGTTGGAGCTTCATTTTGTTAAATTTTGCCTGTTGTTGCATTGTTGTCAACTCTGCATTCGTTTCGGCCCTAAATTCGCTGATCTCATCGAATTTATCCCATATTATCGGGTGGAGTGCTTACCTGTAGGTGGATATGTAGGAGTTTAGTATTAAGAACATCCAAATCTCTTCTGACATCACGTATGGCTTCCCTAAGTAGAGCGTAAATAATGTCGATGAAATTGTTTTCTATTTATTTCTTCTTCTTGAGAGAAGCTGCTTTCTTCGCCTTCGGGGATGCCGCGGATTTTGCTGTTTTCGGTTTTGGAGCTTTCGGTTTTTTTGTAGGGGCACCTTTACTGTTTTTTTTTTACTTTCGAAGGAGACTTCCCTTTGGATGCAAGCGAAACTGATGATGATGACCATGAAGTTGTTGTCGATGGGGTGGATTTCGGAGTCGAAGTCTTCTTTTCAGATGCGGCAAATGTCTTAGGTTTGGTTGCAGTCGTAGTCTTTTTGGCTGTTTTTTTTGCTGCTCCCGCAGCCGCCGGCTTCTTTGTCGGCTTGGGTTTATCGCTGGAAGCTGCTCGCTTTGCAGTTGACTTCTTTGCTCTACCTCCAGCCCCAGTTTTTTTGTCGCCGCTGGCCGGTTTCGATCCTGAAGCTCCTGAAGACGACGAAGCTGCCAATTTAAAGGAACCGAATGCACCTTTTCCTTTAGTTTTAACTAAAACTCCTGAAGCAACGCCTGACTTTAAGTATTTTTTAATGAAAGGCGCTACTTTCTCGGCATCGACCTTGTAGTTCGCAGGAATATATTTCTTGGGGGCTTGCAAAGATGATCCACCACGTTCCTTTAAACCTTTGATAGCGTTGTTGACCATCTCAGATGTCGGTGGATGAGAGGGTTTAGCCCTTGGGTTCTTGGCTTTTTTCCTTCTTCGCCACTGTTTGGGTTTGTGGTGATGAATTCGACACGGATGTCGCAGAAGCATTCGAACTATGTGTTTCCGTATCAGCCATATTGACTTGTATTAACTCTTACGATTGTGAATAATTTGGTTGTAAATAACGTCGCACGTACATGCACCTCTGTCTAGAGAGAATACATAAGATATTCTGTGTTTTCCTGTTGTTCTTCCAGAACTTTACCGTCTTGTTTTTCGGAATAACTCCTTCATCGCGGCATCGTTGTAAAAAATGTAGATCGCACAAAAGTTTGTTTCTTTTCGCGCGTAATTTCTCAAATAGTTTACACAAATCAAAAGTATTCTCCCCGTAGAGATTCTCTATATTTGTTTTTAAGTTTTCGCGGTCACTAAAGGTTTTAGGTGGTTTCCGGGAATTCATCCGCGTAGTTGATAACAGATCCCTGCCTGGATCGATGATAAAATGACGACGTTTCGGCAGAGTCACATCTGCCCTCTTCAGGTCGCTTCGCATAATTCTCGTAGCCTTCTGCTTTTGCTTCTAGTTACTAGAATATTCGAATCCATCACAAAATAAAATTTGCTATGGAGGTTGAATCCAACAATTAATTGCCATTCCTTGATGTTCTTATAAATAGGAAGGAAGATGGAACCCTTGGCTATACAGTATATAGGAAAGCAACTCACACAAACAGATACCTTCAGGCTAATTCTCATCACGACCCAGCCCAACTACAAGCCGTCGTCAAGACTTTAGTAACCAGATCACAAAAACTAGCTGACCAGGATAACATCAAACGGGAAATGGACAGTTTAAAAGCAGCTCTGAGACTAAAGTCAAACCCGAGACAAACAGACGAGGGGCATGAGACACCAATAACCAAGGCTTATTTACCATATGTCAAGGGGACCACGGACAGTATTGCAAAAATTCTACGGAGACACAATATCGATACTATTTTCAATACAGACAGAAAAATAAGCACGGTGTTGTGGACTCCGAAGACGAGGATCCCTTTAGAAAAACAGGGAGTGTACGAGATTCCATGTGCAGACTGTCATAAAACCTATGTGGGGCAAACTAATAGAAGAATTCAAGCTAGACGTGATGAACACCAGAACGCTGTAAGAAAGCAGGAAAAAACAACATCCTTTGCGGAATACGCCACCACGATGTCACACCGAATAAACTTTGAGAACACCAGAGTACTGGCAAATATAGAACACCCGAAATAAAGACTCGTAAGAGAGGCAATTGACAGAGCGAGGAGGCCTCACAGTCTAAACGCACGCAATGAAATTCAGAACTTATCAAATTGTTGGACAAATCTATTAAACACCGTATCGGCCCGGACCCGTCCAATAACAACTTAACCGGAAATAACGAATCAGCAGGCGGGAGGCGTGCCCACTGTGCGTCAAGGGCCAATCACATGCAGCCGTTCACGGTGCCAACCGATAGGCGCCGAGCCGCGACTATTACAGAGCGAGCGCTTCTGAAGTAGAGGATTCCTTTGTACTTTTCTTTTTTTATATTGATTGCTTTATATATTTAACCTCAAGTTTTGTAAGTATTTTTCTGATATTTTGTAAAACTTGTAATAATTTAACCAAAACAGTGTAGTAATAAACTGATGAAGAAGAGAAACTCTTGGAAAGCCCGTTAATTATTCAACATATATCGAACAACCAGCCGTTATTTCCTGCATATATATATATATATATATATATATATATATATATATATATATATATATATATATTGAATTGATCTATTTATTTCCAAAACTTTAATACTATTTGTTCATTAAAATTTCATCACAACTTCTTGCTCCGGGTCTTTGAGATTCAAAGCCTGTAATCAAAGCTTTTTGGAACCACCTTGTATAACTGTAACACTGCTTCACCCTACAGTCCCACCATCCTGTATATGCTGCGGTTTATTTGTCAGCCAATATAACATTTTTTAATTACCTATGTAACTATAGTTCTACTTCACCCTATACGCAATATAACAATTATTTCTGATAATTTTTGAGCCACGTCGTAAACTATAATTTTAACGGGCCTTTATATGAAACTTTTTCTAACTTTGTTTTAAACACAATACCTATGTAAATAAAAATTTTTTGTACCACCCTATATAAATATAAATCTATGAATTCTCATTAAATTTCACTGAAACTGCAACTGCTTATGGGGCACCCTATGTAACAATTTTTAAATATTAAACTAAGGAACTCTACTCCTCTATATATTTCATTTACCCTATCTGTGCGACTGCTACGTTATTTCACAATTTTTTTAGGCATAGTATGAAATATAATTTCTCTCCACACTTCATTTAAACTATCTTTCATTTGCAACTGTTTCTAACCTTGTTTAAATCACACTGTGTAACGATAACTTGACTTCGCCCTATAGTTCAGGTACTCCATATATGCAACTGCTCATGCTCTACCCTATATAACAAAATTTTTCTAATTTTTTTCACAAACACTCTATAATTAATGTTTTACCCAGGTTATATTTCAAAAACCTTGTATCTGCAACTTCTTATAAGATTTTTTCACCACCCTGTATACTTAGATTTTTAGCCCACCCTATATTTCATCTATCCGGTATATGAAACAGCTTGTAGATCATAACATACTTTTACAATATTTTTTAAACCACCTGTATAGCTGTAGTTATCTCTACTACATATTTCAACCACTTTATAATATGCCACTTATGAACTTGTAAACTACTTGTGAATATAAAACAATTTTTTAACCACCCTATAAACTATGATTCCACTCCATCTTATATTTTGACCCTGTATAAATAACTGCTTCTAATATTTTTTTCAACCCATATCATAACTATAATAATACCGCAAGAAAATTCAAATATTTTAACTGCTTACATAACATATTTTTTTATTCACCCTGTATAAATATAATTTTATGTTACCCTTATTTCACCCACATTGTATATACAACTAAGTATGACCCTAACAACATAAATTTTGTTATCCACGCTGAATAATTATAGTTCATCTCCACCCGTTTTTCAACCACCTGGTATATACAACTGTTTTTGGTCCACTCAATATATCTTTTTCGAACCACCACGTATAACTTCCCCCTTATTTCAACCACATTGTAAATATACAGCTACTTACGGGTCACCTAACATAGCTTTTTTCAAGGTTTTACCTATTCTATATATGGAACACCCTGTAAAATTACTCTTGATATATCAGTTGAACTTTTTTAAAATCGAAACATATTACATTGACATATTCCGAATTTGAATAAAAGTTTAGTTGATGCAAGTATCTAATATTTGTTGCATGCGGTGGAACCAACTGACTAATTGTGTGTTACCGAACATGGAAGTAGTTTTTTCCTTATATCTACCGTTTCGGTCAATGTAGGGAGATAAAATGTGTACCAAATTTTAAATCAAACTATAAGCTTTGCAACAAAAAAGTTTCCGCTAAAACAGTTGAGTAGTTATTACGTGATGAGGTAACAAACAAACAAACAAACAGCCAACTAAAATTTTATAGTATAGATTACAAGGATAGTCAGTACTTGTAAAGGTAAGTACGAACTGCGTATATGACTTTGAACAATATTAAATACTGTACTTTTTTCGATAATATTTCTTATCTTCATTTTCATTATAATGGGAAAAAAATTAAAAAGGAATCCAAAAAAATATATATTCATTTACTGTAAAATATTTATTCAATCAGTCAGATAAACATGAGTTTCAAGAAACAACTAAATTTGGAAGTGCCGAGTATTAACTCATATTTCTCAAAAACATTTTGCAAGATCTGTTTCACAAACTCACATATTGAATAAAATCTCAAGCTCAAGTGTTTTTATATCATTTTGCAAGTGATACTTCGTAATATAAAGATATGGGAATCACACATCCATATTACATTGAAATAAATTACGGGTCAAGAGGATAGAAAGATTATGAAATATCTATCATCTTTATTTGATTTCCACGTCAAATTCCAGATTTTTGTTTGCTTTGAGTTTCAAAGAATTTTGATATTATATTGCACAACGGTTACTATAAGCTGTTAGTAGACAAGATTAGATAATCTACAACGCAATAAATTGTAACGCCGAAGATTTTATCTTACTTAAATACAATTTGGCGCCGCTATTCTGATTATTTTAAAAATACGGAGTTAATTTTGCCTTTTGCACTTGCAGATTGTACTTAACATTTCAATGATATTTTACAAGTGTTTTAGATATATTTGAATTGTTCATTGGGATATTTTGCTTAGACTGTTAGTATAACTAATAAAAAAAGGACACCATATATTAGAAAACTTGATAACGAATCATCAAAGAAACAAGACAAATATAGTAAAATGTTTGGCAGTAACATGATCTCATACAGATTAAGAATTGGAAACCTTTTATAACGCAAACATAAACATAAACTAAGTCTGATAATAGGAAACCTTAATTCAAATTTAAGGAAGAAACAGAAAAGAATGAATAATACTGTAATGTTTTTATTTTCACACTCGGGTTCATTTCTCTTGGATTTATTTAAAAACTAACTCACTCTAATTTATTCCCACTACTTTTACCCAATTTATATTCACAGAAACTACTATTTACATTTTATCTTAACTATGCAATACGACCAACGAAAACTGAATGCCTCCTATCGCCTATGCGCTGTTCATTTATATATTTATGTTGGAATTGTCTGGTACGTCCACGAACCATCGGGAAACTCTTTCATGTTCTGGAAGGTTCAAGGGAATTCCTAGTAACGGCAGCGGTCCGCCTGTTGAGAGACAAACATTTCGGCTTCCCAGAATTTATCGGAATAATGTCCCTTCCACGAATTGGCCGATTGCACCAGCTTTCGGATGAATTCTCGTAACAATACGTAGAAAAGGACCACGCACCCAACATATGGGATTTTGGTTCCCTGTCAAATTGGTTGAAACCGATTTTCTTTGATAGCATTTGACCTTCTGATAAAAAGTTCTCATGGGCACAATGCTCATAAAAGCCTCCTACAGGGAGTACACTATGTACAGGGTATGGCAGGTGTGAGCCAGCGATTTTGGATCCCCGTCGAACTGGTTTCAAACGATTTCTTTCGATAGTGTTTGACCTTCTGATGAAAAGTGTTATGACCACAACGTCCATGAAAGCCTCTTAGAGGATCTGGCAGGGGTGTAATATCCTAAGTCCAGGAGTTAAAAGTCGACGAGAGTTTGAAAGTATGAAGGGGATGTGATTTCGCAGAATGTGTATCACCATACTTAATTGTGGTAAACAAGACTATTTGGGGATGCTGATTACAGATCCAGCGTGAGCTAACCTCTTTCATGTCACTTTCAAGGTCATCTCAAGGTCAAACTGTGAACAAACCGTTAGAAAAATGTGAAACAGCAGGTATATAGGTTTTTCAGGTGGTTGGCTACGAATAGCGCTTAAGTCTACAAGGTTACCTAGAAGTCATTTGTAACTCATCTGAAGGATAATCTGAGAAAAAATATTATATTAAGAACAACACGATAATTAAACAATGTAAATAAAAAAATTGTGATATACTTGAAAGGATTGACATGCTGATATTGAATCTGACTTGTACAGTGACCTTGAACTTTATTATAAGGTCAGTGAAGGCTAGACTGGAACCTAACCAGTTAATAAGATGAGGAAAGCATTTAGACACACTCTGTACTAGGGTTAATGTTTACACAGCCTTATATGGGACTCGCCGTAGCAATAAAAATCGTGCTATCGACTCAGATCACATTTTCTATGGGGTTTTTGGTTCGCTGAACAAATCAGTGATATGGTTATTTCAAGGTCGAATTGAAAAAATATCATTCAATCAATTGAAACCACTTATAGTTTTTAAAGGTCGCTGATGCCGAATCCGAATTTTATCAAGCCCTGTCACTGTAGGAAGAGCAGCAGAGCTCATGAAACCCTAAGAATTTAAGCACAGTTCGTGAGATTGTTCGAAAACCAGAACAACTCAAAGACGATAATGAAAAGTAGCATGACTCGCATAGTCCGTATGAAAAGTAGCAAGACTCAATGCGCTCTTTTGAGGATCAACACAGCTCATAGATTCTAGAGTAGTACAAGTAAGAGCTGGTCTTCCTAACGGTGTTCTGAGCTGTGCTAGTCCTCGAAATAGACTTTTCGAGCGGTGCTACTCTTTGAAAGAGAAAAATGAGTTGTGCTGCTCTTCAGAAGAGGTTAATGAGTTTGCTATTCTTCTTGATGGAATTGTGAGTTGTTTTAATTTTCGAAGTCTCTCGAGTCGTGCTGATCTTCATACAATCTAAGTGATGCTATGCTTTGTAAGGGCGTCGATATGAAGGTTGAACTGGGAAAAAGCCGTTATAAAGATCTCGAACAGTAGTCATGGGAGTTATTGATGTCGCTAAATTCAATTCGCAAGTAGGCTAATTCATTGTGAGTTTGGCTTTGTGATGACTTAGAATGACTTCTAAGTGACCTTGTAAACTTAAGGGAACCCTATATTCATGTTTAGCAACGGCTAAAACCTATGTATCTGCTATTGCATTTTTTCTAACGGTTGTCTCACAATTTGACATTGATATGAGCTTGAACCTTACATGACAAAGGTTGGATCTGTAAGCAACGTCCATAAATACCATAATCAGGTATTGTGATACACCTTGTACGCCCCTGCCAGACCCTCTAGGAGACATTCAAAGGCGTTGTGTCCATGAGAACTTTTTATCACATGGTCAAATACTATCGAAAAAAATCGGTTGCAACCAATTTGGCGGGGATCCAAAATCCCTGCGTACACCCCTGCCATACCCTGTACACAGTGTGCACCCTGTAGGAGGCTTTTATTGGCGTTGTGCCCATGAGAACATTTTATCAGAAGGTCAAATACTATCGGATAAAATCGGTTGCAAACAATTCGACGGGGAGCCAAAATCCCATATGTTGGGTGCGTGGTCCTTTCCGTTGGCGAAAGAAGTAAAAGTGAAAATATGGTTCTGAACCTTCAACAGCACACTGTCTATATGAAATGAATTAGTTCTTTAAAAAACATTGAAACTGGACGCGGATTCATCTAGACTTAACAACAAAAAATTGGGAGAAACTGTACACAAAAAGGAGGCGAAGGCAGTTGAGGACAGTAATAACCAAGATTGATTTACAGGGATTGAAACCCATGATGTATCGGAATAGAGAAAATACCTAAACAAATAACTGAAGAATTAGCAGTAGAATACAAATGACAGACAAAATAAAGGATACAACTTTAAAAGCGATGAAAAACTGAAATAACATACTAAAAATAAAATAGAGGAATACAACTATTTCAATTTAAAACATGTTGGTAAGTCTCACCTGAATATACTTTTCAAAGATTTCCTAAGTAAGTCGTATTTGAAGTTTGTTAATTTGTTTGTCTCGACTTACCCGGAGTTCATGTGCTAGATATTTATGAAGATACCTGCTCGATCAGAAAATTTTACCACTAAGAGGTTCACCAAAAACTGTGTATTAGAACTAAAAATTTTAAACTGCTATTTCTGAATTGTAACTGAAGAGTTTTCAGCATCATTCGGGCTTTGTCGGCTCTATCCGAAATTAAAACTATATCTTCAACAAACCTTAGATAATTTTACCCGTTTATATTTACTCTCAGATTGTCCTAATTTATATCTGAAAATATATTCAAGAACGTTTGTGAATAGTTTAAGTAATAAAATGTGTATTCGTAAATCAGCAAGAGCCAGAACCTTTTTCTGTTGGACAATGGTGTCCAACCCTTTTCACCAGAAATATAGGGATATAGGGTTAAGTGACTTATTATATTCGACACATTTTTAAACTAGGGCATTCATGACTTGAAGAGGGTCATTTGTCCCGAGTATATTTATGAGTCTTGTTGTGAAAAGAACTGGTAAAGGTGTAAAAGTATGATAGTTTTTTAAGTCAGCTTGACCTTTGAAAAGACATGACACTTATTAAAAAGTTTTCGGGTCAAATGTCTACATCCGACATTTTGAACTTTTCGTAGCCTAGCCCTCTCTCACCAGTACAGTTCTTTGTTACACTCTTTAGTAATCTTCAAAGTTTTTGCTTTATTTGTTTTGACGTTAGCTTTTTTATGGGGTAGTTTCTGAATATTCCTTCCACCTTAACCAAGATTTTTGCACAAAACCATTAGACTCTTATTGCCCTCAATAACTTCATAAGTTAGATATTGTTACATGTTGAAACATTATGTGTAGAAGACTCGGAGATGTTTAGTTTTTCTTTCTTGGCATCAGAAGTTATGCAGTGATTTCTTTGAGTTTGGTTTAAAATATTTTGAATAATTAATTTGTCTACATTGATCTATCTTTTAGAAGTTGTAAATTTTGTATCTCACTTCTAACTTTAATACCTACCATCCGGCTGTCATTACCTTCTGACAGGTTAATTATTATAGTTATATAGTCTATTTCATCTTTGTCCCACCATTTTAAAGAAGTCTCTGATGCAGGAAAAAATCCTCCTCTCTCCATGCCCAAAAGCTACAAGGGCTAGGGACGTTGCGATACTACTAAAGTATCGATACTCCTTGCAATACCGGTATCGATGCCGGTATCCGTAGTAGTATCAAAACAAAGGTATCGACACGGGTATCGAAAGAAGGTATGGATACCAATTAAGCAGGAGAGAACCCTAATATCCTGTAAAATATGAATTTAGCGGGGGATGAATGTCATCGATACCACAAACAAACATAAGACACTGGTATCGAAACATAAATTTCCATCATTTCAGCGTCATAATCTGTTGGGGGGAGGGGGTTATACTTGAATGATCTACAACCTGTATAACAATTATAAACAAGAATAAATACACCAAAACCTTACTGAACTTGAATAAAATTTTCTCGCTTCATCCCTATGATATTACCATAGTGAATTACGTAGCAGCTCCAAATAAATTACATCTAGTTCTTAAACCAGGTCTAAAAATATACGAATGCAGATTGTCGAAAAGCCATTGTTGTTATTGCAATTAGATTATTGAAATTATTGAAGGAACTCCCAAATGGAGGAAAACAGTGAGTGAGATCGCCAAAAAATTAATAAATGGATTGCGGACAACGTATAAATGTAAAACAAAAGAGATTGACAAGTTCTTTCCAATTTGCTTTTTGACATGTACCAAATTCAGAGAAAGCACTTTACGTATTTTCAGAACTATTTCAGCAGTTTTTTGAAAACTGGAGGGTGACGAAACAGTCTGTTTTCTAAAGGTCGAAATACATCGCAGATTTTTTCGTGTTCCGTATAATTTTTATTTATGATGATGAGAAAGCTGAAACTCAAAATGATTGTTTGGTCTGTACATTAGGGTTTTTCTCTACTCCGTTTGTCGTGCAACAGATAAGCATTTGAAATTTGCAAATGGATAACAAAGTGGTTGAGGCATTTCCTACAATTACTCAGACTACTGGGTGTCTGTACAAAAATTCTTCACCACAGAT
This sequence comes from Octodonta nipae, assembly GCA_034190945.1. NCBI lineage: Eukaryota > Metazoa > Arthropoda > Insecta > Coleoptera > Chrysomelidae > Octodonta > Octodonta nipae. The sequence goes on along the minus strand of CM067216.1, from coordinate 89,956,842 downwards.
ATAGTTAGAGAAAGAGATGTCTACAATATGATCAACCACTATTACTGTATATAAAATTTGAAAAAAAATTCTCACTGTCAAAGTTGTTTTGACACTGCGAAAAATTGCGAATTGACGACTCCCGATTTGGAGATAAAAAAACCTCCAACACAGTTAAGTATCACACAAAATATAAAATACTTATTTATGTACAGGAATACTGGTAGGTCAAACTGTTCACGTTTCTTTCGTTCAGTAATCCGAGCCTTTTTTCGCCATTTCCTTACTATACTTTGATCCCCGTTTACAATATTCAAATACTTATCTGCAGCCGTATTCTGTAATTCGATATAAAAATACGTTACGATAGAACACAAAATTATTGAATGAATGACATATGGTTTGTTGGGTAAAGAAAACCTCCAATAATTCCAGCAATCAGCGATCTGGGCAGTTGCCTGTGCCAACACTCGATTGGCGGGGAATTTTTCTAATCGTTGGAATTAATGATAACTGCTCTCTACGAACAAACTTATTACGTTCCGTTTCGTTTCTACTCATAACATGTAACAGAATACGGATGCTGTTGCAGAAAAAAAACTAAGAAGAGAAAATCCTAATGTGCAAACAAAATAAACTCACAATGGGTTTAAAATTTAAAAAACTTGCTAGGTTAAATGGTTATAGATGGTAGCCGTTACTTTGTGGTAGTCAATCATGATGATCAAGTGAGTGATAGAATACAAGTTTTTTGTGTTTGATCAACATGCTACGTAATTGTTTTACAGTTGTCAACAAAGCAAACCACTTTAAAACTTTATCCTGAATAATTGACGTCCGGTGGTGAATTCTACGAAACCGCTCATATAATATATTTGGCATAATTTAGTCACGGTGAATTTAAACAAGTCATCTAAAATACATCAAATACAAAAATAAAATGACCTGTCTGAAGAACCGTTCTGTTTTTCTATGCCTGTGAAAGGTATTTTATTGCTCTATACTCAAATGACCTCACTGAACTTGCTCGTTTAATCGAAGAATGTAATTCTAAAGAAGACATAAAAAATAGGTCTCATCAGGATAAACAAACCACCCATGCTTTGCACTCATCATTACATATAGTTTAAATGTACCAGATGAGGCACGAAATTCAGAATATATGAAACGATCGTTGAACAGATTTTAATATTTGGGTCATATGCTAACAAATGACAAAAAATGACAAATGAATAGAGATAATTGAAATGGAATTTTTAAAAAGGGCGGGCAGAACATTCAGAATAGAGCACATCCGAAATGAAGAAGTAACAAGGAAAACATGCAGAGTACTTAGTACGGACAAAATAAAAGATAAAGTAGACAACTATTGTATGAGTATGTGCAAAGAATGAAAGACGAGAGATGACAACAAAGAGGAAGAACTATGATTTCGTGTAACGATGGAATTAGAAACATAAAGGAGAGCAATTTGGGAAGAGCAGATGAGAAATAAAGATAAATAGCGGTCGAAATGAAGAATTTAATTTTAAGACCCGCACTAGCATATATGTATAAAGTATTTACTAATTGATGAATATATGTAATATTATTTATATATTAGTTATTAATACTCTAATTAATATTTCACATTAAAAATGAATATACCACAATTTTAATAAGTGGAGTAAATTCGGAAATTGAAATTCTATCGTTTTCTTGATTTAATTTTTCAAGATTCCGCAATATTTTCAATTTCTAAGGAATATCCTAATATTCTCATAATGATAAGTTTACATGGATAATCTGATGGAAACTAAAACGGATCAAATTAAACAATTAAATAGCAAAGTTTAGGAGATCTTTCAGTTAAGTTGTATGACCTATAAAAAATATTATACTGAGATTTTTATTCAGTTCATATTATATTGTTAATGACAAGGAGTGTCTTCTGTCTTACAACATCTGTGAGCTACTTGTCCTAACTGCCCTATAAACCAAATAGTAATCGTTCGTTAGTTATGATACATCACACATTAGATTTTAGTATTTTTTCTTCATGAACTACTTAAAAATCGGATTTGTTAATAAACAATTTGTTACTCTTGCTAACTTCGTAATATATAATAAACCAACTAAAAACATCCAAAAGCTGAACAACATCGCCAAAATACACTTCCTGAGATTTAACAATTAACAAAAACACAATTTGATTTGTAGTTATTAATAAATAATTATCAAAAAAAACGGATAACAGTGCTTTAACAAGTCAGTTTTATAACTAAATTAATACTGAAATCTTGCAATTAGCACTGAAATTAATCAAATACTGATAGAATCGAATTAATTATTAACTAAGTGTTAATATGCTTTAAATGATAAAAAATAATGCTTCCCTGTATTAATAAAAGTAAAATTATTAATTGAATTGGTCATATCAGGACCCGTGAAATTGAACACTTTTTTGTAAGAAGGAATTTCAAATGACAAAAATTTAATCAGTTAATAAAGTAATTTCGAGGATTTTCTTTTCCCACTTCTTTTATATCTACCGTGGAGAAGTTTGGAGTTGTTGTCAATCACTATTCATATTATTTATGCTATATTTCCGAATATTCGTTGCAAATTTATGTGCTTGTCAGACAAATTTGATTTTGGCTTTCGTGTTGTGTTTTCTTCTCGGATGTAATTCTGTTCCGAATTCAAGTAACTCATACATAAGCTTTTTTTAAACATAGTCAAATTAATATAGAAATACGAGTAATTGTTATGATTTAATCCATTGATACGGTATATTTAAAATTAACTACCATGATATTGTTTAAATACACTTCGATAACTGCATTCTTTCCTTTCTTCTGGCAACCAACTACCTTTCTAACTTGACCACAAGTAATTGTGTTTTACAAACTATGCATAATATCAAAATTAAAATATTCTACATTTGAAGTATGAAGTATAAACAAAATATATTTCTTTAAGAACAATTTTTAGGAAAATCTTAACAGACTTCAAAGGAGAACAAAAAAGTCGAAAATAATTCTCAAAACATAATCTTGTAGAATAACTAGCACATTGACTGTTGTTACGTACCTACATACAAAATAAAGAATGTACCTTTTATTGTTAAAAGGTGTTCATTCTGTATAAATTAATTACAGACCTATATGGCATATTTTTGAAGTCGTTGCGAAGCAAACCTAATGTCCTGCAGTGCTTACATATATATTATTTCACCAAACTTGATTGTTGCTTGGCACCGAGTTCAAAAATATACTAGATAGGTAAGTTTAATTTCTTCAGAATGAGCACATTTTATTGTTTACATTCTTTCCTTTGTGTGTAGGTACCTAACACCAGTAAATGCTCTATTTGTTGTATATTTAGCGTTATGTTTTGTTCACTATTTTCGACTTTTTAGTTCCACTTTGAAGTCGGTTAAAATTTTCTTAAAAAATGTTTAGTTTTCAACTTTTTAGTTAATTACAATCTGTTATTTTTGAAAAATTTTCCTTTCAGCTATTTAGTTCTATTTTGAACTCGGGTGGTTTTTATTCGCTATTTTTAATTTTGTATGTATAACCTTAATAGACCTGGCGTAACGCCGAAAGCCCGGATGGTTATCACAAGATGATTCCTTTAAATGGACAAGTAATAATTATATGTAGGAAATTAACTAGGTACGCATTGCCTTAATAAGCTAAAAACTTGTTGCATTTAATAAATCATTATTACTATTGCTTTTATCACTTTATGATTTTGTTTGCTATGAAAATAGACCCTCAGCTGCTGACAGATTTTGGTCCACTATTTTCTCGCTTCTGGGTTGAAGATGGTTGAAAAGTGCCAAATTTGCGAGAGAATCGTGTGACTAACATAAGAAACAATCATGTTCAATTATCCGAAACAAAAAAAAAATGTTTTGGACCAATTTTCTCGCTTCTGGCTTGTTGTTTAAATTAATTATATTATGCAACCAGGCATCAAAACACGATAGGCATAAATGGCAACTGTGGCCAAAGGGTTGAGATAAGGGCTAGATCCTGTAAGAAAACGTAACAATATGACATGATTTTCTCGCTTCTGGCATCGGAAGAATGAAAGTTGACATGGTCGGTACTCCATACTAAAATTGGGATAAGGTTTGCCAATGGCCAGTTAGGGTTAAGAAATGAAATCAACTGCAATATTAACTTTAAAATGTAAGTATTCATTATGAAAAATCTTCCTACTAAAAAAATAGTACACCAAAAAATTCTAATTGGAATGGTCACCATTTTGTTTTTCATGACATTTGGCATGCCATAAAAAAAAGTTATTTAAGACCTGTAGCCAGCGCAGTTTCTCTAAATTGAAACTATTGAAAACTTACCTGTAGTATAGAAAGATTAAATAAAAGTATGTATGGTTGCAAACATTTTTAATTCCAAAAATTATTAGCTGAAAAAGTGACTCAAAGGTAACAGAAATTAAAATTATAAAATTGGACCTATAGACTTAGTTAATGCATTATTTTAATGTTTTAGTCTAGAAATGCACTATAAATGTCAAAACATGCATTGTACTGCGGAATTGACAAAATTGTAGTTTGTTGCACATATGTCTGTAGCCAGTTTTGAGAAGCGCAGTTTATCTACGTTTAATCTAATAAAAACTTAGCTGCTTTCTAGAAAGATAAACTATAAATTTGCATGGTTTTACAAATTATTGAGTTCTAAAAGAAGTAGCTGAAAAAGTGAAATTGGTCTAGAACTGCAAAAAAATGTCGAAACAATCATAGTATTGAAAGGACAAGATACTGAATGGAATGATTGTTTTTTTAAGTTTTGCGGAATTGGCAAAATTGTAGATTCTTAAGCCCCTGTCCAAAAATACTGGCAAGAGAACAACCAATAATTCATGTAACAGATGGACTAGCGTTGGGTTCTCCAATATCATCTACAAATACCAATATCTATATGTAATCGAACAAAAACCACATACGAGATTATTACGGAAAACAACCTAAAGTGTTGTTTTGGAGAAAAATAATTTCGTGCATCTATATCAGCCTTAATTAGTTTTTATAAATAGGATGGAGAAACTATTTAATTCTTTCAAATCACGACTAGGTCGACCAAGTTGAACTATTATGACTATTATCTATTGCATTTAATATTCAGACTATATTAAAATCCAACTTAGTAGTTTGTAATTCGTCTACATCTTTGGCATTACTATTTCGTACTCATTCACAAACAAATGACTTCGGATTAGAAATCTGGATTAGTCAACCAATTATCGATGACTTTGGGGATAAAGATTTCAGTGAAACACATTATTGTGTTAATTTAATCTCGTTTGATCTATATTAACTAATGTAGTAACTACTTGAAATTTGTGATTAACAATCGCACAAAATTAGATCAGGGTATCAACAATATAAAATCAACTAACAATTGATGATTGGCACAGATCTAGTCAAAGCTTTTTGAAACAATAACTATGATGAAATTAGTCATATTACTATTTGTTATTTGCAGTTTCACGCAACAAGGTAAGAATATAAGATGTCGTGTTTAGTATATTGCATTTATAGGAATATCGCAGTTTAGTGGGCTAAAATGAATTTTTAATTTTTCTGTTTAATCTGGTGCCTACATAAGTGTTTCTTAGTGTGTGTTGGTATTATTGCGTTATTGTAAGATGCAACATAAAATAAATAAGTGTTACAATTATCATTTTATTAATACTAGCGGTCGCCCAGTGGTCGAAATTCGACAAAAACCATTATCAAAAATTTGAACATAAAATAACTATACGAATTTGCATTTTTCCAACATTTTTTGTTCTACTATTATACACTTTTCTGTGCACGTATAAAAAACAGTTCACTACCATTATAATTAAGTCAAAAATTATTTCGCAAAAGGATAATGATTTCAGTTTTGTGAACTTACGGTTCCAGTTAATGTACATGTACGATGCTAACGCATATTAAATAAGCCAAATCAAATAAAGATCTGTTCCTGAATAAAAAAAAATTCATGTCATCATATTATTATGGAATAGATGGTGCCAATAACTATTATTAACAGAAAATCAATTAGCAATTGAAACGCTCTAAAACATCTCTCGATAGACCTAAAAATAATTAAAATACTTTCTCCACTTATATATATATATATATATATATATATATATATATATATATATATATATATATATATATATATATATATATATAATTTCTATATAGTTTAACAGTCACTTCGATATATGTGTCAGGTTTTGTAATTAAGGGATATTGACTTGTATATGTATACTCTTTATTACATTAAAACCAAGCTTTCGGGAACGATTATTCCCTTCTTCAGGGTTATGCTAAAAAACAAAAATTATTAAAACTCACTCCAAGCTAATTATTACTAAGTCAACTTACTATTATATGAGATTAGTTAATTTGAATTGTTGGTAAAAATAAGTTAGTATATGTATTAATTTTTGAAACCGTAATGTTAGATGTTTATTTTTTTTCCTTTTTTAATTATTAATAATCATTGGAAATTTCACTGTCACTACTGTCATTCACATTAAACTCAATTTTACTGGTCTGTCGGTCCGTCATAGAATTCACCAAGAGGACTGGATAATAGATACGCATATGTATTGCTTAGTTCTTGTATATCTGTTTTCTTGTTGATTGATTCCCTTTGTTTGCCGATATAAATCATCTCTAGTATACGTCTTTTGCTATATTTACTACTGTTGTCCAAGATCTTAACGTCTTTCAGATTGATCGTGTGCTTGTGTTCTTGTGCGTGAGTTGTAAGAGCAAATCTTAGTTCTTTATTTTTATGTCACTTTTATGGATGGCCAATCTGCTTTTTAGCCATTGTGATGTTTGACCTACATATGTGGAATTACAGTCTTGGCAATCGATCTTGTAAATGACATTGGATTGCAGTAATTAAGGTGTTGGATCTTTTAGTTGGGTAAAAAGTGTTCTGATTGTCTTGAGATTGTATGTTGCTATTTTCATCCTTTCATGTCTAAAAATGTTTATTAATTTTGGTGTTATGTTTTTTATGTATGGTAATCTTCCATAAACCATTCTAACTTCTTCTGGTTTCATTTGTGTTCGCTGTTGTGCTGTTTAGTTTTGCAGTTCTGTAGTTATTACTGTGTTGTAAAGTAACTTGTTTATTAGATGTTTTGGATAGTCATTCTCTCTGAGAAGATTTGTTAGTACTACCATGTTTTTCTTTATGTAGTCTTTGTGGCATATATTCAATATTCTTCTTTTCAACTGTTTTATGATATTCAGTTTAGTTGCTAGTGGATGATCTGATTTGTAGTGGATTATTTTGTCGGAGTTTGAATTTTTTCTGTACCAGTCTAGTTTTATGATGTTATTGTCCCGACATACCCTGGTGTCCAAAAATGGTACTGTCCTGTTCATGTCCTCTGTTTGTACTGTGAACTGTATCCTACTGTCGAAACCATTTAATAGGTTGGTCAATTCTTGTATTTTGTTCTTTGGTAATGCTATGATCATATCATCTACATATTTCTTGACAAACTCTACTTTGCATGTTAATTTGGGGATGCATGTGTCACGTAAAAAATCCATTACATATGATGCTAATATTGGACTAAGCTTTGATCCCATTGCACATCCTGTTTTTTGGACATAGAATTTATTTTGAAAACAGAAATAGTTGTTATTAAGGATAAATTGTAATATTTCTATGAGTAGCCTTTGAGGAATGTTGGATTTATTCATGATTTGAAGCCATTTTAATTTAATAATTTTGATAATCATTTGTTCATGCATACTTCCAGGTAGATTAGTTACATCTAGTGATGTCAGCTTTAGTCCTTTTAGCAAATTCAGCAAATTGGAAACTATCTTTTAGATAATATTTATTTTGTGTATCATAGGATGCTGTAAGTATCTCTGCTATGTATTCGGCAATTTTGTTTTGTGGGCTGTTAATCCCGGAAACTATGGGTCTCAGTGGGCAATTTTCTTTATGTACCTTAGGATTACCATACATCTTTGGGCATACTGAATTATATGCCTTCATTTGCTTTGCCTTAAGAGGTTCAATTACATTGCATTGTTCCAGTTTTGATATAAATCCGTTACATTTATTTTGGACTGTTATGGTAGGATCTCTTGGAATTTGTTGAAAATCTTCACTATCTAATATGTTGTGCATTTTTTCAATGTAGTCCTTCTTATCCATTATGACTGTGACGCCACCCTTGTCACTGTTCAATACTATTATATTTGTATTTGATTTTAAGAATTTTCCTGTTTGATTGAAAGTTCTGTCACTTTGATAAGTTGTATTTTGAAATTTGTGCATGTAATTGGTGATGACACTTGTTGATAATCCTCTGTATATATCTCTGTTTTCAATAGGTAATTTTTGTATAATGTGTTCTACATCTGTGACTATTTTGTTCATTGGTATATTTTTAGCAATCACTGGTATACTAAATTTTTGGCTTAATGCAAGAAAGTTTTTTATGTTGTCTGGTATTAGTATGTTAGATAGATTTGATTTTTCAGCCATTTTCAGAACTAGACATAGCTTTTAATAGAAAACTCGAAAACTTTAGTAACAAAATGAAAACTACCATTATAGGATTGAGAATAAAGCATACAAATCTCAAAATTAACCATGCACAGAAAATAATAAACAACAATTTTCATCAAATTGAAAATATTATACTTCATGAAATAAAAAGTGAATTTAGGAGAAGAATAACAATCAAATATAATAAATTATTCAATACAATTAAGGAAAGAAACATCAAGAAATTAAATAACATAACAAAGCACACACAGACTGAATACAAAACACAAGACAAATGGCTAAAAAATCTATCTAACATAGGAATACCAGCCAACATAAAAAACTTTCTTGCATTGGGCCCAAAATTTAGTATACCAGTGAATGCTAAAAATATACCACTGAACAAAATAGTCACAGATGTAGAAGACATTATACAAAAATTACCTATTGAAAACAGAGATATATAAAGAGGATTATCAACAAGTGTCATCACCAATTACATGCACAAATTTCAAAATACAACTTATCAAATACAAATATAATAGTATTGAACAGGGACATGGGTGACGGCACAGTCACAATGGATAAGAAGGACTACAATGAAAAAATGCACAACATATTAGACAGTGAAGATTTTCAACAAATTCAAAGAGATCCTACCGTAACAGTCCAAAATAATTGTAACGGATTTATATCAAAACTGAAACAATGCAGTGTAATTAAACCTCATAAGGCAAATGAAGACATATGATTCAATAGGCCCAAAGATGTATGGTAATCCTAAGGTACATATAGAAAATTGCCCACGGAGACCCGTAGTTTCCGGGATTAACATCCCACAAAACAAAATTGCCGAATACATAGCAGAGATGCTTACAGCATCGTATGATACACAAAATCAATATTATGTAAAAGACAGTTTCCAATTTGCTGAATTTGCAAACAAGAGGGCTTTGCCAAAAGGAGTAGAGCTGTCATCACTAGATGTAACTAATCTATTTGGAAGTATGCATGAACAAATGATTATCAAAATTATTAAATTAAAATGGCCTCAAATCATGAATAAATCCAACATTCCTCAAAGGCTACTCATAGAAATGTTACAATTCATCCTTAATAACAACTATTTCTGTTTCCAAAATAAATTCTATGTCCAAAAAACAGGATGTGCAATGGGATCAAAGCTTATTCCAATATCAGCATCATATGTAATGGATTTTTTACTTGACACATGCATCCTCAAAATAACATGCACAGTAGAGAGTCAAGAAATATGTAGATGATATGATCATAGCATTACCAAAGAACAAAATACAAGAATTGGCCAACCTATTAAATTGTTTCGACAGTAGGATACAGATCACGGTACAAACAGAGGACATGAACAGGACAGTACCATTTTTGGACCCCAGAGTATGTCGGGACGAAAACATCATAAAACTAGACTGGTACAGAAAAAATTCAAACTCCGACAAAATAAACCACTACAAATCAGATCATCCACTAGCTATTAAACTGAATATCATAAAACAGATGAAAAGAAGAATTTTGAATATATGCCATAAAGACTACATAAGGAAAAACATGGTAGTACTAACACATCTTCTCAGAGAGAATGACTATTCAAAACATCTAATAAATAAGTTACTTTATAACTCAGTGATAACTACAGAACTCCAAAACCAAACAGCACAGCAGCGAACACAAATGAAACCTGAAGAAGTTGGAATGATTTATGGAAGCCTACCATACATAAAGAATCTAACACCAAAATTAATAAACATTTTTAAACATGAAATGATGAAAATAGCAACACACAATGTCAAGACAATCAGAACACTTTTTACCCAACTGAAAGATCCAGAACCTAAATTACTGCAATCCAATGTCATTTACAAGATTAATTGCCAAGACTGTAATTCCACATATGTAGGTCAAACATCACAATAGCTATAAAGCAGATTGGCCATCCATAAAAGTGACATAAAAAATAAAAAACTAAGATGTGCTCTTACAACTCACGCACACGATCAATCTGGAAGACGGTAAGATCTTGGAGTAAGAGTAAGAGTAGTAAATATAGCAAAAGACGTATACTAGAGATGATTTATATCGGCAAACAAAGGGAATCAATCAACAAGAAAACAGATATACAAGAACTAAGCAATACATATGCGTATCTATTATCCAATCCTCTTGGTGAATTCTATGACGGACCGACAGACCAGTAAAATTGAGTTTCATGTGAATGACAGTAGCCACAGTGACATTTCCAATGACTATTAATAATTAAAAAATTAAAAAAATAAACATCTAACATTACCGTTCCAAAAATTATTACATATATTAACTTATTTTTACCAACAATTATAATTAACTAATCTCATATAATAGTAAGTTGACTTAGTAATAATTAGCTAGTAGTGAGTTTTAATAATTTTTGTTTTTTTAGCATAACCCTTAATTACAAAACCTGACATATATATATATATATATATATATATATATATATGTTATATCACACTTCTCAAATTAAACTTTTTAAAAAAGATTTTTATTAACTTTAACAAAATTATAACTTTTTAAAATACAAAATACAAAATTGAAATAATGACAATAATAACTAACAACAGACTGAGTAATAATGAATGACAAACAAGAGAGATTTTACAATATATAACCTAATGAATGCTGAATCGGCACTGCCGACACGGCGATTCCCACGGATGCTCGGCGGGGCTGTAATCTGACACTGCACGTGTTCGCTGAGTCAGCTGGGAACGATGAAATACAGTTGCTACATAAGTTCACCCAAAGTTCATGTTATAAACTTATATAACAACTCCCATCCATATAAAAAAGTTGATGGTATATCATCAACTTTTAGGGGAAGTTCTGAAGTTCCATACATTGGGCTGGATCTAGGAGGCTGTGCAGCTTTCCCGTGGACTTAGGCTTTGATGGGCCTGGAAGTGGAGCTGACTCGGCATCGAGGCTGGACTTAGTGGTTTTTCTGAACCTTCTCTTGATTGGTTTGATACAAAGGAACATAATCACAATTACTGTTAATGTGATTGTGGTAATTGTGAGCCATGATGTATGCTTCTCCAATGGTGGTTGATTCATGAGCTTTTCCAATTCCATTGAATATTGGGCAAGCTTATGGTTGGCAACATTTAGATCTGTTACATCTAAATCCTGCAATTGTAGGGGTTTTAATTTGGGAAGTTGATTTGCGACTGGCATGCCGTCACAGCAGCTATACGGGATGTTCACTGGATGATTTCTGAAGGTGATGTTCTGGATGTTCTTTGACGTTCTCGTAGCATGTACCCTGATGTTGTCAATAAAGGCATTGCAATCGGACTTGATTTGCAACAGCGAATTTGTCGTGATGGTCTGCGTTACGACATCTTGTCCCTTACATTTGATGGCTATAGGTAGTGGTCTGGAAATTGAGATCAACCAGAGGTTTATGTCGATCTCTTGTATATTATATTCTTCCGCATAGAATATAGAAGTTTTGCAGGTTGCTGGGAATGTGGCTGGCTGTCTGAGAAGCTGACTTTCGCAGATGGCATCTTTGTCTATTGGATGTGATATAGCTTTGGAACAAATCTTATGATGTTTAGTTAAAGGCTTGCAGTCACCCAGGTCTTCGAAGGATGTGTATAATAACGAATCGTCATCTCTCGCGATAAATTTTGTCTTTATTGAAAGTATATGATGAAACCCTGTTCGATCATCCAAAATTGGGATCGGATAAAGGTGGTAAAGGGTGTAAATCTCAGGATCAACTAAAGGAATTTTGAGTACAAAAATGATTTTGGTGTTGATTTGAAAAGCTTCCAATTCTATCAAATCAATGTACTGAGCTACATTTGAACTGTAAATAGGGAGTGGTAAATTATTTTCATGTAGTGACTGAGAAATCTTTTGAAGGGAATCGACCAAATCTACTGGGGTTATGATCGAACTATGTAAAATTTTTAAGCGGGCGAAAGAGACTGCAGTTAAAACATCATCGAGAGTGTTTTCGATAAATATGTAACTCTCCATTAGGCTTTCACACAGATCCAAGATATTGATTTGAAATTCATGAAAATCAAGATCATTTGAAATGTATAAAATTGACTGCCTTATTTTTTCAATGTTATTCGAGAATAATTTCTCCTCGGATTGAAATTTTTGTAAAGTTTTGTTGAGGCTCGTAATGACTGAGGTTGTTACAGATATTTGTTTCTTTACTAAGTCCTGAATTTGGTGTTGGTCTTTAGTAATTTTGGTTATACAGTCATTTATGTATTCACCATCTGTTGCGTCTAGGTTTCCTGAAATAGCTTTCCAAACTGATCCCAGTCCGTTAATAAGTCCGCGTTTTCTTCTGTTAGTAGGGTAAGTTTGAGTGTCAGCGAAAATGTCTGTATATTTAGAGTTAACGGATTTAGAAATTTGTTTCAAGAGGCTAACATGTGTTTGTATTTTTGGTTTAAATGATTTCGTATTAGTTGTGTTTTCGTTGATTGTCTCTAAAATTCGGTTTAGTATGGCGTCGTTATTTGAAATAGCACCTCTGAAAGGGCTAAGGTCTTTGAAGACAAGAAGTGACCATTTGTCGTTTGAAATTTTAAGTGTGCCTTCTTCATGGAAGAAAACTCCTATTGTATTGTTAACGGGTGTAAGAGAGTATTGTTGGAGGTTCACGACTGAAAACAGTCCACAGAACCTGAAAAGAAGGGATTCATTCAAAATATGGTTTTAGTCTGTCAAAGTTAATTTTACTAATTTGGTTAGTCTGTAAGTTTATAACTGTGGCAGAGTTTTTTCTAATCGCAGTGATTTCAAAAGGTCCATTGAATTTGTTTTCAGATTTGCTTTTAATCTGAGACTCTTTCACGTAAACTTTGTCGCCTACTTTATATTCTGGTTGGTTAGTCGAAACATGTTTGTCAAATCTAACTTTAGATTTTTGTTTTTGTTGGTCGGTTTTTGCGCGGGCAAGTCTATAATAGTAGTTCATTCTGTTGTTAAGGTCCCTAACATATTTGGAAATGAGTTTTTCCTGATCGTATATTGTTTCGGGGGGTCTACTAGAAGTGTGCCCAAAGATGAGTTCGTAGGGCGTGAAACCAGTAGTCTTGTTTTTAGTGTTGTTGTAGCAGATAACTGCGTAAGGGAGGACGTTGAATGGATGTTCGTCCGGATGTTCAGATGTATTTGCCCTTATCATTTCCGCTAAAGTCGCGTGAAACCTTTCGATAGAACCGTTTGATTCGGGATGGTGGACGCTTGAAAAGGATAACTTTATGTCATATAGTTCGCACAGGTCCCTTATTAGAGTATTGTCAAATTCACGTCCATAGTCGCAATGGATGCGAAGAGGGGTACCGTAATGTTGGAAAAATACTAAGAGGGTGTTTACGACTGTTTTAGCTCTTTTGTCACCAATAGGGTAAGCTTGAGTAAATTTGGTGAGTTAATCCCTAATAGTCAGTGCGTAGTTTCTCGTTGGATAATCGAAAATATCAATGTTGATACGTTCGAAGGGTGTTTTTGGTGTTTCAGTTATGACAAAAGGAGCACTTAAGTTTTTTCTACAGAACTTTACCTTTTGGCAAGTTTCGCAGGACTTAATAAATTGCTCTACACTTTTGATTAGTCCAGTCCAATTATACTTTTCTTTTATGCGTCGGATGGTCTCGTTAATTCCACGATGAAGGTTATTTTTGCCGCAGTGGTACTGCTGCAGAATAACGGGGATCTCGTCTTGTGAAGGGGTTGTCAGAATATTTTGACAAATTTTAAGTTTTACGTCTTTGTCAGCAAGTATAAAGGATAGTATTTCAAGAATCGGTAGTTCTACGTTGTTCTCAATACAGAAAGTTTCGGATTCGTCGAACTGGTCTTGGTTGTTATAGAGAATGTTGAAAAGATGTGCAACAACTGTTCCAGGATCAAAGGGTAAAGGGACAATTAAATATTTTCTATGCCTTACAGTTTTGCTGGCTAGAACGTTTAGAGTGTCAGTAGTGAAGTTTGGGTCTTCTTCGAAAATATCTTCGATGATTTTGTCATGCAAGTCATTGAGTTTATTTTGCCAGAAAAAGGTGACTATTCGTTTGTGAGATTTGTCTAGAAGTTGGGCGTTAGAGATTTCTATTTTTGAATAGTCGATTATCGACTCGGTTTTATACAATTGAACAAATCTATTAAATTCTGTTGTCATGCGTTCGTCCTGATCATCGCGTTCTTGATCGTTGTCGGAGTCGTCGGAGTTATCGTGACTAGTACCTGGATCGGGTTGTTTTGGGTCGGTTTCGTTATTTGCGAAAATTTTTATCTTTGAAAGAAAGTCGGTGCATTGTTTGAAGTGATTAATTTTGATACGGGAAAGAGCGTCTGCGTTCAAGTTTACCTTGCCGGGCTTGTATTCGATTTTATAGTTATACTCCTCTAGTTTGAGGCGCCATCTGGCCAGACGACTGCCAGGGTCTTTGATTGAAAAGAGCCAAGTAAGCGGACGGTGATCACACAGGAGTGTAAACTTTCTCCCAAAAAGATACGGTCTGTAGTGCTTGACCGCCCAAACAATGGCTAGCAGTTCCCGTTCGATAGTGTATTATCGAGTTTCTGCAGCGCAGAGTGTACGGGAAGCATATGCTATAGGAAGATCTTTTCCTACGGGGCCTTGTGAGAGAACCGCTCCAATTGCAAAAGCACTAGCATCAGTAGTGAGCAGGAATGGTTCTTCGAAATTTGGGTAGATCAAGATAAGGTCAGATACAAGGGCTTGCTTCAGTTCTTTGAAGGAAGACTTGCAATCTGCGTCGAAGATGAATTTGACGTCTTTCTGCAGGAGTTTTGTTAGGGGCTTTGAGATCTTGGCGAAATTGGGGATAAAACGTCGGTAATAACCGGCGAGATCAAGAAAAGATTTAACATCTTTAGGAGTTTGGGGTTGAGGAAAATTCTGGATGCATTCAACCTTTGAAGGGTTTGGTTTTACTCGTTCTTGGGTGATCAGATGACCTAGGTAAGCGACTTCCTTACGGAGAAACTCACACTTGTCAGGTTGAATTTTCAAGTTTGACTGTCTAAGACGCTTAAAGACTTCTGTCAAACGGGACATATGCTCATGGATGGTTGGTGAATAAACGATAATGTCATCCATGTAAACAAGGCAACGTTCGTTCTGGATGCCCAGAAGAATGTTGTCCATGACCCTCTGAAAAGTAGAAGGTGCATTTTTCAAACCAAATGGCATACGAACGAATTCGTAATGGCCATTGTCAACAGAGAAACCGGTCTTGGGAATGTCTTCCTCAAGGATTTCCAACTGGTGGAACCCGGAAGCGAGATCCAGTGTCGAAAAGTATTGACACTTACCAAGTTGATCGAGGAGATCAGAAATGTTGGGCAGAGGATATTTATCGTCTACAGTTAGTTCGTTTAACTTCCTATAGTCGATAACAACTCGCCACTTTTGCTTACCAGAAGCATCGAGTTTCTTAGGTACGACCCATACGGGGGAGGACCAAGGAGAAGAAGAGTGCCTGATAATGCCTTGATCAAGCATTTTGGAAATTTGGGTTTTCACTTCCTCCTTATGCACTTGAGGATATCTGTACGATTTCGTGAAAACGGGCTTGGCATTATTGGTGTCAATAGAGTGTTTGACGGCGTTAGTAAACGTCAAAACATCGCCTTCGAGATAGAAAATATCTTCGAATTCTAAGCAGAGATTCGTGATAAGTTCTCGCTCTTCGTCGTTAAGATGTTCTGTCCGAATTTGTTCCCTGATAGTAAAGTTTCTGTCTAAGTTTGTAGATTCACAGTAATCTTGTGTATTTAGATTTAAGAGAGAGTGTGTATAGTCAAGGGGTTCTAAATGAAGATTGAAAAAGTTAACAGTTTTCGGCATTGCGTTCGCGTTTATTATCGAAGTCAGAAATTCTCCCTTTGAATTAACACGTACAACTGCGTTGGGAAGTCGTACTTTGTCAATTACTTGTGTCGGTAAAATTGCGTCAGTATTTCTAAGTTCACATTTAAGTTGGAAAATTTGTTCAGTTCGTGCCTGGATTGTTATTTGATTGTTATAAATATGAGTTTGTGCGTTAGTACTGGGGGTGTCTGTTGGTTGTGTATTAGATTGGTCGTGATCGGGCACTTTATGTAGGGGGATAGTTTTAAAGTTAGTAATTAATTGTTTGGATTTTAAGTCGACGATACATTCATAATGCTCAAGAAAATCAAGACCTAATATTCCATCAAACTCAATATCTAGATCGTAGATAAAGACCTTGTGTGGATTGCCTAGAGCAAAAGGAATGAGGGTGGATTGTGAGATCGGAATTTTCTCATGAGTAATGCCTTGAATTGTTACTCTTTCGGGAGATCGTTGTGAGAAGTTTTTGACAGTGTTTTCTTTGAAAATGGAGATACCAGCTCCGGTATCAATTAGGAGTTTAAATTTTCCAGAAGCGTCGTTGATATAATAAAGGTTCTTGGAATTTACTGTCAGAAGGGGACTTAAAGAAATGTTTGTTCTGGGAAGTTCAGATCGGGATTGAAGTCTTCCAAATTCAAGTTCTGTATTTGAGTTTGGACTTCTGAGAGGGTAGTTGTCGTATCTGGGGGTTGATCTAGGCTCGGAAGCGCTAGAAAATCCTGGTATTCATTAGGGCTGAAAGGTACGACAGGGGTATTGTCTACTGTTTGTTCAAACCCATAGCTTTCATAGTTTTGGGTGTTGTCATCGAAATGCTGCTGATTATTATCAGTATAATAATCATACTCGTCTGCATAATATTCGTTATAGTGGCCATTTTGATGGTGATTAAAATGGTGGGTCCTTTCAGGACGGAAATTTGGGTTTGTCTGTATTACAGACGGTCGAAAGTTGTTCGGTTTGAAAGGAGGTCTTTGGAAGTTATTTGGTCTAAATTGTTGACCTTGATGATTTGTGTTATTGTTGATAGGATTTGGCCTCGATGATTGATTCGGCCCAATGAAATTTGGCCTATTATTTTGGTTAAAAGGCTGAGGGTTATTTTGAAATCTTAACCGACAGTCGGCAGCAATGTGGCCTAATCGCCCACAATTTAAACATTTAGGAGGTGGATTTGGTTTTCTAGCCTGAAAAGATGGCTTAGGTGGAACGGATTTATTTACTTTTTGTTCCTCAAAATAGGATAATTGAAGTTCTCTTCTTATTCGTGAATGTGCCTCAAGAAGATCCTTCGGATTACTGGCACGGATGATTTGGCCTAATCGAGGTTCTAAACCGGTAAGTAGGGTGTTTAGGACCATTGTGTCAACGAGAGTGGTTTGAGCATCTTTCTGCTCGTTGCTTAGACTAGGAGCTTTTTGGATACAAGAGTGCATTTTCGCACTCAAAACCTGAAGTCTGTTATAGAATGTCAAGGGGGATTCGTTTGATAGTTGTTTCAAACGTTGGAGATCGTGAATTAAAGAAGACAGATCCCTAGAGTCTCCAAAGTGTAGTGTTAGAAGCTGTTTTATTTCGAGGTACGACGCGGGGTTCCTAGAGTTAATTAACTGCGCCGCTTTTCCCTTTAATTTATTTTTGATGTGAATTACCAACAAATATTTTTGTTCGGTATTAGACATGTTATACGCACAATTGCACGCATGTATAAATGTAGCCAAAGAAATTTGGTCGCCTTCAAACTCTGGAATTATTGAAAATATTTCCGACAACCTATATTTTTCAGTTTCTTCGGCAACGGTGTTGTTTTGTGCTTGTGCCATTTTGATTTAATAGAATTCAAAACGAAAAAGGTTCAAATCAAAATAATAAAATGGGATAGAAAAAATGGTATCAATAAAATAAATGGTGTAAAAATCAATAATCAATAAATTTGTAAATGGGGAAATACCAAAGTTATTTGGATGATAGAATGGTATTAATAAAATGTAAATAAAATCAATAAATCAAATAGTTCACTCAATCGAATGAATAATATCAAAATAATCAATTAAATCATAAAATATTAATGCAATCAAATAATAAATCAGTGATTTAATTCACTGAATAAAAAATATCAAATAATCAAAATATCAAATCAATCAAATATTAAAATCAATTATTAAAATCTTAAACGCTAGACGATTCACTACTACTCACATCAACAGGAACATTGGAAGATCCGTGTTCTCCTTGTTATCGCAGTTGGGACTTCTTCCAGGTTCTTTGCTCCGTTGAGGGATAGGAATCCGCCGCTACCAGTTAGAAATAAGCTCGTGTTCTAGTAACGTTGACGGATCCTACTGACTGCGCCAATTTGTTATATCACACTTCTCAAATTAAACTTTTTAAAAAAGATTTTTATTAACTTTAACAAAATTATAACTTTTTAAAATACAAAATACAAAATTGAAATAATGACAATAATAACTAACAACAGACTGAGTAATAATGAATGACAAACAAGAGAGATTTTACAATATATAACCTAATGAATGCTGAATCGGCACTGCCGACACGGCGATTCCCACGGATGCTCGGCGGGGCTGTAATCTGACACTGCACGTGTTCGCTGAGTCAGCTGGGAACGATGAAATACAGTTGCTACATAAGTTCACCCAAAGTTCATGTTATAAACTTATATAACATATATATATATATATATATATATATATATATATATATATATATATATGTATATATATATAAACATGTATTAATAATTATCAGTATAAAAAAGTCACATACCTACATTTAAAAATGTGAACAGTATATCAAATAATAAATTAATATTACATATAATATGTTTAAACTTCAATTTATTCCACAATTCGTTGTGGTTATTCAGATATTTCAGAATTACGGTTTCCATTTCTAAGGAGAAAATGTAAAAAACAATCTCATAAGTAAATATGAAGACGCAGTATAAATAATTACAATATATAAGTACTTACATAATATATATAACTGCAATCAATATATGTTAAGTTCAGTATCATTTCATCAATTTAAATAAAACATAAAGTTTGAGATGACAATTTCTGTATTATTATAAAAATATTAAAAAAAATACAACGAACTTGCTGTTAATTTATGTTAAAAAATACTTTTATTTGTTGACAATTTTTGTAAGTTTATAAAAATTGAAATTTTGAAACTAGTGATTGTAGACAATATAGATCAGTCCATCAGGAATTAAGTAATTTACATTTTGCCTCCTGAAACGAGAAACACAAAAACGAAAATACTCTTCGAGATTTACACTTTATTTTGACAGAACGACACATATACAATGACTTTATCAAGTTTCACAAAATACTGAAAGCTTGATTTCGTATATTTTTCTATAAGATGAAACATACCGTTTTTCTGACAATCAGAAAAATATGTGCGAAAAACGGTAAATGTGAATGTAAATGTCAAATTTTCATCATAAATATCTAACCAAAACGTCAAGATATACCATAATTTTTTTCAATTGATGCATTTGAAGCCAGTTTCTTTTTGAAACGAAGACTTTTACAAGGTTTACAGTTGAGTAAAATGGCAGAAAATATTCCATTAGTGTATCGAAACGAAAAATTGTTATGCCGGCGATCTTTTCGTTATGGTTGGTTATAGGTGAGCGTGTGTGGGTGTTTTTTTTGAGGTTGGTAAAAATGCATGTACGTATCCAGCAGGACCAGGTCCCTGGCCTGGGTATGTCGGACTCTGATGGCAAATACCGATTTCTTCTTGTTTCCTTGACTTCTAGGGCCTCAGTTCAAATGGAAATTCCATATATCAGAATAGAGGTGACTACTGACGATAGTAACATCCTTCTACTCCATTTTGGACCTCCCGACATAAGGTATCAGACGTGATAGGCTTGTTCTCACCACTGAAACCTTGGCAGTAATATGCTCTAATTGCTGCGAAATTAAGTCGGGCATGAAATATTACTCCCAGATACCGAAGAAACGGTTTTAATGTTATCGGTTTCCATCTGCTTTCTGCTCGTAATTAGCACTGCCTTGGTTCTGTGCTCTGCCAACTCCAGTTTCGTCTTACACATCCACTGGCTGATCCTCTGGAACGTAGTGTCAAACGAGAGATTTATCTCTTTAATGTTCTTCGCGACGATCACCACAGCTACATCATCCGCATATGCTACCAGTTTGACATTTTGACAAAACAGGGCCTAGGAGTGAGCCGTGTGGTACTCCTCCAGTTATTCGGTAGTCCTTTGTGCCAATCTTCGTGTCGTATTTCAGACGCCTACCTGTAAAATAGCTCGCAACTATTCTATGTAGGTATCACAGTACTTTTTTCTCTCCAAGGACCCGAATTATACAGTCCCAGTTGGCGGAATTGAAGGCGTTCCTGATGTCCAAAGCAGCCACCAGGCAATACTTCTTCGTACCACCCTTCCATCTGGTCCGGGCAATCGCATTCTTGGCTATTATGATGACAATGTTTATCACGTCTAGCGTTGATCGTCCTTTCCGAAAACCATACTGTTTGTCGGTTAGCAGCGGTTCGGTTAATGCTTCGATTCTTTAATGGATTACTCTCTCTAGTATCTTGCCTACTGCATCCAGCATGCAGAGCGGTCGATTTGATGACGGTTCATCTGGTGGCTTTTTCCCCTTAGGTCATACGTCATAGACTTCGAGGAACAATGATAGCAATTTTCAGAGCGAGGTTTGGAATTCCATCCAACCCCGCTGTTTTGTTGTTTCCCACTCGATTAATCAATACTCACAGTCCATCAATTCGTTCGTCGTAGTAGGTGGGATCTCTTCCAGGTCACACTGAGCTGGCGGATAGTCAAATTCACGTTGTTTCTGAAACACCGTGGGATCGATTTTCTGTAATAGATGTGCACATGTCGGTGACGATATTGGATAGTTTTGTTTAGTTTAGTTTAATTTTGACTTTCCCCCCGATCGCATTGGTTGGCCTATTTGCTCTTCTGGCGTTCTGGTCTTTTAATACTTCCTAGAGTATTACACTGTGATCAATGGCTGTCTAGATCTCCATCACCTTTCAATAGTAGTCTTCCCTAATAAGTGACTACTACTAAGTGGCGTACAGCAGTTAAAGAATAAAGACCGGCTTCTCTCATTCATCCTATTCGCCTTCAATCAAACTTAATTGGTTGATGGAAGTTTTAAAATAAGCTCATTAATTCCACGGTTTTCAAATGACATGAATGAAAATTAAATCCTTTATGAAGCCCAAAATTCCCATAGTCTTTCAACGTATTTTTAAAATATAAACCCTAGAACACGTAAACCAATGAACTGATATTGTTCAAAACGATTTTTTTTTATTTAAAACAAACATTAACAAACAATATTATTTGAATAAACTTATTATTACTAAGTATTCTGATTTCTGTCACTTAGTAGATTTTGAATTCCATAACCGCTTCTTCCGCTAAAAAGCCGTGACCAGATAATTTACTTTTTATGAGCGACGGACCTATTATGGCATTAGATTATCTCAGATACGAATAGGATTTTATATTGATAATGAATACAACAAATTTACTTAGTATTATATCACTTATATTTACACTTTACTTACTTACATTTACTAAGTTAATTTATTTCATTCATTATAATTATGATTGAATATCACAAAGCAACGGCTTCCACCAGCAATTTTTGAATAGTTTTTGTTAAATATTTTTTCTGTGTTTCCTTAATATACAGTTTTTATGGACGAAAGTGTTATAGCAGCAGTATCAATATAATCGTCTTCAGATTATATTGATACTGATATATAATTTCAGATCTTGTCCTGGATATTTATGACCCTAAACACAATAGCTAATCATGTCTTTAGAAAGTTAACAATTTTTGAACCAATATACAATCCAAAAGAAACACAATTATTACATCCAATTCACAGAATAGGTTGTTAGCATTTTTTAACGTAACAACCCTGTTCCACAATGTGTCAGCAAAATACCTAGACAGCTCTGCAACACAAATAGGTGCCCAGAAAAATATTACGTGTTGTTATATATTTTTCTGAAATAGATTTTACTGAGGTAGAATCGTCTTTTGTAAGAAGAGCCAGATAATTATATTAGTTTTTACAATTTATTATTAATTTTGAAACCAATATTTTATTCTAAAAACAAAATTGAAGAACACCTTTAATTACTACTAATTTCGGAATCTCGGTATCCTAATAACACTACTTTCGATATAAACCGCACTATTCATGTCATTCTCGTTAAAAAAATTTCAATGAATTAAATTACATAAAATTATTTTTAATATTATGGAAATATTATAGCATTGGTTATAATGAATACTTTAGTTCAATTCAGTATTAATAGTATGAATTAGTAGTGAAAAGGTAACAGTTTATCAGAATATCCCTTGCTACAATTTAAAATAGCTTTAATTATACAGGGTGAGTTTTTGTTGATGATCAGTATGGGGATCTCGGAAACTAGCGGAGATAGAGCAATGGTTAAATTGGGTAAGATTTGCAGTTTTACTGTCGACTTAGTCAAATCCCTCTAGCTCCTTTGTTTTTGATTTTTTAAAAAAGTGTAAATATCAAAATTAAAGGGAATTGTATCCCGAATATAATTGTCATGTCCTCGTTTGCGTGACAGCTCTCGGTTTGGAGATATGACACAAACTTATCTTTTTTGAAATAAGTTTGTGTCATATCTCGGAAACGAGACGCATGGACATGACAATCATATTCGGGATAAAATTCCCTTCAATTTGATATTTACACTTTTTTATAAAATCAAAAACAAAGGAGCTAGAGGGATTTGACTAAATCGACAGATTTTCGTTTTTTCAAAATACCTAGCAAGCCATGACTTTTTACAAAAATCCGAAAGTGTCATTAAATTGGGCCAGTAGAACTGCAAATCTCCGCTAGTTTCCGAGATCCCGATACTGATCATCAAAAAAAATCAGCCTGTATAAATATTCATAAGTTATCTACCAGGTTTTAATGATAATAATATAATAATCCTCTCTCTATATCGTAAAATATTGTGTAAATAGGGAAAAATTCTCAGTTTGGTAATTTATTAATTTTAAAAATATAATTAATTAATACGATGATAATTTCTAATAATAGATGTAAAAAAGTTTGTAAAAATACTTATAACTGATAATAAAATATTAATATCCGAAATGTTCTTATAAGTAGAAAATTAAGTATATTGCCCTACTATGTAGTTCATTACATGGTATATGAATTTGCAGCAAATAAGTCTTACTATTTAGATGGAAAATTTAAATAATGAATCTGCTTTACAGAGTTTTTCTATGTGTCTACACCTTTTTTGCTATTTCCAGGTTTGGCACTTATCTGCCCAACTTGCAGAGGATCAACGTGCGACTCTGATGATATTAGATATATTGACTGTAATCGAATACCAAATGCTGATAAAAATGAAAACTCACAATTTGGATGTCTAGATCTGGAATTTAAAAGAAAAGGTAACATTTTAAAATTTTAGCAGATTTTGTTGTTAAATTTTTGTGCTTGTTATATTTTTCAAATACGAAAGTTCTTATATTCCTGGCATTTTTCGTTTGTAATGTCCTTTCAACAATCCTTCCAATTTACCGAATTTGTTCTACGTTTCGCTCAGGTGGAAGAAAACATTCATTAAGTTAAGAAATTTGTTTTTTTCTTGATTTGTCGTTAAAGGTTTCACCAATATCGAATCAAACCATAATTCTTTGTAAGATCTCATATAATTTAGGTCTTTGCGGTATCTTCCAAATATATTTTTTTGGGAATAGTGTGTCATCTTGGACATGAGTAAATTCAATAGTCAATATGGTGTCATAAATTTTAACTAATATTTAGGTAAAATCGTTGAGAAACACAAAAACGAAAATTATATTTCGAGATTTACACTTTATTTTATAAACGACACGTGTTTCGGCATACAATGCCTTTATCAAGTTTCACAAAATACTAAAACTATTATTCTAACTACACCAATATATATACATATTACTTAACTAAACTAATTATACAGAGCCATTAAAAAGATTTAAAAGTGGGGATGGATTAAGACCTAATTGGTTATTTAATAGTCTACCTGAATATTTATACCTGTTTATTTCTAGGGATTCTAATAGATTAATTTTACTGGGGTTATTTTCCAAATGTAATATATTTACAGTATCCTTAAAGTTGTGATTATCCTCTACTAAATGACGTGCATAATTAGATTTATTGTCTTGTCTGGAATATCTTCTTTTGTGCTCTCTAATACGAGTATTAAAATTTCTAAATGTCCTACCGATATATAGCTTGTCACAATTGCCGCAGTTGAGTTTGTATACCCCGGATTTACAATTGCTATCTACTCTTGATTTATTATTCTTAATATATCTGGATAAATTATTTGAAGTTTTATAACTGATTTTTAGGTCTTGTTTTTCTAAAAATGATTTAACTGTATTACTTGTTTCGCCCAGGTAAGTTAAAGTTTTGAAAAAATCATAAGATTTTTTATCAATAGGATAAATTAAATTTAGAGCCTTATGGAACATTTTCTTTTTTACTAAGTTATCGATGAGATGGTGATCAAAACCGCTGTTTACTGATATCTGTTTAATGATGTTTAATTTTTTTTCGAAATTTAACGGCGTCAAAGGTACATTGATTAATCTATGGATCATACTATAAAATGCAGACATTTTTTGTTGGTAAGGATGATAAGAACTACTATGAATGACTATGTCCGAATATGTAGGCTTGTGATAAATTGCAAATGTATGTTTGTTATTTATTCTGGTAATTGTCAAGTCTAAATAATTAATTTAATGATTTGTTTCTATTTCAGTGGTAAATTCAATATTTGGGTGTATATTATTAATGTATTCTAAAAAGGTGCTCAATTGTCTATTAGTTCCTGTAAAACATACCAAAATGTCATCAACGTATCTATACCAATAAGTAAATTGTTTTGATAGTGGGTGTTGAAAAATTTTATCCTCTATATCACTCATGAATATTTCTGCTAGTAGGGGACTTAATGGGTTTCCCATAGTTAAGCCATCATTACCTTTATATAAAATATTATTAAATTCAAAATAATTTTGGTCTAAGCAAACTTTCAAAACATTCAATATATCTTGTTTTATGATTGGATTGGTATGGCTATTTTCTAACAACTTCTCTATTAGTTTAACTGTATCGCTAGGCGGTATACTAGGAAACAAATTTTTTATGTCAAAAGAGATGAGTTAAGCATTCGATGGAACAACGATATTCTTAATATTGTCTATAAGTTCATATGAATTTTTAATCGCATGTTTAGCTTGGAATTTAGTATATTTTCTTAAAACATCAATAAGTAAATTAGAAACTTTAACAGCTGGGGCGGTAACATACGAAACAACTGGTCTAATAGGATGGTTTTGTTTGTGTAATTTAATTAATGAATATAACTGTTATCTTGGTCTATGATGGAATTTGCTTGATTCAACAATGATTTTATTTCATTCTGGAATTTATGCGTGGGGTCTTTAGTTAAAACTTGATGATTACCCGTTTTTATGAATTCTTCTGTTCTAGTGATATAATCTTCTCGGTCAATGGCAATAACCGTATTACCCTTGTCAGCTCTTGTGAATATTACGTTATTTTCTAAAGTTATATCTTTAATTGACTTTGCAATCATAGCATCATTGTTAACCTTATAGTTCTTTAAAAATTCCTTCTTAATAATTGATGAAGCCTGATATTTTAAATTTAAGTTATTATTTGAACTTTTTAATGCATTTTCTGTTTCTACTCCTAACATTTCTAACTTTTTGGTATTAATTATTGGCCTAATGTTGTGCTTAAATCCTTTTTCTAATAAATTTACTTGTTGTTTATTAAAAATAGCTTGAGATAAATTAACGAACTTTGGGAAAACATTGTGATTTGAAAAAGATGTAATATTAGCAAGTTTTTTTGGTTTGTTTTTTATCAATTCTTCGAGCTTATGTTTTTGTTTCAAGAATTTTTGTTGAATGATTGTCCTAACTTTGTGTCGAATGTTGTTATCTAAACTAATAAATTCTATATAATGTAATCTAAATAATAGCTCTGTATGAATTACTTTAAGTTACACATTGTAGGTGTCCCTCAAACGGTATTGGTTCTTCCTATCTTGTAAAATCCATTTCTTTTGTCCTACTTGGATTGCTGATGTGGCTGCAAAACTCTTGTTGTTCGTCTTTAATTTGATGTATTTAGGAGTGACACTATTCTTTAAACTGTTATTAAAGAACCAAATATTCTGTGTGGTGGTGGCACATCGTAGAATAAGTTTGAAACACCAGGTAGCCAAAAAGCAAATATCTGCTTCTTTACAATACTGAATTGTTGCGGCTGATACTTGATGTAAATCCATAATGAGAAACACATAAACGAAAATTATATTTCGAGATTTACACTTTATTTTATAAACGACACGTGTTTCGGCATACAATGCCTTTATCAAGTTTCACAAAATACTAAAACTATTATTCTAACTACACCAATATATTATATCTGATTGTTATATTATAAATTTTTCAAATTCTATAATAATTTATAATTTTCATTACCTCAGGGTCTTTTTCGCTTGGGTTCCAGTTCCAGATATTAAATAAATCAATAAATAAATTTTATACTTATCTTATAAGTCTCTCTTTCTTCTTTGTTACACTACCACTTTTAAAATTTTGAGATTATATTTTTCATTTTTCTTTCTGTTTTAAGATTTTAAAATTACTAATAAATAAACTTTCAAATTTTTCAATTAAGACAATTTATTTATAATTGTCCACCATACAATTTTGATATAATATTGCCTTTACAACAAAATAAATTTCATGTGTACTTAAATATTAGTAAATTTCTATCAGCTTGTTACAAAAATATTTCAATCCTTTAAACACAAATATTCATTATACTAAATTTTAAAAACCTTTATTTATATCACTGATTGATTTTAGATTTTAATAATCTCTTTATTAAATAACTAAAGACCCCACGCATAAATTCCAGAATGAAATAAAATCATTGTTGAATCAAGCAAATTCCATCATAGACCAAGATAACAGATTTAAGCTAATATTAAAGAATCCCCGTCCTCCACAGTTATATTCATTAATTAAATTACACAAACAAAACCATCCTATTAGACCAGTTGTTTCGTATATTACCGTCCCAGCTGTTAAAGTTTCTAATTTACTTATTGATGTTTTAAGAAAATATACTAAATTCCAAGCTAAACATGCGATTAAAAATTCATATGAACTTATAGACAATATTAAGAATATCGTTGTTCCATCGAATGCTAAACTCATCTCTTTTGACGTAAAAAATTTGTTTCCTAATATACCGCCTAGCGGTACAGTTAAACTAATAGAGAAGTTGTTAGAAAATAGCCATACCAATCCGATCATAAAACAAGATATATTGAATGTTTTGAAAGTTTGCTTAGACCAAAATTATTTTGAATTTAATAATATTTTATATAAAGGTAATGATGGCTTAACTATGGGAAACCCATTAAGTCCCCTACTAGCAGAAATATTCATGAGTGATATAGAGGATAAAATTTTTCAACACCCACTATCAAAACAATTTACTTATTGGTATAGATACGTTGATGACATTTTGGTATGTTTTACAGGAACTAATAGACAATTGAGCACGTTTTTAGAATACATTAATAATATACAACCAAATATTGAATTTACGACTGAAATAGAAACAAATAATGAAATTAATTATTTAGACTTGACATTTACCAGAATAAATAACAAACATACATTTGCAATTTATCACAAGCCTACATATTCGGACATAGTCATTCATAGTAGTTCTTATCATCCTTACCAACAAAAAATGTCTGCATTTTATAGTATGATCCATAGATTAATCAATGTACCTTTGACGCCGTTAAATTTCGAAAAAGAATTAAACATCATTAAACAGATATCAGTAAACAACGGTTTTGATCACCATCTCATCGATAACTTAGTAAAAAAGAAAATGTTCCATAAGGCTCTAAATTTAATTTATCCTATTGATAAAAAATCTTATGATTTTTTCAAAACTTTAACTTACCTGGGCGAAACAAGTAATAAAGTTAAATCATTTTTAGAAAAACAAGACATAAATATCAGTTATAAAACTTCAAATAATTTATCCAGATATATTAAGAATAATAAATCAAGAGTAGATAGTAATTGTAAATCCGGGGTATACAAACTCAACTGCGGCAATTGTGACAAGCTATATATCGGTAGGACATTTAGAAATTTTAATACTCGTATTAGAGAGCACAAAAGAAGTTATTCCACACAAGACAATAAATCTAATTATGCACGTCATTTAGTAGAGGATAATCACAACTTTAACGATACTGTAAATATATTACATTTGGAAAATAACCCCAGTAAAATTTAGTTAAGTAATATGTATATATATTGGTGTAGTTAGAATAATAGTTTTAGTATTTTGTGAAACTTGACAAAGGCATTGTATGCCGAAACACGTGTCGTTTAGAAAATAAAGTGTAAATCTCGAAATATAATTTTCGTTTTTGTGTTTCTCATTATGGATTTACATCAAGTATCAGCCGCAACAATTCAGTAAAATCGTTGAATCGCTGAATATGAAACTTGTAAATCTGTTTCTGCATTTCGAATTGATGCATATTGATAAATATCAATAGAGAAAACCTATTTCTTATTTTTATCTCCCGTTTATAGAAACTTCTAAATTTTTTCGTACTTGGAATTTAAATATTTGTAAAGGAAATTAAGAAAAAGTCCACCAATCGCAATTGTCTATTTAATTAAAGCATTTGTTAGGTTCATATTTTCTTAACAGTGTATTATGAAAATTGGGAAGTTGCTAAAAATCAAATGAATAATAGTTCTCGCGTTTTAAATGAATTGTTATGCCGAATGCAATAAAATTATTGTTAGAACATGTAGAAGATTAAATGAAAACAAATTGGTTTTCACGAATAGCCGAAAATTTGCAGAGTAAATCGAGTTTTTTGCATCATGAAAATTCTGAATCCCCTTACAATTTGCACCCTAACACCAAACCTGGATTGGGTTTACTCCTTGAAGCCGTACTTAATACACTCATTAGACAAATGAAACCCTCATTCTACAAAGGTGTGTGCTTCACCTAACAGCATAAATAGCATAGAAGAAGTTAATAGTAACATCTTGACTAGGATTTTAGAAGAAATATGATTGGAAGGAAAAGGCTATGACTGTGGTTAGAAGAAGTAATTATTTTAGTCTTTTAGATTTCTTTCTGTAGCAAATACTAAAATCAAAATATTAAGCCGGGTGTTCTCAGATCTAGAAAGAGAAGACATGAGAAAATTGACAAGGACAGAAGTTTTAGAAAGAAAGTGTTTGCAGGTGAATGTCGGAAATTTTTAACTAACATGATCTTATTTGTCTTCATTTAAATTTTCTTAAAGTTTTTTTTAATTTATAGAAGTATTAGCTTTATACTGTTATTATTTACTTTGGTTAATTAGTATAATATTTTTGTTTTTATTTCATCTCCAGTCACATCCTTAGTAGTAGTTTTTGGAGTTTGAAAATCACAAACTTGCAAGAAATTCGCTTATTTTATCCTATCATGAGCTCTATCAATACTTTTAATTTTCTACTAAAGCAAAATGAACTAATTAAATGTAAAATGGAATATTCATAATTTGCTTCTTGTTTTGTAGAGTAAATTAATCGATAGCGCTACTGTTAATTAAAGAACTTTTTTTTTTTATTAATATATTTTTTAACAATATCAATAGTTGACAATTGTTCATGGCACACTTCTTAAGCGAGATTTGAATAAAATTCAAAATAATTCAACATTTTTCGCATTAGAAAAGCTTCATGTTGATACAAAGACGATAGATAACAAGAACCTTACAAGATGATTTTAATAATGAAAGCATATGGTGCTATTTAATAAAAGTGAAGTTTCTAAACTTTTGAATTTTTTCCAGAACGCCCCGTATTAATTAGCAAGTTTAATTTAAATGGTATGTGCATCAGATCTCAATTGCATCTGAACAAAATTCAAATAAAATTGTTATTTCTTTTGAAGTATAGCATTGTAATAATTTGAGTTACGTCGGAATTTGTTTTCCTATAAATTAAATTACCGCAGAAATTGTAGAGACATAAAGTGATTATAAAACTCCACTTAAATTTTTAATTTCATATGAATTCATCTCAAAATAATATTCCATTTAAAATACCAAAGTTGCAATCCATTTTTGGAATAACCAGATGTGGCTGACAGCTGAAATTATTTTTGTTAAATAGTCTTGATAACCCCTAAAACTTAAATTTCCTAATTTTTAACAAATTTGTTATATATATATATATATATATATATATATATATATATTTCAACAATAATTCATCGTACCAAGCTGAATCAGCAACACGTGCAGTTAAACCACTAATTTCTATTTACTCCCCCAGTTGTTCTTGGCCGTTTTTTTTATCAAATAGGAAGTTCTCAAGAGTTAATGTATGCCACTAGTTTATGTTATATTCGACGAAAATGAGTTGTGAGTTGTAATCTAGGAACGTAAACACTGGTAAATACCATGTTGCCAGTAATATTTAGATTCCTCAATTTAATTAAATAATCCGGTTCCGCTTTATGCTCTTACTATTAAAAAGCCTATAATAGGTAATATCTATTCTATCAAAATATTCTAATAATATATATATTGTAATGTATTTGAGTTAATTGAATATTATGACATCACTAATAATGATGTAATTATGTAATGGGGTAATGTTAATCTAGTTTCATTAAATCAAAAGAAAAGTGATAAGTTAAATTGCAAGAATCTTAATATATGAAATAAATTAATAACTGAATGTAAATAACTGCAAAGAATAATAGTAAACAATGGTAGACATTGCATTATACAATTGTTACTAAAATATTACATAAACGGAAAGATTTGCAAAGACCCATCATAAAGTTAGACATCAAAAGATAAATTCAGTTGTATGGTATTATTTGTAGGTAGTAACAGATCAAAGAAGCGAATATGATAACTTGGCCTCTGATAACTTTTTTGTTTTTTCATAGAGAAAGCATTATGTCAGTGTTGGAAATCAGTTTTGCGGAAGTGAAAGCACTAATTTTTATTATGTTAGAAGTTCAGAATGTGGCAGATTACATCGAATTTATTTTATTTACAATATTTGATACTTACTAAATCAAAATAATTTATCAAGCTAGTTCTTGAGCTGGCATTGAATGCCGCATTAATAAGTCAACTAATCCTTATTAAAATGAAGTTTATCCGAATTCACTGATAATCCATAAAATTGTAAAAATTACTTTATTTCCTCTGTCTCTATTAAAAAATAAACGTTTTAGCTGCAGCAAGAATATACTTCCAATGGGCTAAGTGATGAACAACAAATATTATACATCAAATTTATGTTTTGATTTCTGAAATTTATACCTACAATTGTCCTAAAATGTTTATATAATTAACTTAGTCATTAAAAACTCATTCATATTTATTTTTGAAAATAAATTCTTTATCTTTATATAAAAAACAATTTTGAAATTAGGCAAAATGTCGTTACAGATTCTATACCTAGATTTTTAGTGATATAAAAGTTCCATAACTTAAGTTCCCATGCACCTCTCTGCTTTTGCAAACATTTAAATTGAAGATATTTTATTATACTCTGACATTATTTACTTATATAAAGCGTTTTATATTCTGGACGCTGCTCTGAACAATAGGTCTGAGTGAGCGCGTATCGTTGAAATGGTAATAATGCTAAAAACATGATAATTTCTAAGCTCTGAATTTATTAGCTAAAGTCAAATATAATCATTGGTATATAAAAAATATAATGTAGATGCATTAAAATTGAAGCCTTTAAAATTAGAAAATTGATTTTTCTGCTCTTAGTCAAATAGAGGATTGAAAATAGGACAAAATGCGATTTTTGATAATTATCAAAAATTTGGGAATGAATAACTTTGCCATTTTTAAACTAAATCCAGCTCATAAAAAACATAAAAATAAGTACTTTTCAAGCTCAATCGTGCAGTGTTTTCAGAATTTTGCATTCAGCAGAAAATAGTGTAAAATTGCAAAATGTCACTTGTTATTCGAAGTGATGTAGGTTGGCCCATAATGCATGAGATTTAATTTATAAGCTCATGCTTTGAAGACCACGAGTTTACCTAATCGTAGAAGTAGCAAAATTGGAAAATTTGTAAAACCTTATTTTTGGCAGATTTTTGAAAATAGGGAAGAAATCGACCAAAAAGGCTCTACTTTCACCTTCATATGCCCATATCTAGCTAAAAAAAATTAAGGTCTAAAATCTAAAATTTGGCATGCCTTCTTTTCTCGTATAGCTCAACAGAATAATAAAATTTGAAAGAAATCCGAGGACCATGTGCAACGACATTTTTTTAAATTCGTTGGAATGACCCATATATATATATATATATATATATATATATATATATATATATATAATATTTCCCTTTTGTTATCTGTGTTTACTTTATAAATTGAGTCCGAGAGTTATTCTATTATCACGAATGGTCCAATTCTTACTTCATCTAATTTTTTTCTATTAATTTTGTTTCCATTTTCCACAAATACTGAATCTCCTACATTAAACTCAAAATTTATCCTGTTTTTATCATACAGTTTTTTGTTATAATCATGTGATTTTATGGTATTTTTAAGAGCGATTTCCTTGTCCTTGATCCAGTTTTGTTTTGTATTTTCTTTTTCGTGCCTTAGTTCAGTAGGTAATATATTAACGTCTATACCATGCATTAAGTATGAAGGTGCAAATCCAGTAAGAGTGTGTTCTGTCTCATTATATTTTTTACACATTCCTGTGCTACTGTTGCCCATGAGACATTTTTCTTTTGTTCTTTAATTTTGCATCTAATTTTATTAATTAGTGTTTGATTCAATCATTCGTTTAAACCATTTGAGAAGGGTGAGTTTACAGCAGTAAAAATTATGCTTACATGCTTTTCGTTCAAAAATTTTTTAAAATCTCTTGAATTTATTGCAGGATATTGATCCGAAAGAATCGTGTCTATTTTTTCAGTTTCCGTAACTTTTTCTACTAGTTTCATAAAGTGGTCAACTAGAAGATGAAGATATTTTTTTGTTGATCTTGAGCCTCCAAAGCTTCCGTTGTATCTATTGACATTATCTGAAATGGATATTTTGCTGGCCCTAGGTACGACATCAATCTAAATTTAGGATGTCCTCTTGCTTTATTTTTAATACATATTGTGCATTCTCTAGAAATTCTTTTGATATTATTTGTTAAATTTTTAGCAGTATATAATGGACTTATTTTCCTTTGTAGTTGTTTTATTCCTATGTGACATAGGTCTTCATGTATTTGTTTAGCAAGTTTTATACTAAACTCTTCTGATAGAAGTATTTTATCTTTCTTTTTTATCTTTTTGTAGTATATATTGTGCTTATATATCAATTTACTTTTTTCATTTTGAACAATTTCATTTCTTTTCTGATCCTCCAAGATATTATTTAATTTTATTAAATTGACAATTTTCAATTGTTCCTCATTATTCTTATTTGAATCTAGGACTGGATTTCTACTGAGACAATCAGCTTCTAGGTGATATTTTCCTAGATTATGTTCAATGTCAAAATCGTATCTCCTAGTTCTTCGTCAGTTCTTGATTTGATATTTAGACCCTTTAATGGTTTATGGTCCGAAAAAACAGTAAAATGTTTACCAATTAGCCAGTATTGCCAGTATTTCACAAAATCTTTAATCGCTAAGCATTCTAAATATATAGCTTTCTTCCTTTTTTGAACTTCATTTAGTTTCTTTGAAAAAAATGCAACCGGTTTTTCTTCTTTGTAATCTTGTGGCTGTTTGAGTACACCGCCTATTCCCAGCAAACTTGCATCTGTGTATATATGTATTGGTAAGTTTGGATCGAAAATTGCGAGAAGTGGTTGAGAACATAATAAATTTGTAATTTTATTAAATGCTTCTTGACATTCATTTGTCCAAATGAATTTTTGATCCTTTCTTAACAAGTTATGTAACGGGTTTAACGTTATTGCTGATTTTGGGATATATTTGTGATAAAAATTTATTTTACCCAAAAACTGTCTAACATTTTTTTGGTTTTTCGGTACTGGGAAATTTTGAATTGAGATTGTCCTTCATAGGTTTAATACTATTATTCTGTATTATATGACCCAAATATATGACCGAATCCGATGCAAATCTACATTTTGAAAATTTAAGTATTAATCCTTCTTTTATTATTGGTTGAAATAGCTTTGTTAGGTGTTCAATGTGTTCGGAAAATGAGTTAGAAAATACGAGTACGTCATCTATGTAAAGTCAGTCAGCTTGTGTTTTCTTATTATGTTACCCAATATTCGCTGGAAAATTGCTGGAGCGGTTTTTAACCCAAATGGTAAATAAGTCCAGTGAAAATGGCCTTCTTGTGTTACAAACGCAGTTTTGGATCTATCAGAAATACGGAGAGGAATTGACCAAAAAGCAGAATTTATATCTAGTATTGAGAAGTATTTACAATTTCTTGTTTTAATCATTAAATCGAGTAAAGAAAATGGTTGTGACTGTGGCACAACAAGTTTGTTTAAATCTCGAAAATCCACACATAACCTTGATTTTGAATTTTCATCTCTTTTATAAGCTAATGTTACTGGTGCTGCAAATGGGCTAAATGATTCTTCTATTAGTTTTTTTTCTAATAATTTTGAAACTTGCTTTTCAATTTCTTTTTTGTCTTCAATGGAGCATCGGTATGGGCGTTTACTGCAATATGTGCTTCATAATCTCTTACAGTTCCAACATCAAATTTATCCATGGCAAATACTGATTTATAATTTTCAATCAGTTCATTTATCAAAGCTGTTTCTTCATAGTTTAAATGATTTATACATGGTTCAAAATCTTCTGGTTAGACATGTTCATTGAAATTTATTTTTGTTTCGTGTAAATCGTTGCATGATAATCTTTCTGTCACCTTTTGAATCTCATTTGTGTTCTGTTTAGATTTATAATCAGATTTTATTTTTTATATTTCCTTGGAAATATTTGAAATATCAGATTTTATTTTATCTATTTCTTCAGAAAATTTTTGCATTTCTTGATTCTCTTGTATGTGAGTAATCCTGTATGCATTCTGTGAGATTTCTAGTTTGTCATTTTGAACTAAATTAAATTTTTTTATACAGTTTAGTCCAATTAAAAAATCATAATCAAAATTTCCTTGATCTATTACAAAATCATCAATATCTTTCTCTATATTAAAATACAAATTTCAACTTTTCCATCAGGTGAACCAATAAATGTCGTTTGATAATGTTTTTATTTTGATGCAATTAGAAAGTATGACATAAAAAGGAACACAATTGGGTTTCTCTGTAAATAAAGTTTATTATATTATGAACACTATTTGCAATTGTCTTCTAAACGTTGTTTGTGGCATATTCTTGATTACTTTTATGTTTTTTTGGGCAATAACAACACAATAGAAATAAAACCACGTATATTGCAGGAATACCAAACGTTTCAAAGTCTATTCTGACTTCGTTGTCAATGGCTTTATATTTATTGATGTAGATTGCAAAATGAAAATTTGATTTATGACATTTAAAATTTGATGTATGACATTTAAAATTTTAAATGTCATAAATCAAAGAGTACCTGGCTTAACAACCTCCGAGGGATCAGCCCATTTGCTCCGTTGATGAAGAGTATGTAAATATTCCTGCGACCAACGTTTCCAGAATGCCTGACGAAAACGACTCAGTAACTGCCATCTGTTGAGACGATTAGATGGGACAGATAAAAAATCAGATTCATGAGGTGCTGTTGAAGGTTCCATTGCAAGAAACATTCCAGGACTAAAGGCGGTGAGATCCGATGGATCGTTGCTACAAGGGGTTATAGGTCGCGAGTTTAAAACTGCTTCGACCTGCGCAAATACAGTAGAAAGTTCTTCGTAGGTTAGGATTTGATCTCCAACGATACGTCTTAAGTGAGCTTTAACGGATTTAATTCCGCTCTCCCATAGTCCTCCAAAGTGAGGAGCCGAAGGGGGATTGAAATGCCCAGAAATGGTTTCTCGTTCAGCAGTAGCTCTAATAAATATTGATCTTGAACATATCGAACAATGCGAAGCTGAGCCTGACATAATTGATCCAGAGCCCCTACAAAGTACCAAATAAATTTGGTGAAGCGGTGACTTGAAGCGCCACTATACGAGCTTCAGTCATAACTAGCGGTGACCTGCTTGAGCATGAGCAAGCATGTGGCAAGCAAGCGGTAATCAACAATTGTGGAGCTTTCCACCAAAGTGTATTGCCCAATAACTCTGATGGCAAAGTGCCTCGGGAACCCAAGTCAGCGGGGTTATCACAAGATTGGATGTAAAACCAATGCGAAGAAGGAAATTTTTCCTGAATGTAAGCAACTCGATTACTGACAAATGTCCAACGGTGCGGGGAAGAACTAAGCCATGAAAGGACTATCGTGGAATCTGACCAGCAACGAATCACCTTGAACAACAAACGACTATTGAATTGCTCATAAACATACTGAGCCAACTTAGCGGTAAGAATTGAAGCACACAGTTCCAATCTGGGAAGTGACAAAGTTTTCAAAGGGGCAAGTTTCGATTTAGTCAACACAAAAAAACTTTGACGAAATCCAGATGCGGTTTCGAACACAAAACAAACAACAGCGGAATAACCTTTCTCAGAAGCATCACCAAATGCGTAAAGTTCACAACTAGAAAAGTTTTCTATAGCAAGCAGGCGAGGCAAAACAAAATACTGCAAGGTCAACACAATAGCGATAATGTCTTGCTGCAACTTGAAACCGATAAACAAACAATAATTCAAAGATAACCGATGAGGTATCATATCGGATGCATTAAACACTACACGAAGTTTGGTTGTGCTACTATCAGGTTTCAAAACACAATGATGCGGTATGTAGTAACAATCAGAAGAAGTAGATGATAGGTAGGGAACCAACTCCATATGATCAAGCTCTAAATACTCTTTGAGAAAAACACAATAGTGTTTATAAAGATCTGGTTGCTGTAGAAGACGTCTTTCTAAAGAGTAGAAACGTTGTACGGCGAGATTATACATTCCATCAAAAGCAGGAAGTGTATTTCAGAAAGAAACACAACGAATCTACCTGAATCCAATCTCCTGCATCCCTCGGAAAATATTTTTTCGCAGATAAGATCATCAGGGGACTGAACCACTGCGGTACGAACATCTTCAATTGTCCAGAACCTTTGCAGTGAATCATTTAATGATACTACATCTTCAATTTTACAAGCGAAGTTGGGTTTATGACTGAATGAGAGTCAGAGTTATGAGAATTCGAAGACACTCTACCCATAAGGATGTAACCAAACACAGTGTTAATAGCATCAGGAACACCATCCTTTCCCAGAAGGCGTCCATCCAACAAAATTTAAGAGAATATATCGGCACCTAACAAAAGGTCAATAGCGCCTGGGCTATTGAAACCAGGATCAGCAAGTTTCAAATTGGTTAGATATGCCATATTAGCCATGTTAATGGGCGCAACACGCATATCATTGCAAATGCGGGGTAAAACAATAGTATCAACAACAAAATTGCACTCACGCTTTACTATAGACCGAAGAGAAAGGGTAAGAGAGCCCTCAGCAGAGGTACTCTGCACAGAACCTAGCCCGTTGAGTTGAATTGAAGCGGGCATAGGTCGGAAGCCAAGGCGTTTCACAGCCTTGCTCGCAATGAATGATGTCATGCTACCAGAATCTAGCAGACATGCAAAGTTTGATAAGAACCGTGCTTATCTAATACCTCAACTAAAGCGGTAGATAACAACACATTTAAATTGTATGACAAAAGTGAACTATGACAAGAAGTCTGCGGTAGAGAAGTTTCGGGACTTTCAACAGTATTAATGGTACTGGATCCACCAGATGTGGAAGCCAGGTTTGCGGGGGGAGCACTAGATTCAGACCGAATTCCTGAATCACCACGATTTACAAAATGAAGCAATGTGTGATGGCGTTGTTCGCAGTTGCGGCAAGTGGATAAAGATTTACAGCGATTCGATTGATGATAATCGCCTAAGTAATTAAAACAAAGTCTAAAATCTTTAACAAACTTAAACCGCGCGGATACTGATTTCTTCAAGAATTCAGGACATTTGTAAATCGCATGATCGGATTTACAAACTAAACAATTTCTATTCGTAGTGACAAACAACGATGTAGTAAAACGGGAAGAATGTTGCTTTGAATTTAATGGTAACTGTTTGTCAACACTTAGCTTTGCCTTGCGGGATAATTCAGCATGTTCAAAGGCATCACAATGCTTCGACAAAAAATCAACAACTTTCGAGCGGATCGGAAAGTCATCTTGAGCGGTCACAGTACCATGGTAAAGTTCAAACTTAGCGGCTAAATTCTTTGGGACTCGTTTCAACATTATCTGAACAATACAAAAATCCCACTGATTTACTGGTAAACCCAAATTCTTCAGTGTTTCCAAATTATCACTGAAGTCATCCAATAACTTCCGAACCTCTGAAGGGCTATCTGAAGTTAGTTGGAGGGATTGTTCTAAAGCTGACCAATGAGAGACGCGATTAAACGAGTTCGCTTGAATTTTTTCAAAAGTGTTTCATAAGCACTCACGTAATTGTTTTGTGTTAGTTTAAAATTCTTAATAACCTCAAAAGCAGGCCCTTTTAAAGCTAACTGCAAATATTTGAACTTCTGCATAGTACTGAGTTTTTCATTATTGTTAATTAATGAATCAAACAAACCAATAAAAGTACCAAATTCCAATATGTCTCCACTAAATGAAGGCAAATCAATTCGCGGCAAAGCAACACTTTCCTGTTCCCGAGCTATATTTTGTGGCGTAGAATTCTGAACAGGTTTCATTTTAGCACAAATAGACCTAATTGAATAAAACAATTTCTCAAATTTATTGCGTATGTCATCCTCAAAGTCAAAATCATCGTTGGCTTCTGAAATTAAACCTACAATGGAATTGTGATGTTTAAAAAATTCTGAATGGATTGAATCAACCATATCAATC
Source organism: Octodonta nipae (assembly GCA_034190945.1). Classification (NCBI taxonomy): domain Eukaryota; kingdom Metazoa; phylum Arthropoda; class Insecta; order Coleoptera; family Chrysomelidae; genus Octodonta; species Octodonta nipae. Next base: position 89,917,154 of record CM067216.1, on the reverse strand, counting down.
ATGCAAAAAACAATTCAACGTTGTCACCTCTTAAGGCTTTCTCGGCAGCAAAATAAATATCTTCTAATCTTTTAAACTCCGATTGTCGATGATTTTTAAATTTACGTAAATTTTGTGCGGTTTTTGACATTTTAACAATAAATTAAAATCACTGTAACGCCACTGAACAAATCTAACACGATAGAACGAAAATACTATTTCAAAAATCTACAATTGTTTACTGTTGAAGTAGAAAATATCTGACCAAATGTCAAATATATTCAAAACGATTTAGTAAAATAACCAAACAAACGAAACGAGCTCTTGTAAGTTTTTTTAACGCGGCAAAAATATGCGAAATTTATTTCCAACGTAATGAATGAATATCCCGAACTTGCTTTCTCTTTTAACAAATAAAGAAACGAAAATTCAATGCGGTTTTCAACAATAATTGCAACGAAAACTCAGTTGTTTGATCGATAAACTTTGCACGGAATTAACTCAAATTGCAACCGGCTCGAAGTTGGACCAAATTATGTAATGTCTTCGATGGCACATTACATATAATATCCAAAAAAATGTATGAATTTGGTGTTGCGGTTTTAGTTCAATGCTGGTTCAATCCAAGTATGTAATTGACGAAGGACCTTTAGCGGAACAATCAATAAAACACGTGCCGTCGCGTAAATGACTCATCAAATAAATGTTAATCACTGACCTTTTATGTCGAAGCTCTGCAGCTGGTGTTTTCTTGTTTCTTCTTTCTTCAGAGGTTAGCCCCGCAGTGACAGGAACTGATTTTAGAGCTTCGTCTGGACAACACGTTACACAAAAAATAGCGACGTAATGTTCATTGATTGAGCAAACAAAAATGCGGGTTTAACAACAAATGATGCGCGTTTGTAAACACAAAAGAAACAAAATGAAAGCGGTTTAGCGGTTGTTACGACCGGAACTATAACTCGCGAAATCGTAACACAATAACAACAAAAAGCGGCCATCTTATGACGGAATCAAAAAAGCGTCCAAATAGCTTGGAAGTCAATACACGAAACACGAATAGTGTCTTTATTTTACACGCAAAAAACACTTGAAATTAGCATTAGCGCGACGGAAGGTTTTGGAAAAGGAGCAGAAGTTTAAAAATCAATGAAGTAATTCAATAAAATTTGAACAATACACTAAACAAATTGCGGGAACGCACCAGGCGGTCTCATGCTAATTTAAATTGAAGAAAGTAAAGTTTCTTTACATATACAGGGTGTAAACGGTTTGAGTGCAAAGATTTTGAGGATCAATACTTCAGGTCAAAACAAATCAAAAAGATTTATAACATTTTCAGAAATAAACTATAGTTTTGCCAAAAAAAAAAAAGAAAAATTAGAAGTTCTGTAGCCTTTATTACCGTGAATAATAGAATATTTCCGGCTTCAAAATGATTGTAAAGCTAAATATGTAAATACTCAATAGCGTATACACCTTTAATAACTGTATTAACAAAGAAAATTATTATTTAAACTCTAAATATTCTGTTATAATTTGCCCTACGTTTCTCCGATCAGATGTGGCAACATAGCATATACTCAGTACTACAGCTGGCCGCTGCCATGAATGCTTTTTTGCTGCCCGGTTCTTTTAAGAAAGTGAAAGTGATTTTTGCGTGACATTCGACATAGCGTAAGTTATTTGATTTTCATTTTAAAATATAAATTGGAAAAATAAATAAACTCTGTTTTGAATTGTGAGTTCGAGTGTATTATTTTGTGACAAACAGTGACAATCATACAATTAGGTAAAGACCTGACATGCTATTAATTTGTGGGGAAAGCAAATGTAATAACAAGAATTTTGAATTTTGAATATTTACTATAAGTAATCCGTTTGCTCGCCAGAGCTCTATCATAATGACATCCTGCAGGTCAAAGGTTTTTATTTGTCTAAGATAAGTAATATTAATTTCTTAGTAACAATTATTTCTCGAAGAATTTAATACATAAAAGAACTACATATAAGAAATGTTTTGTTTAATATAGTTTGTATCGCATTATTTTTGTACCATAATGTAAACAACTTTGTATCCTCCCTTCTTCAACTTGATGCATAAAATAAATCGCCAAATATAAATATTCATTTCAATACATAGATATTAAAAGGGTACATTTTTGAAAATAATATTTCATAAAATTTTATATACCTAAATAAATCTACCGGCACTCGAAACTATGAAATTATTTAATACAAAAAAATAACAGGTGTTCATTTTCTTGTGGTGACTCATTCCTTTATTATTCACGCTACAAGCAAATCTCATTTTTAGCGCGACGTTGCCACATTGACAATAATTTACTTAATATGTATTTCAAATTTTCTTGCTTATTAAGGCCTTTAGACCATAGTGTTATAAGAGTTTTTTGTTTTGTTTGGTGGGTACTATCTGCACCTAAAATATATGCACTCAAACTATTTACACCCTGTATATATATATATTTTATATTACGATTTTCAAAATTCACTTTTTAAAAACAATTTATTTAATTAAATACAAAAATAATAATAACAACTTTCAACTATAAGAATATAAGTCAACTAATCATCTAACGACTGAAGGTCCTACACTAGTATTTATAACATTACAAAATGATGAGTCGACACGCGTGTTAAACAAAGACAATTTAAGCGTGTCGTTTCAAAATGGATGGTCATCAGTTTTTATGTGAACTGAAAAATAAGAAGTGTACAGTTTTGGTTACCAAGTATAAATGAAAAAGGTCGAACGTGATAAAAATTACTAACAAGTATCATATTACAATGTGTGAATAATGACAGTATTTGACCTTATAATTAGAAGTTAATTTAATATAAAGTCTGTTTAAATACTTATATAACAACTCCGTTTATCCTGAAAAAGTTGATGCTGTGCTTCAACTTTTCAAACCATTTTTGTGAGTTCTGTATCTTCGATGGGTTCCTGGAGTCGAATACTTGGACGTCGTCTGGGAAGGAATCTGAAGTTTCTGACTTGACTACATGGCATTGGTGAAGGTGACGGTGGATCGTCGCCGTTTGTTGTTATGGCCAACAATCTGGATTGTCTTCTTGGTTTGCATTTATAGAAAATGTAGATAAGGATTAGTAAAACGATTAATGTAATTGATAAAATTGTGAACCATGGCATGTGTTTTTTAATAAACGGTTGGTTTATTAATTTGTCTAGCTCTTCTGAATATTGGTTCAACTTATGTTGAGCTATGTTGAGGTCGTCTGCATCGATCTTGTTTAGTCTGAGTGGCTTTAGATCTGGGACATAGTTTTTCGGTGGTATAGATTTGCAGCAGTTGTACGGTATTTGAATTGGATGACTCTTGTATGTAATATTTTGGAAATTGTCAATCAGTTTGCTTGAATGAATTCGAGTGTTGCCAATGAATGCGTTACAATCGGCCTGCAAATTTAGGACTGAGTTTGTTGTAATTGTTAGTGTTACAACGCTGTTTCCACTGCACTTTATGGTGATAGGTAAAAGGTCAGAAACAGTAATTAGCCAAAAGTTTGAGCTAATCTTATATACATTGTAGTCCTTGGCGTAGAATATGGAAGTCTGACAAACCTTTGGAAGGAACGTGGACTGCTTCAACAGCTGGGCCTCACAAGTTGAATCGCTATCTATAGGATACGTGAGAACGTCTGAACATATCCATTGAACTTGGCTTAAGGACTTGCAGTTGTCCAAGTTCCGAAATGTAGTATACAATAGTGAATCATCGTTTTTCGCAATATATTTGGTTGTGGTTGGTAAAATGTGATGAAACCCTGTTCGGTCGTCAAGTATCGGAATTGGGTATAAACGAAAAAGGGTAAAAGTTTCAGGGTTTACTAAGGGGATTCTTAATACAAAAATTATTTTCGTGTCTAATTGAAATGCTTCCAATTCGATGATGTCGATATATTGTGCAATATTATGGGCATTAATAGATAAGGGCAAATTGTTTTTGTGCAAAGAGTGAGAGATAATTTGAAGTGAGTCGACCAAATCTGCCGGTGTAATGATTGAACTATGTAACATTTTAATGCGAGCGAAAGATATTGCCGATAATACATCATTAAGGGCATCTTGAATAAAGACATAGCTTTCCATTAATGATTCACATAAATCTAGAGTTTTGACAAGTGTCTCAAAGAACTGAAGGTCGTCTGAAATAAAAGCAATGGCTTGCCTGATTTCATTAATATTCTTATTAAAGGTTTCTTCGTCTATTTGTAGTTTACGAACCGTTAAATTAAAATTTTTGATTACGGAAGTCGTAACAGAGATTTGGTTCTTCAGTAGATTTTCGATTTGTTGTTCGTCATGAGTAATCTTGTTGATACAATCATTAAAATATTGACCATCGTTTGCATCCAGAGTGCCAGTTATTGATTTCCAAATTGTTCCTAATCCATTAATAAGTCCGCGTTTCTGTCTGTTTAAGTGAATTTTGGTGTCCGCGAATATTTCTTGATATTTCAAGTTTACTGTGTCTGATATTTGTTTGAGAAGGCTGACGTGTGTTTGTACTTGTGGTTTGAATGAACTAAGTAGAGTAGTTAAATTTGAATGGATAGTGTCAACTAAAGTATTTAGTATTTTGTCATTATTGGAAATTGCGTCACCGAATGGGTGGAGATCTTTGTAGACAAGCAATGTCCACTTGTCATTCGAAATTTTGATGCTTCCTTCTTCATGAAAGAAGAGTCCTACGGTGTTGTTTATAGGTGTTATCGTATATTGAGATGTTGCGATTGTGAAGAGTCCGAGGAGTCTGAAAAGAAGTAATTTTCACTCAAAATACGGTTTCAATCTGTCAAAATTTGCTTTTGTAGATTGATTTGTCTCGGGATTTAGTAAGATTGCAGAATTTTGAAAGAGTTCAGTTATTTGGAAAGGACCATTAAATTTATTTTGTGATTTACTAGAAATTTGCGATTCTTTCAAATATACTTTATCGCCTATGTTATAATTTGGTCGGTTTTCAGGTACGTGTTGGTCGAATCGAGTTTTTGCCTTTTCTTTTTGTTGTTCAGTTTTTGAACGCGCTAGTTTGTAAAAGTACTCCATACGATTGTTGAGATCTCTTACGTATTTGGAAATGAGGTTCTGTTGGTTATAAAGCGTTTCCGGGGGTCTACTAGACGTGTGGCCAAAAATAAGCTCGTAGGGTGTAAAGCCATGAGTTTTATTTTTGGTGTTGTTATAAGTAATTATTGCGTATGGCAAAACGTTAAACGGATGTTCGTCTGGGTTTTCGGCTATATTTGCTCTGATCATTTCTGATAATGTTGAGTGGAATCGTTCAATGGAACCGTTGGATTGTGGGTGACCCACACTTGAGAATGTAAGTTTTATGTTGTAAAGCTCACAGAGGTCTTTCATTAGAACATTATCAAATTCACGGCCGCAGTCGCAATGAATTCGCAACGGGGTGCCGTAATGTTGGAAATAAAGGATAAACGTGTTAACGACGGTTTTTGCTGTTTTATCCTTTATTGGATATGCCTGTGTGAATTTTGTTAGCTCGTCTCTAACTGTCAGAGCGTAATTTCTCGATGGGTATTCGAAAACGTCGACATTAATTCGCTCGAAAGGTGTTTTCGCCGTTTCTGTTATAACTAAAGGAGAACTTAGGTTTTTTCGACATGTTTTCACCTTTTGACAAATTTTGCAAGATTTGATGAAATTTTCTACGTTTTTTGTTAAACCGGTCCAATTATATTTTTCCTTTATTCGTCTGACCGATCTTTGTCTGCAAAGATATAAGAAAAGGTTTCGAGAATTGGAAGTTCCAAATTGTTTTCGACATAGTACGTTGTTTCGGGATCAAATTTATTCTGTGATTTGTAAATGATGAAAAACAGAAATTGAACGACTGTTTCTGGGTCAAATGGCAAGGGGATTATAAAGTATTTACGATTTTTAACTGATTTACTGGCAAAGGTGTTGAGAGAATAGTTTTCAAAGTTAATATCTTCTTCGAAGATATCATCCATGATCCAATCGTGGAGATCAGTTAACTTGTTTTGCCAAAAGAATGTAATAATTTGTTTATGAGTTTTGTCGAGAAGTTGAGAATTTGTCGTTTCGATTTTCGAGTAGTCAATTAGAGATCTTGTTTTATATAAGTCGACAAATTTGTTAAATTCGTTAGTTAGTAGTTCGTCATTAAGTTCGGGTTCTTCGGATTCTTGTTCACCTTCGTCTTCTGAGTCGGTGTCATTGAAGGCGTGGATTTTTGACTGAAAATTGGCTATTTGGTGGAAGTGATTGATTTTAATTCGCGATAGAGCGTCTGCATTTTTGTTTATCTTTCCAGGTTTGTGTTCAATCTTATAATTGTACTCTTCGAGTTTTAGTCGCCATCTGGCAAGTCTACTGCCTGGATCTTTGATCGAGAAAAGCCACGTAAGCGGGCGGTGATCGGTAATTAAAGTAAACTTACGGCCAAATAAATACGGAGGAAAGTGTTTTACTGCCCACACTATGGCAAGCAATTCCCTTTCGATGGTAGAATATCGAGTTTCGGCCGCACATAAAGTGCGAGAGGCATAAGCAATAGGAAGATCTTTTCCTACAGGACCTTGCGAAAGAACTGCACCAATCGCGAAAGCGCTGGCATCCGTGGTGAGAAGAAACGGTTCTTCAAAATTTGGGTAGTTGAGAATGGGGTCTGAAATGAGAGCTTTCTTTAAGTCGTTAAATGATGACTTACAATCAGAATCAAAGAAGAATCTTGCATCTTTTTGGAGAAGTTTTGTAAGTGGTTTTGACATTTTGGCAAAGTTGGGGATGAATCTTCTATAGTATCCGGCCAATCCTAAGAAAGATTTAATGTCTTTTGGATTTTTTGGTTCTGGGAAATTTTGGATGCAACTGACTTTTTCGGGGTTCGGTTTTACACCTTGTTGCGTAATTAGATGACCAAGATACGCTACCTGTTTTCTTAAGAATTCACATTTGTCGGGTTGAATCTTAAGATTTGATTTGCGAAGACGTTTGAAGACTTCGGTCAACCGTGAAATGTGTTCGTGAATTGTTGGGGAGTATACAATGATGTCGTCCATGTATACTAGACAACGTTCAATTTGAATTCCAAGGAGGATGTTTTCCATGACACGTTGAAATGTGGACGGGGCGTTTTTTAAACCGAACGGCATACGAACAAAACTCGTAATGGCCGTTTTCGACTGAAAATGCTGTCTTGGGGATATCTTTGGAATCGATCTCTATCTGATGAAAACCGGAGGCGAGATCTAATGTAGAAAAATATTGGCATTTGCTTAGTTGATCTAAAAGATCGGAGATGTTAGGCAATGGATATTTGTCGTCTACTGTGACTTCGTTAAGTTTCCTGTAGTCAATGACGACACGCCATTTTTGTTTGCCTGAGGCGTCTAGCTTTTTGGGAACAACCCAAACTGGGGAAGACCACGGGGAAGTTGAGTGACGAATGATACCTTGGTTGAGCATTTTGCTTACTTGGTCTTTAACCTCTTCTTTATGTACCTGAGGGTACCTATAAGATTTAGTAAAGATGGGCCTGGAATTACTAGTCTCGATTGAATGCTTAATTTCGTTGGTAAAGGATAGTGAGTCTCCTTCTAAGTAAAATATATCCTGGAAATCTAAGCAAAGGTTGGTAATCATGTCTTTTTCTTCGTCGTTTAAATGTTCAGTCCGGAGTTGTTGTCTTATGAGTAAGTTTCTGTCGATATCTGGAGTTTCGTACGAGTCGTTAAAGTTAAAACAGGGTTGTGTTTGTACAAGGGGTTCTATTGTTATGTTTTCAAAGTTAATTGTTTTTGGGATGGCGTTGGCATTGATAACTGAAGTTAGAAATTCCCCGTTATGGTTTACATATACCAAGGAATTGGGTAGTCTGACTTTCTCTTTCTCGATGGTATGTAAAACAGCGTCGGTGTTGGAAAGGTGACAACGTAGTTTACATATTTTTTCTGTACGAGGTTCTATAGAAATATAGTTTGAGAAATTTTTTTGAGACGATGTGTTGGGGACTGTCGAGGGAGTGATATCTGAAAGGGGCAAGGAGGAGACCTTGTGAAGAGTGATATCTTTGAAATTTGTCTTGAGTTGTTTAGATTTTAGATCGATTACACATTCATAATGTTCTAAAAAATCTAACCCTAAAATGCCATCAAACTCGATGTCGAGGTTACATATGAATACTTTATGGGGGTTACCATGAGTGAATGGTATAAGGGTTGACTGAGAAATGGGGATCTTTTTGTCTGTAATTCCCTGAATAACGACATTTTCCGGGAATCGTTCAGAATAATTTCTGACGGTATGCTCTTTAAAGATAGAAATTCCTGCGCCAGTATCTATTAGTAATTTATAGTTTCCAGTCGCATCGTTAATATAGTACAGATTTTTGGAGTTTACAGTATGGAGAGTAGTTACAGAAATGTCTGTTCCGGAAAGTTTATATTCGGGTTCAGGTCGTCGAGATTGATAGTTTGGATCTGTGTTGCGAGGCTGGTCGTTATGTCTGGAGGGTGGTCTAAATTTGGAAGAGATAGAAAATCCTGATAGTTTTGATTCTCTAAGGGATCTAAATCGACAGTTTGATAGTTATCAGCAGTATGATAATTAATATTAATTGCTTCTGGATTGCATGACTGACTATAATAATCATATTCCCTTTGATCATCAGTGCTATTGTAATCATCGTAGGGTTGATTATTAACTGTATAATAATCATCGTCCTGGTTAGGGTAATTCGTATAATTTAAGTGATGTGTTTTATTTGGATTTGGGCGAAAACCGGGATTCCGTTGGATGACCGATTGGCGTGGTTGTTGCGTACTTTGCTGAAACGTTCTTGGCTGGTTAGAGAACTGGTTTTGTCTGAAGGGTGACTGATTTTGCCTAGGTTGTTGATTCTGATTTTGTGAGAAATTATTAGTAAAAGGGTTTGGTCTAAAATTATTATTATTGCCGCTACTATTGTTATAGACTGGTGTCTGGTAGTTTCGAGAGCGACATTCGGACGTGTGATGTCCGAATCTTCCACATGATAGGCACTTATTAATTTGCGGATTAGGCTTTCGAAAGGGTTGATTAGGCTTAGGGGGAATTTGTTTAGGTGTTTTTTGGTTTTCGAAGTAGGACAGTTGTAATTCACGCCTAATTCGTACGTGGGCTTCTAACAGGTCTTTCGGGTTTCCGGCGCGGATGATTTGCCCTAAACGCGGTTCTAAACCGGTCAGAAGAGTGTTCAGCGCCATAGTGTCTATTAGACTCGTTTGGGCTGCCTTCTGATCTGCATTCAAATTCGAGGTTTTCTGAATATTGGCATACATTTTTGCAGTAAGTACTTGCAATCTGTTATAAAATGTGAGAGGCGATTCGTTGGGAAGTTGTCTTAGACGTTGTAAATCTTGTATGAGAGATGTCAAATCTCTAGAATCACCGAAATGAGAGTTTAAAAGTTGTTTAAGTTCCAAATAGGACGCGGGGTTGCGTGAATTAATTAATTGGGCCGCTCTGCCTTTCAGCTTATTTTTAATGTGTATAAGTAAAAGATAGCGTTGGTCGCCCGTTGACATATTATACGCGCAGTCGCACGCATCAGTGAATGTCCCTAGCGAGATTTGATCTCCCTCAAACTCAGGGACAATGGAAAAGATTTCTGAAAGCCGGTAGGGTTCAGTCTCCGGATCTGCTGAAGTTTGGGGAGATGCCATTATTTCGGTTGATTAAAAATATACGGTAATAAAAACGTTCAAAATTAAAGAAAATATCTAGAATTATCAAAACGTTTACCACGTTTTTGTTTTAAGAATGTAGAAGATTACAAAATTGTGCACAAAGTAAAATAAACCCAAATGGAAAATAGTACAATTCGGTTTAAAATGTTCCGGGATATTGAACGTCCGAACAGTAAAAATAAAATAAAATCAAAATTATATATTGGTAAAACAAATATTTGCGAGATGATTACTTAATTGTTTGTACTTACATTAATCGAAACATCGAAGTTGCCGTGTTCTACGTGTTGTAGTTGGGACGTCTCGAGGTTCTTTTCTTCCTTCAAAGGATTGGAATCCACCGCTACCAGTTAAGCTTTTCTTCTAACGCCGGTTCTAGCAGCGTAATGGAATCCTACTGACTGCGCCACTTTTTATATTACGATTTTCAAAATTCACTTTTTAAAAACAATTTATTTAATTAAATACAAAAATAATAATAACAACTTTCAACTATAAGAATATAAGTCAACTAATCATCTAACGACTGAAGGTCCTACACTAGTATTTATAACATTACAAAATGATGAGTCGACACGCGTGTTAAACAAAGACAATTTAAGCGTGTCGTTTCAAAATGGATGGTCATCAGTTTTTATGTGAACTGAAAAATAAGAAGTGTACAGTTTTGGTTACCAAGTATAAATGAAAAAGGTCGAACGTGATAAAAATTACTAACAAGTATCATATTACAATGTGGGAATAATGACAGTATTTGACCTTATAATTAGAAGTTAATTTAATATAAAGTCTGTTTAAGTACTTATATAACATATATATATATATATATATATATATATATATATATATATATATATATATATATATATATATAGAGCAACACAATGGCTATCCCAAAATTTCGATGGGTGTAACAAAAAAGGCGGCCTCGAGAAGGTGCCTCAAAACGCTCTGGTAACAAAGACATAATCCTCATGGCATTCAGGTGTGTACTACACTGGGTATTTAAAGGACAAGTTGCGTACTTTAGTTTAGTTTACATTGCGGTGTGGATTGAATCGACACAAGAAGTCAGCTGTATTACTCATAGTGTTAATAAACAGTGGATTTATTAGTTAAAAATAAAGACGTTGAAAGTTTAAAGTGAAAATTTGTGTAAATTTGATTTGAACCCACAGAATCTATTGACATATGAAGGCATCTCTAAATTTTCCACTAACAGAGGAGTCAGACAAGGCAACGCAATATCACCAAAACTATTCACAGCGGCGCTAGAAATTATTATTCAGAAGTTAAACTTAGAGGAACTTCAAGAACAAATAACACAACTTAACGCAGCAAGCAACGAAAGAGGCCTTAAAATAAACATCAAGAAAACACGAAAATAATGTAGAACGAATTGGTAAACACTCAAGATATCGCAATAGATAACACAAACCTGGAAGTAGTAGAAGAATATCTATACATGTGTCATTATTACACACAACGGGTTCGCTACTGCCAGAAATAAATAGACAAACTTGCATGGAAGACATTCGGAAGAAATTCAATCATCTTCAAATCTCGAATGCCAGTCGACTTCATGAAGAGAGTGTTTGATCTATGTGTTCTACCAGTGCTGACATACGTCTGCTAAACTTGGATTATGAAAACTGAAATTACACATCAATTCCAAGTTACACAAAGGTCTATGAAAATATTCATCCTAGGAATAACAAGAAGAGATACGAAATCAGACCCAGGTATTAGAAGTAATCCACAGAATAAAATCCCTGACATGGCAGTGGGCAGAATATCTGGCAAGGCGACAAGATAACAGATGGACAACAAAAATCCCGGAGTGGTATGGTGTTAAAAAAACAAGGAACCGCCCTAATATAAGATGGGACCATGACATTAGGAAGACCTGCTCCCAAAAACCTAAGAAGATAATATCAGGGAAAAAACTGAAAAACAAATATGTAAGACAATGATATATATATATATATATATATATATATATATATATATATATATATATGTTATATGCAATATATCAGCACTTAGTTCACACAGTCGAAAGTCAACGGAATTTAAAGCGTACGTGACTTCTCAGGGATATCAAATTTCATCTTGAATTATATGCAAACAACTTCCCGGAAACCTACACGAGTCCGTTTACCCAGTAAAAACGCTGACTTGCATCAGCACTTTTGCCAATGTTATAAAAGCAACTGGAAACGTTCTCGTGTTGTCATTCAAATAATCTCAGTTTTAGTATTAAGTTATTCAAGTAGTTTAACTACTTTAATTGTTCAATTTTAATTTTGTATGTTTCTAAATAAATATATTTTTTTAAAAAGTGAATTGAATCAAATTGTGCTCTGAAAAAAACATTTTACCTGACGTTCCGCCAAAATCTCATTTGGCATTTTCAAACCTGAAAATCTGAAAATAGGATGAAGATATTTATAGAGTAGCTTTCTATTTATTCGGTCGTGCCAGATCGTAACCTGTGTGATGATTGTTCAGATGCGTTGCCGTTAGTGGTCTTTATTGCTTTACCTGCTAATCACCTTAGGATGTGACCACCCGTCGCGCTGTTTATTGTCCCTTGTGATTGTTTTTCATATTAGGATTAGAATTATTACTAAGAGTTTTATGATACGATTTTTGTAAAAGTGCCTTCCACGTTTTTGGCAAGTTTAAAGCGTCGTCTCCTTTAATTAATTCCCCGATTTTTTAAATTTCGATAGGTTCCCGTATTTGCCTATTTCGGCAACGTAGAAAATCACTGAAGCTATCGAAATAAAGACCACTAACGGCACCGAATATGAACAGTCATCATATAGGTTACGATCTCGAATGAAGGTATAAATAGAAAGCCACTTTCTAAATTTCTTCATTCTGTTTTCAGATTTTCAGCTTTGAAAATGCCAAATACGATATTGGAAATTCATTCGCGTAGTTGATAACTGATCCCTGCCGGGATCGATGGTAAAATGACGACGTTTCGGCAGAGTCACATCTGCCCTCTTCATGTCGGTTCGCATAATTCTCGTAACCTTCTGCTTTCGCTTCTAGTTACTCGAATACTGGCAGGGATTAGTTATCAACTACGCGGAAGAATTCCCGGAAACCATCTAATACATATATATATATATATATATATATATATATATATATATATATATATATATATATATATATATATATATATATATATATATATATTGCTATAAACTCCGTGGGTTCAATTAAATATAATTAAAAAAAACTAATATTCACTCTCACTTTCTAGAAATTTTTATTTACATCAAATATTCACAACAGCTGATTCGAATATCTAAATAATAACATAACACGAAATAAGCTCTTCGCAATAACTAACTGACTCCTGCGATGATGGGCCGCTCCTTTTAAAATCAGCATCGATTTCTCTCGTACAATCGAGTGTCAATTTTACAGTTGTAGAGTTATTTCGAGATACGTTTTTTCCATCCGAACCTTCTAGCTCTCCATTTTTTTATCCCAGCGATTGATGTCTCATCGGAAGAAAACCAGGGACGTACTAGATAAATTTTTATAACACTGCCCTCCGTTTAATTCTGATCGTCCCGATCAGAAACATCCTCTCCATGGTAGGGAGCGAGTCGATCTAAATGGACCATCTTCAACTTAGCCCTGGGGTTTCGACGGATCAGGTAGACGACGTCATTAAGCCTCTTGAACACCTCGTATGGACCATATCAGACGGGTGTAAGCTTTGGAGATTTACCCTTGCTCCGTTGGGGGTTGTACAGCCAGACTTTGTCCCTCTCTAAAACCCGACTGAATTGGTCTTGAGGTCGTATCGCGTTTTCATCCGGTCACTGGTGGCCAAACATCTGCGTTCGGGCCTCTTGGATGGGTATCGCATATGCCTCTGGCCATTTGCTGAAGTAATCCTGTGCTACCAAAATGTATTTGTTGCCCCTCTCAGACTCGGGAAACGGACCGGCGACATCGATGGCAATTTTCTCAAATGGGACGCATTCTGCCCTTGGTCTGGGTCTTCGGGCCCTTACTGGCTGCACAGGTGTCACATTTTTCTGGCACCAAGCTCTGACGTCGTCGAAGTAATTTACCCAGTAGTATCGGTGGCGAACTTTGTCTAGGGTTTTATTCATGCCCAGATTGCCCCCGGTAATCCTATCATGTACTTCGACCAGGATGGCTGGTACCTTTTTCTTAGGAACAACCAGTTGGGACTTGGTTTCTCGGCCATCAGTGCTTTCCCAAACTCGCTTGAGTATTCCATTCTCTACTCTTAGAGAGTCCCATTGAGCTCATAACGATTTCAGCACGCTCGAGTATCTAGCTACCTCGTCCCATCGTGGCCTGGGTGCCTCTCTCGTTTTGAGTGACAAGATTGGTTCGATGTCTGGATCAGCCATTTGGTCCTGGATGCACTGTTCCGTTGTCCAGTCTTCATTTGCCTGCACTCGGATCTGTCTGATGGAAATACCCTCTCTCTGTTCCGTCTTCAGACAATGTCCGCATTCCGCTCTACAGGGTCTTCTGGATAGGGCATCGGCATTATTGTGCAAACGGCCGGCACGGTGTTCCACATTAAAATCGTATTGCTGTAATTTCTCCATCCACCTGGCCAGTTGTCCTTCCGGTGTCTTCATGTCCAGCAGCCATTTGAGGGCGGCTTGATCTGTTCGAATTAAGAAATGACGACCATAGAGGTATATGTGGAAATGGTCTACAGCCCTTATTATTGCAAGAAGATCTTTTCTGGTTCGAGAATCCACTGTTGTAGTACTCGATCACTCGATCTCTTCACCATCTTGCAACTGGGATATGACGGCACCCTCGTTGGTTCCTCACTTGGAAACAACGTGGCCCAAAAACTCTACTTCTTTTTGGAACAAGGAACAGTCTCATGTTGGCGTTTTTAATTCTGGAGAATACTTTGCCCAGGTTCTTCAGATGGTCGTCGAATGTCTGACCCATGACCAGAATGTCGTCGAGGTATACTAAGCACGTCCTCCATATTAACCCGCTCAGAAAATACTCCATTAGCGGGAGCATTACATAACCCAAAGGACATGACCGTGAACTGAAGCAGTCCTTTACTTGTGGAGAACGCTGTTTTCTCTCTGTCGTTTTCGTGTAGACCAACCTGCCAATATCCACTCTTTAGGTCTAGTGTGGAGAACCAACGGGAGCCTGCTAGTGAGGTCAGAGTGTCATCGATTCGGGGTAGTGGATAGCTGTCTTTCTTCGTGACATCATTCAGCTTTCTGTAATCCACGCAAAATCGGGTGGTTCCATCCTTCTTTTTAACTAGTATGACGGGAGCAGACTCCATTTTGTAACATGGACTCGATGTTTTCCTCGACTACCTGTTGTTGCCCCAATGGTAGTCGTCTAGGTGGTATTCTGATGGGTTGAGCCTTTCCGGTATCTATTCGATCCTGGATGATGTTGGTGCGACCGATGGTTCCATCTTGACTGTTAAAAATTTGCCAGTGCTTTGTGATAAATTGCTTGGCTTTCTTCTGGTTCTCTGGTGTCAGGTGTGTCAAATGGTCACCAAACTGTTGTAGGAACTCTTTACTGGGCCCTATCTCCTTCACCGAAGTCTGGTACTCTTCTTCGGAATTGATGATGGTCTCTACTGGCTCGAAACAAGCTATCTCCTGACCATTGGCAATTCTGATGTCGTTGTTGGACAAATTCTGGACTCTGATTAGTATATCTCGTCCGGTTTTAATTATAGCCCGTCCAACTAAGTAGTCATGAGCTGAGTGTACGGGTTCTACCATTCCAACGCAGCTCCCATGAATAATCTGTTGCTGTCTAGCTGCCCCTGAATAATCTGTTCCGTTCGACCGGGAATTCTGGCTGAGGGTAACATTTGTGAGATTTTGTATAGTGGTTTGTAGACTGTTTTCACCTTGTGCTTATGGAGAAGCTTCCCAATCCTACCGGTGACCGTGCTGATATGTGGCAAATATGCTACTGATTTATTAGGTAACAATTCGTTCTTAGGAAGGGGATTTTGGGGACGAGAAATGGAATTGCGAATCTCTCGTTTACTGCAGCCGTTGTTTAGTAGGCTACCTTCTACGCAAGCTAACTCCCTTCTCAAACTTTTGGGTTAAGAAATAGATATAGCTCGATGCACCAGGGAGTTCACGACTGACCGTTTGTGAGATGGATGATGATGGGACCGGGCGTGCAGATATCTGTCGTTATATGTTGGTTTTCTGTATACAGAGTGGCCCAGGCGACCATTTGGCAACCGTGAAACCAACACGTCCAGGAAGAGCGGGGATAACCCTAAAATTAAAAAAAAAACATCCGCATAAATATCTCTATTTGTCTTTGAGATATACCATAAACAAAAGAAAAAAATATCGGATTTCGAAATGTGCACTATTTCAACACACATTTCCACCCCTATAATAGTGGACGGTGACACTCTAAATAATTTTCACTTAATCTATATAACCTAAGATTCAATAATAAAAAAATATGTCGATATCTCTATTTTTGCTAAAGATATTAGGTTTCCGTTAAAACCATTTCACCCATAGTGCAGCGCACCATCTTATTCGAAGTACCTAATTTCGGAGAACTGAAAACAAAAAGATTTTGAGGCGAAGTGGATAAAAAGCTAAGATAACACTGATACTGAACCTGACCTGGAAACAATTTCACGGAGGAAGTGTTTATTGTCCACCGATAACGTATATGGCGATTAAATAATCTATGTTTACATAGGCTAAAATGCCGCACTTACTACATCCATTGTGTCAAAATCTATTGAGGGGCAAAATGACTTTTCCCGAATCTTTTAACACACCAGTTTCTCTTTCCATTTTACTTAAGGAAACTTCCCCGCTGTTAACATTTTTATAATGTTCATATCCTAAAAGAATACAGACTACTTATTAAAAATATATATACATTTTATATTCACTTTGATTCAATTCACTATTTAAAAAAAATTATTTATTTAGAAACATTTAAAATTGAACAATTAAAGTACTTGAATAACTTAATACTATAAATGATATTATTTGAATGACAACACGAGAACGTTTCCAGTTGCTTTCATAACATTGACAAAAGTGCTGATGCAAGTCAGCGTTTTTACTGGGTAAACGGACTCGTGTAGGTTTCCGGGAAGTTGTTTGCATATAATTCAAGATGAAATTTGATATCCCTGAGAAGTCACGTACGCTTTAAATTCCGTTGACTTCTCGACTGTGTGAACTAAGTGCTGATATATTTTGCATATAACAACTCCCCTTACATATCAAAAGTTGATGCTATAACATCAACTTTTAGGAACAGAAACATAAAATAATATAAAATGATGTTTGAATGGTATGAAGAATAATAAGTAATAAATGTATAAAATATGAATAAAATAAAGTAATAGGTAAAAATCAAATTGATATTTGTAAAATAAAATCAAAATATGTTAAAATAAATGAGCAATAAAATAATACGAGTAATAATTAAATGCTTAACCTAAACATATCAAAATAAAATATAAAGTAAAAGGAAATGTGAATAAAAATAATGTGTAGAAAAATAAAAGGTTAATGATATAAATCAATATTAAAAATGGTGTTTTTAGAGAACATAAAGGGTATACCTAAACTTGCGTCTCTAAGCTTTGTTCTGTTTTCAAAACAGGCCTAAGCTTGGGGAAGAATTTGAGTCTTGGCTGAGGCACTGAAGTCTGGTCAGGATTGCAGTCCTTTGGAGGTTTTACCATCCTCTTTTTGACAGCTTGGAAGGTGATGAGTGCTGCTATGATCATGAGAGCAGCTATGGTTGTATAGTTAAACCAAGAGATATTTTTGGTTACAAACGGCTGGTTTATGAGACCATCGAGGTCTCTGGAATATTGTTCCAATTTGTGATTTGCTACGTCTAATTTTTCTACGTTAAGCGTGTTCAGCTTCAGGGGCTGAAGTTCAGGAATTATAATTTTTTCTGGCACTGCGTCGCAACAGTTGAGCGGCACTGTTACTGGTTGGAAGGTTTCTAGAACATCGGTTTGTTTACCAGATTCGGCTTGAACTTTTGTAATTCCTATAAACGCACTACTCTCTGATTGAAGAGTCAATATGGAGTTGAGGGAGATTGTAAGAGTTTTTGGGTTTGTTTGAGCGCAATTCACTGTAACACTTATGGGTTCAGAAGTAATTATGAGCCATGTATTGGGTTCTAGTTTTTGAACGTTGTATCCTTGAGTGAATATTAGTGAGCTTTTACAGTTGTCGGGTACCTTCTGGACATTCTTTAGAAGTTGAGCTTCACATAACGCGTTTTTGTCAATAGGATATGCGTAAAGTTCAGAACACAATTTCTTACGAGTGGATAACGGTTTACACGCACTTAAGTCTTTGATCGGAATAAACATTAAAGAATCATCATTTTTTGCAAGATATTTTTGAGTGAAGGATAGCATATGATGTAAACCTGTTCTTTCAGCGTATATAGGGATAGGATATAAATGAAAGACTGTGTAAGGATGTTGTTCGACTAAAGGGATTCTTAACACAAATATAAGATCGGTATATGTTTGAAATGCCTCTAGTTCAATAATTTCCATATATTGTGCGATGCTCGAGTACTTTACAGCCAATGGAAGGTTACTTTTGACTAAATTTTGCGATATTAAAATTGAAGAGTGAATTATTTTCAGACGCGCGAATGTCATAGAATTTAAAACATCATTTAAATTATCTTCTAAGTAGAGATAATTCTCCATAAATTTTTCACACATTTCAAGTAGTGCGAGTTTTGATTCGACGTAGGCGACCTTATCATTAATTTTTCCGATAGTGTTTTCCAGCTTTATCATGTTATCGTTAAAAAGTTTCTCGTCAATTCTAAGATTTTGGATAGTTTCGTTGAAGTTTTTAATTACGGATGTGGTGACCCTTGTTTGGTTTTTTTGTAAGTTCTCAATTTGAAGTGGGCCTTGATTTAAGCGGTTTATGCTTTCGGTAAAGTATTTTCCGTCGGCGGCGTCTAAATTGCCGGTGATTGCCTTAAAAAGGGTACCTGCCCCATCAAGTATACCTCGTTTGTGTCTTTTAGTGTCCATGTGAATATCAGTAAATTTCTGTTTGATTGAGTTACAAATTTGATTGAGAAGGTTAATGTGAGTTTGTACGTCTGCGCGAAAGTAGTTCATAGCAAAACAATTAAAGTTAACAGTTTTTACAAGAGTTTGTAATATTCTGTTATTTGTTGTAAATACTTGTTCTAGTGTAGAAATGTTTCTGTGTACTAAAAGTGTCCATTTATCATTGGATACAGTTATTTCTGCTTCGTTATGGAAGTAGATACCTAAAGTATTGTTTATTGGTTGTATTTGAAATTGGGGTACTGCTGACCCGAACAGCAGGCAAAACCTGAAACAGAAATTAACTTTCTGAGAACGGTTTCATTCGGTCGAAATTTACTTTTGATATTTGGTTAGTTTTAGGGTTTAGTACTGTTGCGGAGTTTCTGTGAATCTCCAGGATTTCGAAAGGACCATTGAATTTATTTTGGAGTTTGTCCTTGATCTGGGATTCTTTAATATAGACTTTATCGCCTATTTGATAGTTAGGGAGATTTTCAGAAACGTGTTCATCAAATCTGACTTTCGCTTTATGTTTTTGGATTTCCGTTCTTTCGCGAGCAATTTTATAATAGTGAGAGATACGATTATTGAGATCTCTGATGTACTTAGTTATCAGGGCTTGTTGGTTGTAGAGAGTTTCTGGAGTCCTACTCGAAGTATGTCCATAAACAAGTTCGTAAGGGGTGAATACATGAGTTTTGTTTACAGAATTGTTATATGCAATGATTGCATAAGGGAGGATGTTAAAAGGGTGTTCGTCAGGATTTTCTAGTTTATGGATTCTAATCATCACTAATAAGGTCGAGTGGAATCGTTCTAATGAACCATTTGACTGGGGATGTCTCACACTAGAATAAGATAGTTTGATGTCAAATATCTTACACAGGCTCTCATTAGTGTGTTGTCGAATTCCCTGCCATAATCACAATGTATCCGTAATGGAGTAGCGAAATGTTGGAAATAGAGTAGTAAGGTACTAACAACGGTTTTTGCGGATTTGTCGGTTATGGGGTAGGCCTGAGAGAATTTTGTTAGTTCGTCCCGGATAGTTAATGCGTAGTTTTTTGTCGGGACTTCTAGAATATCGATGTTGACGCGTTCAAAGGGTGTCCGTGGGGTTTCAGTAATGACAAGTGGGCTGTCGAGATTTTTCCGGTAAACTTTTGCTCTCTTGCAAGATTGACAGTTTTTGATAAAATTGTCGACGTCCTTAGTCAGTCCTTGCCAATTGTATTTTTCTTTTATTCTGCGGATAGTTTCATTGATACCTCGGTGTATATTATTTTTGCCGTTATGGAATTGGTCGAGGATGATGGGTATTTGGTCTTTTTCAACCGTTTGGACGATATTTTGGCAAACTTTCCATTTGATATCGATTTCGGAAAAGATAAACGAAAGCATTTCCAAAATGGGCAGTTCAATGTTATTCTCAACACAGAATACTTCATTTTCAGTAAACACATCTCTACTATTATACAGAGATGCGAAAAGAATCTCGTTGACTATTTCTGGGTCAGAAGGGAGAGGGACGATGTAATAGCGTCTTTTTCTGACACTTTTGCTTGCAAAGACATTTACTCTAGGGGTACGGAAATCAGCATTTTCCTCAAAAATGTCTTCGATGATGTCATGGTGAAAATTTTTCATGAGAGAGCCTTGGGGAAATACTAGGATGTTTTTGTTTCCTCGGTCTAGGAGTTGGCAATTAGAAAACTGAATTTTGTCGTAATCTATGAGAGAGACGGTTTGATATCGCTCGACAAAAGTTTTAAATTCTTCGGAGATTTGTTGGAGATTAATGGGACTTCTCGTCTGGGGTTCTTGTGAGTCATCGTCAGTTTCGTTTGTTGGGAGTACTGTAAATGGTGTTAGATGATTTTTTGCTTGAAATGATATGTATTCATTAAAGTTGTTAACTTTAATGTGAGAGAGCGCGTCGGCGTTTTTATTTACTTTGCTGGGTTTGTAAATTATTTGATAGTCGTACTCCTCGAGCTTAAGGCGCCATCTTGCAAGTCTACTTCCAGGGTCCTTTATAGAAAACAGCCAAGTTAACGGGCGGTGATCGGTCAGAAGTAAAAACTTACGGCCAAAAATTATCGGACGAAAGTGTTTAACCGCCCACACTATTGCAAGGAGTTCTCGTTCTATGGTTGAATACTTAGGTTCAGCATTGCAGAGAGTTCTGGAGGCATAGGCTATGGGTAAATCTTTACCTACGGGGCCTTGAGAGAGCACTGCGCCGATAGCAAATGAACTGGCGTCGGTTGTAAGAATAAATGGCTCTTCAAAATTAGGGTATATGAGTATGGGAGTAGAAGTAAGGGCTCTTTTTAATTCGTCAAAAGATTTGACACATTCTGAATCAAACTGGAAAGGTGTGTCTTTTTGAAGTAATCTTGTCAAAGGTTTTGAAATCTTGGCGAAATTGGGGATGAATCGCCTGTAATAACCAGCTAACCCTAAGAAGGACTTGATATCTTTTGGGTATTTGGTTGGGGAAAATTTAAGATACAATCTACCTTTGAGGGGTTAGGCTTCACGCCTTCGGGAGTTATAAGGTGGCCAAGATACGCGACCTCTTTGCGGAGAAACTCGCATTTGTCGGGTTGGATTTTTAGATTGGCTTTTCGCAATCGTTTGAAAACTTCAGAAAGTCGGGCTATGTGCTCATGTATAGTCGGAGAATAAACGATAATGTCGTCCATATAGACTAAACATCTCTCGTTTTGAACACCTAAGAGAATATTATCCATTACCCTTTGGAAGGTGGATGGAGCGTTTTTAAGACCGAAGGGCATTCTAACAAATTCGAAATGGCCATTATCAACTGTGAATGCTGTTTTTTGGATGTCTTTAGTATCGATTTCGATTTGGTGAAACCCGGAAAATAAGTCGAGGGTGGTGAAGTATTGGCATTTGCCAAGTTGGTCAAGTAAATTCGAAATGTTCGGTAGGGGATATTTGTCGTCAACAGTAAGTTCATTTAATTTACGATAATCGACGACGACACGCCATTTTTGGGTACCAGATGCGTCTAGTTTTTTGGGAACTACCCAAACCGGGGATGACCATGGCGAATTAGACGGACGTATAATGCCTTGGTCAAGCATCTTTGATATCTGACTTTTTACCTCTTGTTTGTGTATTTGGGGGTACCGATATGACTTTGTGAAAGAGGGTTTTGCGTTATTAGTGTCTATCGAATGTTTGATTTCGTTTGTAAAGGTCAGTTGGTCACCTTCTAAATAGAATACGTCGGAATATTCGAGGCAAAGTTGAGAAATAAGTTCGGCTTCCTCCTCGTTCAGATGTTCTAACCGAAGTTGTTCCATAATTGTAGTTTGTCTATCAGGCTGGGTCAAGTTTTGAGAGTAATTTTCAGAAAGAATGTTTACGGAAAAATTGTTTATCGGTTCGAGTTCCAAATTGTCGAAATTAACAGTCTTGGGTATAGCATTTGCATTTAAAACTGAAGTAAGGAATTCGCCTTTTTCATTAATTTTAACAAGGGCACGGAGAAGATAAACTTTTTCTATTTCGGCAGATGATAGGAAAGCATCAGTATTAGTGAGGTTACATTTTAATTTACATATTTGTTCTGTTCGGGGTTCTAAACAGATTGTATAACCGGGATGCAGTTATTGAAAGTTGAAGGGTTCTGAGTACGCATGACAGTATCATCTGTAACTTTGTAGTGAGGTAAAGTTTTAAAATTAGTGACAAGTTATTTGCTGTTAAAGTCTATAACGCAGTTATAGTGTTCAAGGAAATCTGAACCCAGTAATCCGTCGAATTCAATGTCGATGTTGCAAATATATACCTTGTGTGGGTCGGCGACATTGAAAGGTACAAGGGTGGATTCGTTGATTAAGATTTTCTGATCGGTGATTCCTTGGATGACTACGTTTTCGGGAAATCGTTGTTTGAAGCGTTGGCAGGTTTCAGGTTTAAAAATTGAAAGTCCTGCACCCGTATCGATAAGAAGTTTATAGGTGTTTGAAGAGTCAGTAATATAATAAAGATTCTTTGAGTTGACGGAAAGAAGGGGTCTTACAGAAAGTTCTGTTCTGGGAAGTTGACATTCGGGCTGAAGTCGTCCATATTCATTGTCTGAATTTGGGTTTGAATTTCTGAAATTTCTTGATCTGGGGGTTCTGACTGAGTGGGGGTCAAATGAAAATTTACTTGAGAAGAATCAGGTTCGTCAGAATAAAATTCGTATAACTGTTCAGTATTGAAATATTCTGGTTCATTGTTTTGTTCGAAATCATTAGGGTGATAATTTTGTACGTTTCCGTACTCATCGGGTAAAGAGGTGTAATGATTTTCGTTTTGAGAGTAGTTATAGTCATTGTGATATGGTCCGAATTGCAGATTGTTCAAGTGATGAGTCTTTGGTTGTTGGCGTTGTTGATGTTTAAAGAAACTCGGGTTCGGTCTGTAATTGCCAGACATTTGGGGTTGTCTACTGGTAGATGGACGAAATTGTTGCTGTGAAAATTGTTGACTGGGATTAACATTTGTAGATTGATTAGCAGGTTGATTGGAAAAATGAGGGCGATAATTCGAATAGTTCTGATTAGGATTCGGGTTGTGTTGAAATTGTCTCATTCTCAATAAGCATTCGTTGCTTAAATGGCCCATGCGTTTACAAAAAGAGCATTGTTTTGGAGGTGGACCGTTATTTGGTTTACGAGGGGGTTGTTGGAAACTTCTATTACCTGAAAATTTCTGGGTTTCTAAATGTGATAGTTGTAGTTCTCGTTTAATTCTGGAAATGGCAGTGAGAATACTGCACGGGTCGCTAGCGCGAACGAGTTGACCAATTTTGGGCTCTAAACCCGTGAGGAGGCTATTAAGAGCCATTGACTCTATTAAGTCAATCTGCGCTTGCTTTTCTTTGATGGTTAAATTTTGTTTGTTTATAGCTGCTAGCATTTTCGCTTGGTGCGTCTGGAGTCTAGCAGAGAAAGTGAGGGGGGATTCATTAGGAGTTTGCCGCATTCGTTGCAAGTCCTGTAGGAGAGCCGAGAGATCCCGAGGATCTCCAAAATGATTTTCTAGGAGGGTTTGAATTTCGGCTAGTTGACTAGGGTTTCGCGAATTAATTAACTCAGCCGCTCTACCGCGTAACTTATTTTTGATATGGAGAATTAGCAGTATTTGCTGATTATCCGTTGCCATGCTGTAAGCAGTATTACAGGAGCATATGAAAGTGTTTAAAAATATCGGATTACCATCATATTCAGGAATTATGGCAAATATTTCCGATAGCTTATAGGGCTCTACAGTTGGTGTAGCTGCCTGTCTAGTCGTTGCCATTTTTAAAATTGTATAGATTCGCACAATAAATCGAAATTAAATGTTGAATAAAAGTTTTAAATTGAAATGCTAGAAAATATATGGTTTATCGATTGAGTATTGAGTAATGTTTAATATAGGAGTTGCAAAACAAAATGGGAATTATAAATGGTAAAATATGTTTAAAATAATGTTTCAAATAATAAAATAATGCAATAATATAAAATATTTAGTTTCAAAATTATTTAGGGAAGGTAAAGTAATGAGGAATAAAATATATAAACGAAAGAACTGGTGGTCATTCAAAATAAAATCAAAATAAAAAATAGTTACTTTATGTGATTCTTACGTTATTATTCCTCGTATCGGACTGTTCTCCGCGTCACTTAGCACTGGTTAGCCTGGTTGCGTGTTCCCTTGCTAGTACTTGGTAGTTGTTGTCCTTTTCAAGTAGGTTTTGTCCACAATGATTTAGAAATCTCCACAGTCAGTTAGTATTCACGTGTTCTAACTGTGTTGGACAATCCTACTGACTGCGCCAATTTATATTGACTTTGATTCAATTCACTTTTTAAAAAAAATTATGTATTTAGAAACAATTAAAATTGAACAATTAAAGTACTTGAATAACTTAATACTATAAATGATATTATTTGAATGACAACACGAGAACGTTTCCAGTTGCTTTTATAACGTTGACAAAAGTGCTGATGCAAGTCAGCGTTTTTACTGGGTAAACGGACTCGTGTAGGTTTCCGGGAAGTTGTTTGCATATAATTCAAGATGAAATTTGATATCCCTGAGAAGTTACGTACGCTTTAAATTCCGTTGACTTCTCGACTGTGTGAACTAAGTGCTGATATATTTTGCATATAACATACATTATAATTATTATATTATATAGTTTGGTGACGGGACTATGAGTACATATCGTAATTGTAGAAATTTTGATTATAGGGGTACTTCTGGGGAATAAAACTAAAAATATCGGCCGTCCCCCACATTATCACCACAACCATAAAACATAAAATGTTGAAAAAAATGGAGATATGGGGCCTCATCTGAATTTTATCGGAAATTTAAGGAGTAATCTCTATTATTTTTGGGGAGCAAATAACAGAATTAAATGGAAAATAAAAAATTAAAATTATATCTAACTCATCATGTAATATATCAAATGAAAGAGCTCATTATAACGAATACAAATATATATTTTTTTTCATATTTTTAAAATACATTATTTAAGAGATGTTAACAAAAATATAAAAAAAATACCCATGCCCCCTCCCTTATCTTTGAAACTATAAGCCGTAAAATTTTGAAAAAAATTAGAGGCATAGGGCCTCACTTGAAGTTTTACAGGAAATATAAGAAGAACGTCGTAATATTAATTTTGGGGGGCAAATTACAGAATTAAATAAAAAATAATAAATTAAAATTTTATCTAACGCATCCTGTAATATATTAGATCAAAGGACACATCATGGTGAATACAAGCATATTTTTTTCTTATTTTTAAAATAAACTATTTAAAAGATATTAACAAAAATATAAAAAATTACCCATCCCCCCTTATCTATGAAACTATAAGACGTCAAAATTTGAAAAAAAATAGGGATATAGGACCCGAACTTTACTGGAAAAATAAGAAACTCCTAATATTAATTTTGAGGAGAAAATTACAGCATTAAATAGAAAATATAGATTTAAAATTATTTCTAACGCAGCCTATAATATACCAAATCAAAGTACTGATTATTACGAATACAAATATATTTTTTTTCAGATTTTTTAAATAAATAATTAAAATATATTATCAAAAAATTAAATTATTTTTTTTTAACACATCATGCAATACATCAGATGAAAGGGCTCATTATAAGGAGTACAAATGTATATTTTTCATATTTCTAAAATTAATTCTTTACAAGACATTAACAAAAATATATAAAAAATTATAATTTCCCGTTTTATTTCCGAAACAATACTACCTAAAATTTTGTAAACATTAGGGATACAGGGCTTCACTTAAACTTTATAAGAAAAATTAGTAAACAACCCCAAAATTAATTTTGGGGGCAAATTATAAAATTAAATAGAAAATAATAAAAACAATTCAAACGCGTTATGTAATATACTTACGATTTATTCCCACTTTATCTCAGAAAGTTCACAATCTAAAATTTGAAAAATATATTTTATTTGTATTTTTAAATAATTTGTCTACAAGATTTAATAATTTATTATTTAAAACATTATTAAAATTCAGACAATATATTATATATATAGGGCTTCACTGAAAGTTTACCAGTAAAATAAAACTGTAATGTTAATTTTGGGGCCCAAATTAAATCCATATTTTAAAAATCAAGCGAATCATGTACAAGATAAAATAACAAGTTTATATGTGAGAAATAAAAGTGTATATCTTTTACAAATTTTAAATTGCTGCGTTTAAAAGATATTTGGGTAAATATAACAAAATGCACTCATTTCCTACTTGTCTTATTAAACTGGCAAATATATACTTTGATTCACCTACATTGTAGGAAATCTTGAAGGTGGTATGGAACCCTTAGTATGCGAGCCCTACTTGCACTTGAGCAAATTATTTCTAACATTGCAAACATTTTGTATTGAACGTTATTCTTTTGGGGTACAAATTTTGATACATATGAAACGCCTTTTCTCGCATAGACAAATATCATTTGTGTCTTTTCATTATTTTAGAAAAGTAGAACTTGTAAAATGACCCAATTTGTAATAAACATTTCTAACATAATAATTATGTTTTGATTTTTCTATTTTAAAAGCCTACTTTTGGAAAGCTGGTATTTTTATTAATTACTCTGCAATAATTTTGTATGATACTGTCATCACAGAAATGTTAATATAGGGGAAAATTTCCTCAAACAGAAACCGAGGTGTTACAAGTTTCGGACTTAATATTAGTGTTTAGTAATAAATTTATGTCATAGTCTTCACGTTAATTTGTTTATAACATCTCGAAAGATGTGTAGCAAATGAAATTTCATCTCAATATATTCAATAAAAAATCCAGATCCTTATTTAACAAAATAAAGACAGTAGTGAAGGCCATAACATGAAACGTCAGCAATATTATTTGAAGAGAACGGAAAAAAATATTTGTCTTTCAAATTTAAACTGTGTCTCGAATAGTTTTCGAAATATTCAACACAATTAATTTAGGCATTTTTCACAAATCTGAGGGACTAATAGGAATGAGTGTCAAAAACAACTTTTCTCTAATTTAGTACTTACCTTCAGAAGATAGCAATAGTTGCAGACGATATTTAAAGTCCTCTGTATATTGTAATATATTTCGGATTCTCAATATTTTTTAACCGACTTCCAAAAGGAGGAGGTTATCAATTCGTCGAGTATTTTTTCGTTTTTTTTTGTATGTATGTTACCTAATTTCTTCTCCTGTGGTGCACCGTTTTGAATGAATATGGTCTTGTTTAATAGAGTATATATTCGGATTGGTGAAACTTCAAATTTTGGAAAAGAATTCTATTGGTAAAGTGATAAAATTTGTGAATGAACACATGCGTGCATGGAAATCGACCAATATCCCTAATATTTTAGTCGATTTTTCGATAACTCCTAATGGATGTGTATAGTTTTTTAACGTTTAATCTATTAAGGAAGATCTATAGGTGAGCTCATATAATTTTCTGCGACGTGCAACTTGCAGTTTTGCAGAAAATCGCCGAAAATTCCAAAATTCTTATCAAAAATCATCGAAATGACATAACGGACATTTCCTCATAAATATTTTAATTCCAACGTAATAGTGTGGAAATTTTAGGCACTGGAAGTTTTAATTGCGAATTTGAAAATTTTCTATGTACATCTTAAGCATATAGGTAGTAAAGCATAGTATTTTCGGCTCCTTAAATCAATGAGTACCAAGCTCGTTTTGTTTGTATACCAGGCAAATACCTATTTAAATGCAAATTTTTCCATTTTGTCACATTCTCCCGGCCTAATAGAACATTCAGTGACAACACATGTCAAACTTTAAACTGCTATTTGGTACGTTTATAGACAGGGTATTTAGTTATAACAAACGAAATCACAAAGTAAAGTGATAGAAGGAGTTGCATTTATATGAAGATTGAAATATAGGACGGACTAGAATGATAGTGGTCCGTAGGCAGCCGTATATACAGGATGGTTGGAATATAGGGTGGACTGGACGTTTGGTGGTATAAAAAATGTGAAATTAAAATTATATAGGGTGATTAAAAAACTGTTATATGATGTGGACATAAGCAAATCATATACAGGATGGTTGAAATATATGCTGCAGTTGAATTATATTTATACAGTGTGATCAAAAAATTATTTCTTTTATAGCCCATAAGAAGTTGCATAAAGTGTGGAGAGGAATTATTGTTATACAGGTCAATAATATAAAATGTAAAAAATTAACTAATTTATGGGCTAGCCCACAAGGAGTTATATACTATGGTTGAAATATAGGACGGATTTGACTCCGTAAATATGGGATGGATTCTACTCTGTCCTATAGAAGGCAGCTAACAAATTTATGCTTGTCCGTGGGCAGTCGTATGTACAGGGTGGTTGGTTCATAGGTTGGAGTGAAATTATCTATAGTTATACAGGGTTGTCAAATCCACTTTGAGGGCTCTAAGCATCTGACAGCAGAAAACAACTTCAAAACAAGAACAATTAGGGAAGCTATAGAAATTGAAAAGAAAGGAGAAATCAATAACCGTAACGAAGCTCTACACCTGCATCAAGCCTGGAAGAACATCTCACGGGAAAAGAAAAACAAATTAAAAGAGATCGCAGCAATACCACAACGTTGCATTCCGTCACTCGCAGCTAACTATCAGGACGCCCACCCTTCTAACGAACATCTGCGGCCGCTATCGGTACAAACAGAACCACATCATCGGTACAATTTGCGACAATGCAATGGTATCACCCAATCAAAACAAACGGCACCGCCCCCTCAACACAATCGGAGGCGGGGCAAAGAAATAGGAGGGGACTCGGAAGATAGCGTAAATAGCGGCGCGCACATATCGGAGCTCACTTCCACTTCAGACGCCACGGAGAGCAGACCAAGCGGAGAACGACCTAGCCGACGATCTCGGACACGAAGTAGTCCGGAAAGGTCCTAACCTGCAGTCACCCTTCGTGTTGTAAGAAGAGGAAAAGCCTTATGAAAATGCGATTTTGGCGAAACGTCAGGCGACCGTTCCTTTACAGGGACAAAACTTTCAACGGACGAACACCCATCAAGAGAGCTACATATATATATATATATATATATATATATATATATATATATTGTTGAAACCTTCAGTGATTAGTTCTCCTCAAAAATATCCAAATAAATTAATTCCTTAAAAACTTTTTTTTGCCCGATTTGTTTATTATGACAATCTTCTGAAACAATCTCCTTGTCGCTCTTTTTTTGTAATTAATTTTTTTGATCTTTTTCAAAAAACTGTCAAAATTACATCAACTGTTTTTCTCTTTGTTAACATTCAATTATAATTTTATTTTAATAACTCTTCTCTAAAATAATTATCTGTATATGACTTTCCAAATAAGTCACATTATTCTCCCTTCACTGTAAACATAAAATTTGGTCTTGTCAATGTAATTTACCACTCTTCACAATTGGTCAGTAAATTTTATCCAGTGAATTAAAATACTAATTATGTTAAAGTTGGTTCTAGAGATACCTTAAATCCATTTTATTATTTGCAACCAAGCTAGATAATTGGATAATTAAATATTTGAGAACTTTGAAAATTATCCTCCCACATGTATTTTACATACATACATTTCACCATCGATCCCGGATCAGTTATCATCTACACGAATGAATGTGTACAGCGTTCTTCGTTGGTTCATTTCTGAACATAGGTTTCGCATTTGTGTCTAGTGCATTTTGAAACCCCATCAGCCCTGTCTCTGTCAGTCTCTTTATATTGTCCTACGGTCACTTTCGGGAGAGCCCTCTGGAACTTCCCCCTGAATAGGGTCTCTGTTCTACGAGCTATCTAGCCCCGACAAGATGGTGGGACGCCCTTTATATAGTAACCTAGCAATTTGCAGATTTTGTAATCTAACAGCACTATTGACAGTTGTCATGTTTGAGAATTCTGTTTTTTCTATCAATTCTGAAAACAGCTATATCAAAAACAGTTATATAATATCCCTGAAATTACAAAGCTCGAACTTCGGAATTTTAATATTTGACAACAATAATAACAGCTGTCAAATATGGAGAGCGCAGTTTCTACTGTGTTACACCAAAATCATTATTATCATACGTTTTATTCTAAGCATCTTTATAAGTTCCCAGAAATTACAAAGCTGAAACTTGTAGATTTTTTAATTTGTCAGTAATATTAATAGCTGTCAATTATAAGATGAATACTTTCATATTATAGGACTAAATATATCAAACGTTCCTCATATCTTATACCTGCAAATATTTCCAGCATGTCCTACAAAATTTAAATCGCAGAGTTGGGAATTTGACAGCAATATTTTCAATTGTTAAAGATTTTGTGAGTCATCAGATTCAAATTTGTTCGAGTAAATCTTTGTCAAAGATATTTGATAGTGTAATACCTACTAATACCTAATCTTTGATAAAAGATTTCCTTGACACATATTTTTGATCACATTTACTAGCGTAGTCCTATATTTGATAAAAGATTTCGGACGTTAATTGTCAGTGAAAATGAAAATTATTTTTGGGTATGAAGACCGTTGATTTTGTGTATAAAATATGAACAAGAGGTTAATTGTCTGCAATGAAAATTGTTCATTCCATTGTGTGGATGGACAAAGTCTGTTAAAGAAAACTCAACGGATTGAAAAGTTAATAAATATACCGAAAAAATTAAAGTAATGTTGTTTGTTGCTAAATAGTGAGCTATGAATCGTATGACAGATCTATATAAATAATGAAGCGCAGGGTTGTACTCGAGTAAAATGAGGTAGGTAGACCCTCTATACTAATATATTTTTTCATTTGTGTATTTATTTTATTAAAATAGACAATTATAGTATCAATCTCTATAATGTGGCCTAATCCGTTCAAAAATAATTCTTTTGCCATTCTTGCCTTCTGTCTCACCTCTTTTAATAAGTTCAGGTGTAGGGTAGTTGCTTCATTTGCTGGTGGTTGTTGGCCCCTTTTCTATTCTCCTACGAGGGGTCACCTACGCACGTTTGGAAAAATTCCAACATTTGATCTAACAATCTTACAATGAACATTTTGGTTAAACTGCTAATAACACGTTTTGTTTATCAGGCCCACTACTGATAAACTATACCTTGATTACTTTGTGTTTTTAAAACAAGGGAAACTGTAGCCAAAAAACACACCACAACAGGACAAACAAGCATAAAATTATATGCATTACACATTTTGAATTGAAATTACCTAAAACTACTGGGGGAAATGAGTATAATTTACTGTCAGGACCTGACACCAAAATGCATTGGGATATGGAATTATCTATCAGTGTATAAAGTGAAAAAAAATCTGTTATAAGTAAAAACCGACTAACGATATATAACGGATGGTGACCTAATAAAATATTCTTATTAAAGCCATTTGTGAATAGTATTTATACTATCCCTAAATCTGAACTACCTTTAATAATTGAATGGCCACTATATTAGACACATCTAATGTTTAAGAGTGTGTAACAAACAGTTTCAAGTTATAAAACGATAAATATATAAGAAATTGAAAATCTAAAAATTTGGTTTTGCGATTTCTATGGAAAAGAAATTTGATGTGTTAATATCAATTGCATTGCTCGCATTATCCCAAGCTTAAACATCTAAGTTAGAAAACTAAGAATGAAATTACTGTTCCGTAAACATAACATATAGTTTTGTTTGTTTGTCTATCGACCCGAGACCGACGTTAATGGGACTTCGTCGAATTTTATCGAATCTTCGAGAACACATTTCCCGATGGCATTGACATTCCGAGAGAGATATATTACTACGGACAGCTGGCGATGGGATTCATTCAGTATTCAACTGGCGTATAATTAGGATAAATTGTAAATAGTTCTCTGAATATAAATTGTGTTAAAGTAGTGGAAATAAATTAGAGTGAGTTGGACTGTGTTTTGAAATAAATCCGAGAACTGAACTGAACTAAACCCGACTGGATAAATAAAAATATTGCAATATCTTGACATATGAATTTTTCTAATAATATGTTAATTTGAAACAACACAAATTCTGTAAACACTGTCCTGCTTACTTTTACTAGACTAGCAAATATGACATATTTGCCAGATGAATTGTGGCCGTCTCTTAAATTGAAAAAACTAACTTTCAATGTATATTTTTCTTCGTTTTTTTAAAGAAATTTAACAGCGGTCCCAGTAAATTTTGCCATGTTTTTTCAAGGAACACCAAATAACAATAATACAGTTTTCACTTACAGGTGGATGTCCATTTTGTGAATTTTTAACATATCATGAAGTTTTGCTCTCTTTTCCCATTGCCTTATGGTAGTCGTGTTATCAATGGAACCTCATATAATTTAAGTGTTTAATTTTTACTTATCTAACTGCGTTTTACGTTGTTGTTATACTTTTGTAGTATTGACTGAATAAAAAATAAAAATTATTACGAAAACTCTCAAATAAGATAAAAGAGTATAATTTTGTTCCTCTTACTCAGAAACTGATTGGCTGCAGCCTGATATTAAATTTTATAGCTTTCTATTCAGCTATATATATAAAGGGTGTAAATAGTTTGACTGCGTATATTTTAGGTGCAGATAGTACCCCCCAAACACAACAAAAAAACTCTTATAACACTATGGTCTAAAGGCCTTAATAAGCAAGAAAATTTGAAATACATGTTAAGTAAATTATTGCCAATGTGGCAACGTCGCCTTAAAAATGAGATTTGCTTGTAGCGTGAATAATAAAGGAATGAGTGACCACAAAAAAATGAACACGTGTTATTTTTTTGTATTAAATAATTTCATAGAGTCGAGTGCCGGTAGATTTATTTAGGTAGGGTATATAAAATTTTATGAAATATTATTTTCAAAAATGTACCCTTTTAATATCTATGTATTGAAATGAATATTTATATTTGGCGATTTATTTTATGCATCAAGTTGAAGAAGGGAGGATACAAAGTTGTTTACATTATGATACAAAAATAATGCGATACAAACTATATTAAACGAAACATTTCTTATATGTAGTTCTTTTATGTGTTAAATTCTTCGAGAAATAATTGTTACTAAGAAATTAATATTACTTATCTTAGACAAATAAAAACCTTTGACCTGCAGGATGTCATTATGATAGAGCTCTGACGAGCAAACGGATTACTTATAGTAAATATTCAAAATTCAAAATTCTTGTTATTACATTTGCTTTCCCCACAAATTAATAGCATGTCAGGTCTTTACCTAATTGTATGATTGTCACTGTTTGTCACAAAATAATACACTCGAACTCACAATTCACAACAGAGTTTATTTATTTTTCCAATTTATATTTTAAAATGAAAATCAAATAACTTACGCTATGTCGAATGTCACGCAAAAATCACTTTCACTTTCTTAAAAGAACCGGGCAGCAAAAAAGCATTCATGGCAGCGGCCAGCTGTAGTACTGAGTATATGCTATGTTGCCACATCTGATCGGAGAAACGTATGGCAAATTATAACAGATTATTTAGAGGTTAAATATTAATTTTCTTTGTTAATACAGTTTATTAAAGGTGTATACGCTATTGAGTATTTACATATTTAGCTTTACAATCATTTTGAAGCCGGAAATAATCTATTATTCACTGTAATAAAGGCTACAGAACTTCTAACTTTTTCATTTTTTTTTGGCAAAACTATAGTTTATTTCTGAAAATGTTATAAAGCTTTTTGATTTTTTTTGACCTGAAGTATTGGTCCTCAAAATCTTTGCACTCAAACCGTTTACACCCTCTATATATATATATATATATATATATATATATATATATTCATATATTTAGATCCTATTTATATAACCTCTTAAATTAATCTTAATTCTTAAAACTTTCATGTTTTTATGTCAGAGTTATGTGTCGCTTGGTTTTGCATCATTTAATTGCTTACTAATAAAGTGTTAGTTAATATACATACACGAAAATATACATATGAAAAAATGTTTCAGAACAAACCTATAGTTTATTCATATTATTAGATGACAATTTCTATTTCAGCAGCGAGCAATATGAAAACGAAGCACTGCGTTTTTGTTAAACAAGGAGTGGATTATTGCACAATGATTTCTCAAACTCTTTCAGTTGTAAGGTGTACTATTTTTGACCATAGTGTTCTTACTTTGGGTTTAAATGCAAACTTTTCAAGTTCAACTGAAAATCCTTCTGAATCAACACAATACTCTCCAACTGTGAATACAGCTTCCACTTCTGCAAACGCAAGGGAAAGCACAACTCCAGTGATACCACAATCGTCAGCATCAATAAGTCAGTCAACCGATCAGCCAACAACCACGCAATCAACGAAAGCAAGTCCCTCCACTACGCACAAGCCAAATGCAGCAATCTGTATCTATAATTTCTCATTTACATCTATTTCTTTGACAATATTATTATCCATATTTCAGGAAATACTCTAGAAACATATTGTAATGAATTTTGAGAGATTGATATTAAATATAATTGATCAAGTGTAAAAATGTAAATAAACATATAGTGATTCTATGTTATTATTAAATTTTTGTATCAATCTTCTTGTTATTTATTAGCGATAATGAAAAACAGATTATTCCAAATAATCTATCATTTATATACTTTTCACAAAAAAAATAATGAGGAGGATTCGACAGTATTTAGCTGAGAACAAAGAAAAATAATTTTTACATTTCAAAATTTAGAATAAAATTTTAAACGAATATTTTGAAAAATATGACCAAAATTGTACTGTTATCATATTCTACTTTGTGGTTAAAGCAGAAAAACCCAACAGACATAGTGACATTAGAGGAAACAATAAACCAACAGTAAAAATAAAATTATTGGAGGCTTTGGTCCAACGAAAAATGTTGAGTTTAAACAGTTCGGAGTAACAATTTTAACGATAACAAAATGCAACAAGTGACTGAAAAGAATGTCATAGATGAAAGAAGTATAAACTCTTCTACAAGGATATAAAGGAAGACGTGTAATCGAATTAGGAGCGAGTGAGAGAGAGACAAAGAGAGAGAGAGAGAGTGAAGAATTCATTTTCATAGGAAACCTAAACTCATGAAAAGGTGAGAACAACACGTGAGGAGAACCTGACTGAACTGTACGGGATGAGCTGCAAATTACGAACTTCTTTTGCCGACATGAAGTCATCCACAAATAGATTGAAAGGCAATAAAAAGACCAAGTGAAATGTGTACAGTTAACTTTATTGATATCCAATACAACAATTTAGAACTATCCGTTAAAAAGCTTAACCTTCTCGGCTGTGAGGGAATTGGGTAGCTCGGTTGGACTATAGAGGGTATAGCACTTCCCACTAGAATTGTAATTTTGCCCTTTCTTGAACGACAGGCTTGCTATGTAGAACCCACGGTAGCTCAGAGTCCATCTGCTCTGACCTCCAAAATTTCACGAATTCGGAGGCCGGCGTCATTCTAATCCCATCCATGACACGGTTTTTACTACCCTACTATAAAAAACCTGAGGTCAATACAGGGGTTCGATCGAGTCTGGTAATTGAAAAATTCATAAGAAAGGGATCCATGCACCTTACCAACCCGCATTAAGGCAGCATGGTAAGGTACGCTTCGAAACCCCAAAAAACATTTCGAATTTCAAAACTAATTCAATTGTACACCAGGTGGGTAAGCAATCCCACACCGGGAGATCAGTCTGCCTCCAGGATTCTAGGGTAAGCAAAATTTCGACAATAAATCTAGCAATTGCCGAACGCTCTCAAATCAAGCTAGAATGAGCTGTACCACCAAGGAACTGAAAGAACTAGAGGTGTAAGATTCATTGCTCATAAGAGATTTACCAATAAAATAACTGGTATTTCGGGACCATCGGATCGAGTCGCTGACCCAACATTGTTACTATCAATAAAGATACTCAATCCAAATATTTTACGCCCCAACAATAAGCCATTCTGATGAAGAAATTGAACAACTGTACAAAGAAATTAAAAATGCACTTGATACTAAGTAACATACACTTCAAATGGGAAAACGACAAGAGAAAAAGAGATCAATGGGAAAGGTCGGCTATGGTGAGCGAAATAAAGGGGAGAGTTATTAATACAATTCACACATGATCAGAATATGTACATATCAATCTCCTTCTTTATCAAATACCCCAATCAAAAGAGGATCTGGGAAGCTCCAAATAGATCAGTTAAGAGGGAAATTGATTTTGTTCTGACAAGAAAATCTGCACCGTCAAAATATAAACAAGCTAAATAAATTCATGACAGGTAGCGATCATAGGATTGTTAGAGCATGAGTTGTCCATACTAAGAAACCAATATCATAGGTATTAATAAGCTAAAAGGAAACCCTGAGAAATATCAGGCCCTTCTCGAAGAATGGTTTGTAGAACAACAAGATAACATACCACTAACGAACACAATACTGACATGGGCGAACGAAGTAGTAAAAACACAAGAAAAGAACAAACACAACAAACTTAGCTCGGAAAGGAAGGCGTTGCTACAGAAACGAAGGGAATGGAAAAAGACAACAGACAGCCAACGTGTAGAATCTAACGAACTGTGCAAGACCATGAGAAAGAAGTTTGCTGAGGATATCTAAAAAATTACAACGAAAAACTAGTAGAATCTGCAATTGAAAATAGAAATAGTTATAAGAACAATAAGAAAGCGGAAACATCCGAATAACCCCGCTGACTCCGAAACTCTTGAAATAGAGATGATGGAGGAAGAAACACCAGAAATATGTACATAATCCATCGTTAATTACTTATAAATTAAATAAAGTAGACAATGCGAGGAGCGGGTAGTTAGCTAGAATACCTCAGAGAGACGCGAGGGCCACAAGATCCCCCTACTAATGTGCTTTTTTGTAAATATATATTTTTGATAACTTTCTGAAGTGACTTTTACCATTTTTCCTCACCATTTTTGTTTAACTAAACCTTTTGTAGTTGGAAAACAACTTTAAATACCACAACCAGGACCATAATAAAAAGACGAGTTCAAAAGATTTTTCAAACATGCTATTGTTGTTATTTCCCCATTTTTTTTTTTTTTGATTTGAAAATCAGCAACGAATGGTTTGAACTCTCTCAAAATAGAACAACGATTGAAAACTATTTATAAAGCTTCAAACATAATATTATGAAATGGCGAAACATTGAGTTTTTAATTTTTTCTAATTCTTATTGACATGTCTTCTAAATGCAGTTTAGCATATTTTTGATTAATTTTATGTTTTCTTGGGAATAACACCACAATTGAAATAAAAAGCTGTATATTGAACGAAAAAACAAAACGTTTCAAAGTCGATTCTGCCTTCGTTGTCAATGGCTTTATATGTATTGAAAATGTAAGCTGCAAAAGAAATGCAGGTAGCACAAAAAATTCTAAAGGTCATGTATTATGGTTAAACAGCTTTAATCATCCCATCCACGCTGAAGTGAGCATTGGAGATTTGCACCTTGGCTCATCTGGAGATTGTATAATAAGACTTTATCTCCTTGTTAAAAACCCTACTGACAGGCTTGAGATCGGCTTCATTCGATCGGTGGTCGCAAGCATCTGTGTTCGGACTAGTTTTTCTGTGGCCGGCATACTTGATCGGCATAGTTATTAACTTCGTAGACGGTCCTTCTGGTTAGGCAAAGGCCTAATCACACAGCAGTCCTAACTGTATCCCGACCAGTACTCAGTGTCAACAGGAATATGCTCTTCCCAATCTCGCTGGTTGTTTCTAACAAATTTATATAGATGTTGTTCAAAGGTCCTGTTCATTTCTTTATGCCCAACATTGTAAAGGCTTTCTGGAAAACATTAGACCCAACGATCCGCCCTTGGTCCGAATGCAATGCCAACGGTACACCAACCTATTGAATAGTTATTCTACCAGCACCGTTGCAACCGTGGTTGCGACCTTATTGGGTATGGTATATAAATCAGGTCATTTACTTAAATAATAATCTATTGCGACCAGAATATATTTCTTATCATTTTCGGGCTCGAAGAATTGCTTAGCGACATCAATTGCAATTCTTTCAGATGGGAAATGCACATTTTTTGCAGCATTCTGCCCTTGGTAAGGATCTTCGGGCCTTTACTGGCTTTGCAAATGTCACATAGGCTCTGACGTCTTCGAAGAAATTTATCCAATAAAATTGTTGGTAAATTTTATCCACGGTGTTCATGTACAGATGACAGACATCCGGTAGTCCCACTAATTACTTCTGTCGGTACGGCGGATACATTTTTTGAGACTTCTAAGTGGTACTTAGCCTCTGCCATCATTATGGTTACAGATCTTCTTCAAAGCCTTATTCTCTATTAGAGGGTCCCACTAGGTCCCCAATGACTTCAGGACGCCCTAATAACTGACTATCTTGTCCCATTGTAGTCTGGGTGCCCCTCCATCATGAGTGAAACGATTGGTTCAATATCTGGGTCGGTCATTTGGTTCATTAGAGATTGTTCTGTTGCCCAGTTTCATTCGCTTGCACACGGATCTCTCAGAGGAGTACTGTACTAAGTGGTGGGCAAGAACTAGTCAGCGTTTGCTCTTTATAGTAACTAACTTACTGTTACCGATACTTGTATATTTATATTGGCCTATTCTGACTGGAGCTCTGTCTGTTAGCCGCATTCATAAGTCACGTTATCCCCTGTTTGTTCTTCCTCGTTTATGTTTTATCTCAATAATTTTGTTTATTTCAGACAGTACTTCCTAAAGGGACGATTTTGATTTTTTTGACCGACGGAAACTGCTTGTACCTTTGGTTTGGACATGTTCATGATAGCATCTACATCCGAAACACATTGCAGAATTTAACTAGTATTCTTTATACCACTGCTTTTAGAGAACTTTTCCAAAATTTTCTATATTTGTTTCGGGGATTGTCTTTGACTTCAATAGTAAAATTTTTTTTAGAAAGTTGTTAACAGGTTTGTTAGTTATTTTGATTGCAAATATTGCTTCTTCTGCGCTAGTATGAGTATTATTTTTGTCATTGTTTTCTGGAATGTATTGGAAAATTTGGGGAGTTTCTCGTTCGATTTCATTAAGTAAATTTCTAGTGATGAGAAGGAGCCTGCAATAATTATTTTCATTTTGCGTTTCTTGTGATCTATTTTATTTTCAACATGTTTGTTATTAACTGTAAATTTGTATGCATCAAAAGTATGGGCAAAATATAGAAGGTTGTGTAATAGTTATCTAGATGAATTTTGGATTTAGTAGGTTTTAAAATAAAATTACGAATACTTTCAATTTCATTGTTCCATAACCTCTAATTCTTCAAAGAAACGCGAAATTTAAATAAATATGACTTTATATATTTGAGTCAAATTCTAACAGCTGGGATTTCAATACAATATTTTTTTCTTATCAGAAAAATTTACGAAAATTCTAAAGGATTTCCGTCGAATCGTTAAATTAGTTCTAATAACTTAGGTTCAAAAACTTGTATGTTGGGATTAATTATATTTGAAATATCTGAATCTTCAACTGAACTACTACATTTAAATTATATAAGAAGTTGCTCAAATTTATTTCTAAATTTGTTTTTCTTAAAATTAACTCGTCTGCTGTTTTTTTCTCTTAATGAATCAGACTAGTTCGAGTAGACCGAGTAGACCGACATAATAAATTGTGAAGTAATTCTTGTGGATTTTGACCACAAGATCCAGTTCACAATACAAAAGGAAGATAGAAATAAAACAGTACCGTTCCTTGACACCAGGGTATGCCGCACCACAAAAAGCATCATTAAATTAGATTGGTTCAGAAAGAATACCAACTCAGATGGAATTATCCACTACCTTTCAGACCATCCAATAAGCATGAAGTTAAACACTATAAGACAAATGAAAACACATTTAATGACAATTTGCCATCAGGATTTCTACAAGGACAGCATTGATAAACTAGCTACAATTCTAACAGAGAATGACTACCATAGATTGTTACATGAAACGGTAACAAGTAATAGCCTTGACAATTTACAGCACAACGAATAGAAGTGGAACCAGCAGTAACTAAAGAGGAAACAAAAATAACATATGGGAGTTTACCATATATAAGGAACCTGACGCCTAAACTGTTACAGTGCTTTAAACTTGAGAAGATAAAAATTGCTGACCCTACACCGACACTACTACAATCGAATGTAATATACAAATTGGGGTGCCACAACTGCGGATCCACATACATAGGCCAAACATCACAATGGCTGAAAAGTAGACTGGCAACACACCGCAGTGATTATTAAAAATAGGAAACAAAGACGTGCACTGACCGACCACGCACTAAGATACAAACATTCTATTAATTTCGAGGAGGTCCAAGTAATCGACAAGAACAACAGATACAACTAGAGGATTATTCTGGAAATGTTGCACATCCAGAAACAACCATTCCCAATCAACAAGAAATCAGATACACAGGGACTGAGTGAGACCTATGCCTACCTTCTCTCGGAGCCACTGAAGGACTTTTTACGATGGTCCCACGGACCAGTATCCTAAAGTTGTATATACTTCTGTATGGTTGCTGTTTGTAGTGTTTTGTGTTTTTCGGTTTTATGAAGAGTCGATTGACATAACACATAACAAAAGGCCGTGTTAATGAAGACCAAGATTAAATTTTTAAGTAAATATTGAGAATAGTCAAGTTTTAAATTGTGTACAGTTTTTAAATGTATTTGTTCAAGTTTCACATAAATGTTTTGTACAAAAATTGATGTACACTAAGTTCCAACGAATGAAATATAAACCGCGTATGTTCAGAACCCTGAAGAAGGAAGGAGAAAACAATCTCCGAAAACTAGGTGCATGGAATAAAGAGTTATATAAAGCAAATACAATTAGTCAATATCCCTTAACTAAAAAAACGCAGTATATATATATATATATATATATATATATATATATTAAATATAAAAAAGTAAGTATTATGAAAAATAAATACGGTGCAGTTAATTGAGTAAAAGTGCGATTTTAAGTAAGTATAAATTAATGGAAAGTGAGGTAATTTCTTGGTCAAAAGGTTAACTAAAACAACTGAAACCAGAGTAGATTTTAAGAACTGATGTTTTACTCCTGTAAAATGCAGACGTTGTATCGCACCCATTATTTTTGGAAAAAAATGAAATGTGATTTTTACCCTTTACAAAAGCTCTAAGACGAATAAATTTCCGACTGCTGTTGAGCTTTAGGTGGTTTTGAAAACTAAATAATTTTCTCTAACCTTGAAGTTGGAGTAAAACGGTCTCTCAAACAGGATTCTTATCATCCAGCACTAAATATCTCGTTATCAGAGACAGACAAAAGTGAGTCCCTTCCCAAAAAAGTACAAATACAATTTCGCTAAAGGCAATTTTGTCTTATTATTCAATCTTTTAAGCGATTGTCACTGGTCAGACGTCCTGGCATGTGATGATGTTAATAAAAGTGTAAATAGCTTTTACTCAAACTTGTACAGATGTTTGGACATAATCCTCCCTGGTTCACATTCAATTTAGTACAAATGATCAGAAAGAAAAACCACCAAGATGCTCTTAAAACGAGAGATAAGGCAAGCTTATCAAATGTCAATGAGTACAGGTTATTGAGGTGTGATATTGAAAAACAAACCAGAATAGATTTTGAAAATTATAAAAAACAATTGACAATAATATCAATGGAGATCCTATTACCTTCTGGTCATTCATTCGAGGCAAATCACATGATGGTGTGTGCCACAGAGGATGACTTCGAATAACGTTAACTTGAACGATGAACAAAGCATTGCAGATGCCTTTCCCCAATAATTTCATTCTTTGTTTGAACCAAGTAAGATCGACCAGCAAGTTCTTTATTGTATAGGGGGTTTTTCCTGAAAAAACTGATGATGACATTCTTTCCAGCATAAAAAGTTTTAAGCCCAAAAAAACTGGCCCTGATAATATACCACCATATATCTATAAGGGGTGTACCGATCTGTTGGTTACTCCTCTAAAATATATCTTTAATCTAGCTCTAAAGTAGCGATGGTTTCATGATAAGTTTAAAGAAGCAATTGTAACCCCAATCTTCAAACAGAGGCGGATGGAAAATATGCATGACTATCGAACTACCAGATTATTAAACAGCTTAGCTAAAACAATATATATAACTTCATACTTGCCCACATAGCTGAGAAAATTTCAAAATACCAACATGGTTTTCTTCCTAATAAGTCAACAGTTACAAATCTCTGTATCTTCTCTGAGTATGTGTCTGAGGCATTTCTAAACAACCAACAGCTGGATGTCATATACAGAGACTGTGCCAATGCATATGATAAGGTGGATTTCAGTGTCTTGATAAAAAACTGTCGGTTCTTGGTTTCTCAAGTGAAGTATTGTCATTCATAATTTCATCCTTACTGGCACGAACCCAAAGTGTAAAGATAGGTAATGTTTTCTCCCATCATTATATTGCCACCTCAGGAGTACCCCAGGGTAGCATCTTGGGTCCTCTCTTGTTTTTGATTTTTATCAATAATTATCCGATAGCCTGCAGACCTGCATTGGGTTGTTGTTTGCTGATGATGATTTCAAATTATTTAAATCTATTAATGGCATAAATGATGTTATTGCACTTCAAAACGACTAGAATTGGCGCTCAGTTGGTTTAGAGAAAACAAAATGTTTGCTTAATACCCAAAAATGTTGTGTTGTTTCTTTCTCCCGAAAAGTCAATGTAGTTATTGAAGACTATTATATTGGAAATTGTAAGGTTAAGAGCTGTAAGGAGGTTAAAGATCTGGGGGTAGTCTTTCAAGATAACTTCGATTCCAATGCCCATTTCAGCTACCTGATAAACAAGGCATACATAGTTCTTGGATTTGTCATACTTAATAGCCAAAATTTAAGTGTAAAAACAACCATATCTATGGTGAGGCCTCACCTTGAGTATGCCTCCAACATTTGGTCACCAAATTGTTACACCCACAAAAATGACATTGAAAAAGTTCAAAAACGTTTTCTGCGCTACCTCTATATCAAAAAGAATGGCATATATCCCTTGATGGAATCTTATAGATCAATGTTGACAACCTTCCATCTGTGTTCTTTGAGTACGAGGAGAAAGACCCATGCTTGCTATCTTTACATATAACATTCTAAATAACAGAAAATATTTCGATTGTGGCTTGATCAATAGCGTTAAGTTTATGGTCCCCAAAATTAGCTTAAGACTACTCTCATCTAATCTCTTCTACATTAACAACGGAAGCCCTTCGCCCTTCACTTATATACCCAGCGTGCAATGATATGCTGTCCAATAACTTAGTTCCTGACCTATTTAACATCAAATTTGGTGAGCTTAGGCGAATATTATTGCTGCATCAGGATGCAAACCCTTCATGATATTGGCATGTCTGTGACATTCAAATACTTTTGTACTGTTTAACCCTTCACATGTAAGTACCTATTTGGTGTTTGTAAAGAAAATTAATAAAATAAATAAATAAATAAATTGTATTAGTTGTAGTTCGAGCAGTAAGTAAAACCAGTAAATTTTCATTGACTATGTTTGTGTTTGCCAAATTATACAGCTCAATTACTGTTTCAATTATTAGAACATCAGCGTCATTATTAGCTTGTTTGACAAAAATACTTTCACTAATGAATCTTCCTTTTAACATTAAAATGAACCGAGACTAGTCAGTAATTTTTGTTTTTCTATTGTATTAAGACGATCAAATAAGACATGAGAAAATGAAGATGCTGTTGTTCGATGACGTTGTTCTGTGACTTTAATATTTTTTGTATCACCTCCGTAGCCATAAAATACTACAGTAACTCTATGGCCAAAGTGTCAACGCATATATTGAGCGTATTTGTCAAAAATAACGTCCAATATTTCTTCGCATTTCATACAACGAGGTGTAATTAATATCTTTTATGGTAATGTATAACACATTTATGATATTAAAATCAATATTCACTGTTTCAGTTATAGCTCCAGTGATGTATGTACACGGCGAACTTACACATAATATGAAGAACACAACTCTTTCCAGGTTATGAATAATTATGTCTTGGAAGTTCCAAGTGAAACTTAAAAAGTCCCAACCAAAATCATTCGATCTCCTAGATAAAATTGACCGTGCTTTATGAACACTGAAATGTGAGGAAAACATGAGGAATTTGTGACTATATTTGACTACTGATAATTCTAGTCTATCATTCAAAGGCGCAAAGGTGTACAACTAAGACCTTCAACACATTTTGAAAATTAAAGTCAAGTGTAAATATA
Organism: Octodonta nipae; assembly: GCA_034190945.1. Taxonomy (NCBI): domain Eukaryota; kingdom Metazoa; phylum Arthropoda; class Insecta; order Coleoptera; family Chrysomelidae; genus Octodonta; species Octodonta nipae. The sequence continues at coordinate 89,872,455 of CM067216.1, read as the reverse complement.
TCGAGACCAAGAGTGAGAACAGTTGAATTTTCGTCACCTAGTATACAATCAATGATAAGGCAGCCAAATCACATTAGGCCTTGGACTTATTTTCTCTATTGTGCAACACAGGTCTTTGAGGTCATCAGAGATCTAGGCAAATATCCGTGACTTACAACTGTGAACCATCCCCGAAGAATCGCGGTTAGTACAGAGCGAGGTACACATAAATTGTAGTTTGTTGATGCCCTGATGGCAGATACAGAGGTTGATGTTGTATTGGGTAGTGATTTGATTAGATATCATGGGTTCATGTTTAATCCAAGGTATAACGTTTTGTTACCAATCACTCTCTATGAATTCATTGAGGCTTTCAATAAAACAATTACCAACAGTTCCCAAGAAAAGAGAGAGAGATAGTTACTTTGTTTAATTAACTAATTAGAGAGATGGAAATACACCTAGATATGGTCAACTTAAGCAAGGTATGAGACTATCACTCTAACAGAGGCTATTTTAGACGCGTAGAGGGGAGCGAGAGTGTAGTGGGTACAAAAAATTTGACAATGAAAATATTAAGACTTCCAGAGATGCATCGTATTCAGAAAGGATTTATTCAGCACTTAAAGAACGACCAAAGCTGAATCTAGTACCATACCTATTGAACCTCCTCATCTGCAAGGGCACTGTTACAGAGAACTGCGGGTAAGCCATTATCCTGTTTTAAATGTGCATGCAAACTTTAACGTTAATCATCCGTACGATCTGGTAGTGGTTTTAGATTAAAATGTGGCCTATATAAGTGTCGGAAATAAATAAAGTTGCTTTGACGTGTGCACTAAATTTGAGGTTAGGTGTTCTGAAAGTTATCCAAATATTCAACAACATTAAGAAATATATTTATGGATTTCATATTTCATTGTGTTACCATTTTACGTAATTAATGTTCAATTTTTTCTATAACGAACTCATGAACGAGGTGTATTTATACTGTTGATTTTTTTTCAGATAACACATTAGCAAAACGGAAACAATGTGTAGTTCTGGACGAACAGTCAAGTCCGTGCCAGATGATTTATGAGAAGTTGAGTGTTATTAAATGCAATATTGTGACTGAGCTGAAAAAACAGTTGACAGGACCATCACTACTCCTAAAACGTCACCACAAACCAACTGGGCATACAAAAAAGCACAAAACCACAACGACTGTTCATACAACAATTACATTGCCTTCTACCCCACCTAAGATGAGTCCCACTACTGAATCACATGAAATAGCTACTACATCACCTTCCAGTTCAGTACCACCAGGAGTAATAACAAAATTTTCGACGATATCATCTTTTAAAACCATGAGCAGCAAAGAGAGCACAAATTTGTCTACAACTCCACAACCTTCAAGTGCATCTAGGTCAACTAAGATCAGCTCATCTAGTAAATCCAATAAAATCACTACGACATCATTTTCAAGTTCAGTATCATTAACAGCAACAACAACATTTTCGAGGACATCAACCACTACAATCATAACCAGTTTACATAGCACAATTTCATCAACAAAAACTCTAGTACCATCAGGTCGAACATCAGTTAGTCCTAGATTGACTATTTTTAGTATATTGGTACCTTCAATATTTGCGAAAGAGTTTTGGAATTATAGCAGAATCACAATTATATCATTTTCAGCTTTAATTTTCTTAGTAATGTTTACATTAGTTGGCACGTTGTTTTATGTTCACTTGTAGTTAATTAAAATTTATGTTATTGATATTTCTAGTACTGAAATATTAATTGACTTAGAACTCCTATTGTCTAGTATTATACAGACATTATCCTGAGCAAATATGAGCACAGAATAGAGTGTAAATTGACTCAGAATTCTTTATTTGAAACATGATTCACCAATATCAATAAAAAGTGTTATTAAGCGAGAATTTTAATATAATTATTTCAAATTAAATATTTTCATCATTAAATTGACAATTTATATAAGTATAAAATATTGTTATATACTCCGTGGGTTCAATTAAAATTTAAAAACTAATATTTACTCTCACTTTCTAGAAATTTTTATTTACATCAACAGCTGATTCGAATATCAGAAATATAATACCTACGACATAAGCTCTTTGTCGCACTAACTAACTGCCACGATGATGGGTCGCTCCTTTTAAAACATGCATCGAAAACTCAGGTACAATCCACTATCAGTTCTACAGCTGCCGAGTCATTTCATGATCAATTGTTTTGTACTAAAAGCGATCGATGTCGTACTGGAATGAAACCATGGCCGGCTTAGGGAAATTTCATTACAATATTTTATAATTTACAGTTGTTCCAGATTTATCAATAACTATGAATTTTAAATTAAAAATGGTGATACTTCCAGAACGATTTTTATATGATCAACTGAGTGTAAACGGTATGAGTGCAAATAATTTGAGGAAAATAAATCAAAAACCCATAAATATGTTTCAAAAAGAGCTATAATTTTGCCCTTAAAATGAAAATGTGGTAAATCTCGCCAGATTACAGTAACAGACAGACAATTTTGCATTGATTTGAATTGAATTTGAAGTCTCAGAGACGTTTTCTCTGAGACTTCAAATTTAGCTACTAAACAGATCTCGAGGCGTTACTAATCACTTTAACGTTGCTAAACCACCTATTTGATAATAAAAATAAATTGTAATTAATAAGCAAACTGACCGAAAAGATAATGCAATATGGGGATAACTTCTTCGCACCATATAAAACGTCTGTACATAGATGAATTTACTCACTGGTCTGTAAACGTAGTCTTTGGTGGCTTTCCAATTAAACACACAAGCGCACATAAAAAATGAACTTGTAACTGTGTGACAGAGTGCTCGAGTCTTCACCGTTCCATTAATACTCCAGCATGACACCATGTGCGCATAGAGGCGCACAAGGAAAATTTGTGTGTATCGGCTGTGTAAGCAATCATAGAGTGCCATAAAGTGAGGTGATATACAGTCAAGTGACAACACCGTTGTTCGCCCTCTCTGTCTTACAAAGTAATATTCGATTAAGTCAGAGAAAGATAAAACTAACAACGCGAATCATCTTGTCACTACTACAAACTGCCTGGTCGACCAGAAGGTTCAGAACACGGTTATTTATTGTGTATATGTTAAGCAGAATTATAGAATGATTTTTTAACTAATGTTATACCATATGTCTTCCTTAAAAAATTTAAAATTTAATTTCTAATAAGCTAAGGGAAAAAAAAGGGAAAAATATACCACATTGTCTATTTCAGTGATTTTGCAAAAAAAGTTATTTATAATGACGCGGCAAATAAATTTCAATGAGCTGTAGTTTATTTAAATTTGCTTTGTTTCCCTATTTTGTGATAACTTTTTTCATAAATGACATCTGGAAGGTATTTGCCGTGTCAGGTACCTCACTCGAACTTGAAGAGTTTGTACAAGAACATACTTTAATAGATGAAATCTTACTATACTCTAGGGAAGTTAGTATTTTCAATTCCAAAAAAAAAATTCTACAGGTGTTTGCTTAGCTTTTCTTGAATAATGTATATGAGATAACAAATAAAAACAATTGTTAACAAATTTTTATTCCTTAGATAATTATACGTTGCAATTTTGGCAGTTTTTGTAACTTTACAGCTACAGAATGAAAAGTTCTTGTTTCAAAAGTAAGTTTCTTTTATACCTATTTTCAATAGCTACTAAATGATATGTTTATCTAGCCGATTGGATAATTAATTATTGAGTTATTTGGAAAAAGCTGCAAAAACAAGCATTTTTCAATCGTTCATAGTTATAGTTTAAAAAACGTTGAAATTTTGAAATTCGACAGAAAGTTTCATTCTTATAAGGTAAATAACTGGGAGGAATCTCAACTTTACGGCTTAGAAGATTTTCTCGCAAATTTGATTTTTTTTCCAAGGCTTTTGCTTTTACGTGAAGTTTACAACGCTCCCATTTTGCGACCAATTATTTTTTTGACCATCTTAAAGGAAACTATTAATTATCAAATCTTTCAGTACAATCCCTCATAAAATAATTTTCTTTTGGTTTTCTTTTATTGTATGTAAATTCAGTTGGAAAAGTTGCATTTTGGTATTCGGAATGAAATAAAATTTTACTTGTGGGGAATCCCTTTCTCTGAATTTACTATTGCTTTCGAACTTACATTCAATTCACAATGTTCACCATGTTTTTCACATTTAAAAATATATTAGTTGTTTTTTTTTTAATATTTTTAGGTATACGTTATTTTTAATTAGATGATGTAATAAAGAATTATTCATAAAATTGATTTACAATTATATAAATGTTGAAATTTATACATGCTTTGATTTTTTCCCCAATATAAACGCAATGCCAACTATTAAACTGTATGCTGATTGTCCAGAGACGAGAAACGGTACCTAGCATAATTTGTTTATGATGATGACCCAAGTTCGAATCTCTTGAGCATATGACGTTTTTTTCGTTTTTGTATTTGTACTGCTATTATATTTGTAATAATAATGTTGTAATTATTCAATTTATTTTTCTTTTATATAAATTATGTAGGCAAGTAAACGTTTGTCGAGGTTGTTTTCTAAAGATCCTAATTTAGTTCATTTTAAGATTCATGTACTCATTAAACTTTGGTCATATCATCGTATTGGCTGTAGAATTAAAGATCTATGAAGTCATCAAGAGTTAAAGGGGAAAATTTGGAAAATAGAAAATGTTCGATGGCCCAGTCCTAAATTCATTATTCATATAAAAACGTAAGTACCTAATAGTACAAAAATGAAAATTAAAGGTCGACCTTTATCCTATAAAATTGATGGTGAGATTGTACAGAATAAAAGATATGTTTTTTCTTTTTAAAATCGTCGATTAGATAAAATGTGATACTACGATCGACCTTAATACTTTAAAAACTCTTTAACCACGTTAAATCGGCGGTCACGTTCAAGTAGCTCTCGAACGCTACTGGTCCTGTCAGCTTAAGTGTGGTCTTTGGGCGATGATGGTGATTATCGTTCTGGTCCACACTTAAATTTTCTCAGTCACGTATACACACAATTCTGAGGCAGTGTACCCTCCACAAACTGTGCCTTTAGGCAAGTTAAAATTTGTGAGGGTTTAACGCCTTCACTGGTTAAAAACTTTATGTAAATCTGTTGCCTAACAGACGAATTTATCGCTTGCTCGGTCATGACTGTCAAGCCCGTAGCCAGCGGAGGGGGGGGGGGGGCTGGAGTTTGACCAATCGAGTTTCTAGTAGTAAAAATTGTGCGCGGATGAATTATAGGGCTAGAACTACATTTACTCAGGTTTCTTTAATAAACCTTTAAAAAAATGTTATATTGGATGGTCTACAAGCAGTTGCATATAGAGGATTGTTAAAAGATATGGTGGATAAGATTTCCAGTATTAAAGGTGGCTCGTTAAAAGTTGTATTAGGTGGCACATAACTAGTCGCGTATAAAAGGTGGTTGAAATAAGGTTGAAGTATAATTACAGTTACACAGATAGGTTGAACTGCATATATAGGAAGGTTGAAATAAAGGGTAGGGAAAAATTGCAGTTATATAGTGTGGTCCAAATGTTCAAATGTGAAAAATTTTGTTATATAAATCTAAAAAACATCAGGGTTTTTGCAATATCTGTGAAATTGTAGTTATACAGGGTGGTTCAGAAAATGATAGACAAATAAGATGTATTCAGTGATGATTCGGTAAATATCACTCGAATAAAACTTAGTTTATGGTGTCTATTAAATTGACGGGTTTTTTGTTTTCTTGTTTTGCATGTTTATATAATTACTGCTTTACCTTCATCAGTTAAATAACTACTGAGTTAAATAAATTGCTGATAATGAAAATAATTCATGGCTGACTAAAAGGTTTCGTAATGAATTCTTTGAATATTACGATTGTATTTGGTACGATTTAATTCATGAGATTTTCTGAATAATTTATGTATTTTCAGATTTGCTTCTACATAAAAATACATTATATTTTCGCATACAAAGAAGTTACATACCGGGTGTCAAATATGTCCCGAGACGGCTGAATATTTGCTAAAGTACTGTATTTCTGGAAAATGCCAAGGTCATTCTTTTGTAACTTTGACCAAGGAATACGATGGTAACCTTGGATTTACCTTGAACCTCAGTTTTGAGGTTATTTTGAGGTAAACCTCATTTTTTTAAATGAAGAATCGGAAAGAGCGGGAAATTTTACGTCCTGACATGTATTGAGGTATGAGGTTGACGCAACCACTAGAGGTCAAATAATGACTTCTTCTGGCTGGACATTTTTTTGACTGGGGTTTTGGAGGTCGCTGAGATCTAATCAACTAACAAAATTTATTTTTTTTCCAATACAAGAGGGCAAATTCAAGATTGCCGATGAAAATCATATAAATAACAAATTTTTGGCTGGAAATTTCTTACTCGGGGGTTTTGGAGGTGGCTGAGTTCTAATCCATACCTCAAAATAACATCAAAAAATGACTTAACTGACACCCTGTATACGTATAGCGAAGTGTTTAAATACTTATGGTAGTGAAATGAATAAAAAGTCATTGTTAACAGTCTTTCAGCAAAATGAAAATTTTTAGTTTGTCGCTCCAATTACCCCCTATACAAATATGCTTAAGAACTTGTACTCCGTTCTAGTGTAGTAAATAATACATACCGTGTGGTGGTGGTTCAAATAATATTAAAATAAATGATGAGTTCAAAAACTAAAACCTGACTACTGTAAACAACAAAAAAAACACCACAAAACAGAAAACACACCTACGTTGTGGGCACTAAAAAGAAAGCAACAAGTGATTGTTAGCTTTTAGCATGAATTATAATGTATTTATATAAATATCATTGCTAGAAACTCCTTCTAATTATAATCATGCAACATCACGACTACTACAGATTAAGTAAGTATCTAGATGAGTGCTAGACAGTTCTCCAATTATAGCATCTAACGGTATATCTACCTTTTGTATACAACTTAGTTTCCTAAGTAACAGACATATAATGCTATGTCAGCTAAACTATTATATTCACTCCAATATACATATATGTAACAACGAATAACTAATTTTATTAACTTGTACGTCGCAGCGAGGCGTAGAAGACTGAAATAATCTCAAATTAAACAGAGGTTGATTTTACTTTCATTCTCTCCTCAATGCCCGTATCATTGCATATATTAGTTATTCGTTGATACATACATATTAGACTGAATGTAATACTTTAGCTGACATAGCACTAGGTGTCTGTTACTTAGGATACTAAGTTCTATACAAAAGATGGATAATACAGTTTACGAGGGCTGCCTTTTATCTTTCGGGATTGGACAACCCTAGTATTGCAATCTGACAACTGCCAGCTCTATCGTAAAGTTTGACATTTTTGAGGTTATACGTACTCAGAACGTTTTGACATACGAGCGCTATTTGTTGTTTATGGACCTTTAATTTAATTAATATTTAATAATTCTAAGATGTTGTGGAGTTGCTGATTTACATAGTATGTAAAAAGGTCTGCCTGAATTTCTTGCATTACCCGTAAATTAGGATAAAATTGCAACTTTATATCGCCCTTAAGCCGAAGGATCACCGACTAAGAGAGACAGCAGACTGTACCGTGTTACTGTACTTAAATCGTTTTGCGCAAGCGTTGCCAAGAATCAAACAGAGAGAAAACAAATCCAACAACAGAAGAGAAAAATGGGACATTATTGAACATGCGCATAACACACGAAGTACAGTAAAACACTATAGACATATACGGGATGTCCCATAACTAATGAACAATAACTGCAGTTATACATATACAGGGTCCTAAAGTGGGTAGTCTTCAAGAGGTTTCTGTGAGTTCAGGGTGCTTTATTTTGCATTTATTGATCTAGCATTTGCGACAATTCTTAACCAACTTCGCCATTTTTGAAGTAATTGACCCTTATATGTTGGATTTGTGTGGAATATTTTTAACAGTGTTTCTGTTCGGAATAACACAATATTTACATTATTTAATACGTCTTTGAATGCATTGACGGTGTACACTTTAAATATTATATCCTCGATATTTAACAATTTAATTTGTAATTGAAGCGAAAGCTTCTTATCGGGCCCACATTTGCATATATGAAAATAGATCAACAAGAGAATGAATTGGATGACTTGAAATTTACTTTGTTTCGACACCGACTCCGGCACCACACACGAGCTTGATCTTGAAATACCCATACAATTCAGTTCACTGTGTAAAAAACAGAGACTAGCTAAAATACATTATTAGTTTCTTCTTTTATAGAATGTCAATAATATATAGAAAATAAACTAATATAAAATACAATTAATATAGAAAACCTGCACAAAATTTGTTTTTCTAATAAAAACTCCAATTCTCTCTTTGCAATATATTAAATTACGTACTTGACATATGTTGAAGTCAGAAAGAACGCTATTAATTTCATATACCTTTTGTTAAATAGACCTTTACATACTTGAAAAAAATATTTTTTATACCACGTTTAAACTTGTTTAAAACGTGAATACCAGAATTTCAATGTTATTTATTATTAATTTGCTATTAGTAGTAAAGTTTTAATAGCTATAAACTTAAAGTGAACTATCAGTATAACGATGTTAATTAACATGTGTATAACATTTCGTCAATAAATAATGGAGAAAAAAGCATTAATATGTTGGAGCCATATGTACAGTAAATCATTTTTGGAGAATTTATTTGACTTTATTAGTTTTCCAAAGCCTTGTATCGAATCTCGTCGATTGCCTATTAGATCAACGAAACGAATAAAGAGTTAAAAGTTTGTTTAAAATGTGCTAAATGTGATTTAAAAATATAACATTAAATAAAACGACTGTTAATCTTTTCCAAATCAGTTGTAAATAATGCACTCGTGACCAGACAAATAGATGCAAATGGAGTTTCATTAAATATTTATATACTGAATTTTATATTTTATTTGTAGCAACTGTACCGCCTTCAGTAATATTGCATTTAATTTTTGTACAGATATTGTAAAAATCTTATAAATTAACATTCTTACCTTTATCTGTCAGTCAAAAGATAAATAGCCCACAAAATTAAAATCACAAATTGTAGTAAAAAGGAAAATGACTGAGAAAACCATAGTAATAATAAGTATATTAAATTTGTAGTTTTCATTACCAATGTTTATTTTATTAATTATCAATATATTAATTACTATAAACCTGTCCTAACCTATCAGTTTCATTTTCTACTTGTAGATGAAAATAACACTTTAACCACCATTGCAACATAATACAATTAATTAGTTGAAAAATGTACAAATAAAGCCACACAAATAAATATTTCATTTAATTTCATTGATAATAAGGGTAACGAACCTGTTCAGTATGCATATTTATGAAAAGAATCCGAAACTTTCATATGCCCGCCTATATAACATTCGGAACACGCCTGCCTGAAAAGGTCTATTTGCCGCATTTACAATTCATCAGATAATAGCTTCAATTTACAAGTTAATAATTCAACAAATTTAATTTGGCACATAGAAATTTAAATCAAAAATTAAATTACACATTGGGATTAATAGTTGAGTCATAACAAAATAGTGACCATTATTTTAATTCTCTTGAACTTTCTAACCATTACTAATGATAACACAAGGAAATAGAAACAGAGACAGGAGATAACCACAGACGGGAAGTATAATTCGTAAGAAGCTTTCGCTTCCATCATTCAGTCTCAAATGACTGCCGCTTTTTTCAATACTACCAGCCGAACATGATCTTATTTTTCCTTAAAACTTTATTTGTAGCAAATTGGGGAAGAAAATTTAAATAATAATATTGGCAATTTCATCAAGTGAATGTTTCCTAACGCTTCGTACACCTTACGTGGTCTGTCGCCTTATACTAATACGTCTTCAACAGGGTGGTATCCAGCAGTTTAGCTTTTGAATTCGTGCTAGCGAGTATTGCCATACGTTTGTATTAATTCTTTTCAGTTCGTCTGAATTTATACGTGACAAGGCTTGTGCTTCAAATTCATACTCTTTCAGGTCTAAACATACGCGATTTATTTTTGACGAAGGGTTTTTCATGCTATGAAGGGGTCGATTATATAGGAAAGTGATAGTGGCGTACACCCCAATAAATAGCTGTTTGTTTTTTGAGTATGGTAAGTTTGCGGCTTTCTCCTTTAGAGAAAGATTTTGATGCATATGCCATTGGTAGTTCTGTGCCTGTAAATTTCTGAGCTAATACTGCTTCCGCACGCTCCATTAGATGCGTCTGTTGTCAGAATGAATACTGTAGGACTATTTTGCTATTTTGGACGTTAAGCCAGCGAATGCGATTGACATTATTCGGGAAAAAACTATTGGGGCTGGAGATAATCTGAAGGATAATCTCGAGAAATCATATGAACCATAGTACAAAACTAAGTATGTCTCTAGTCTCTATTGCGACTGGAATTTGATGGAATTCTGATATCAGGTCAATCACGGAAAGCCATTTGACTCTGCCTAACTGGTCTAGTATATCGTCTGTTCGAAATTGTGGGACTTTGATTGCTATTATTTTTTAGATTCCGTATATACAATAATTTGGTCAAGTACGAGATGGACTCTCGAATACTAAGGTTTCGTTACCACATTTCAGATTTGTTATAATTTAGGTAAATCATTTAATATATTTGTCCAATTTTAGAGTTTTCGACGAGCAGGGATTTCGTATAGTTTTCTTAATAGCTTTTAAACTAAACGTTTTAAATTTATAAAAAATATACACCTTTATTTTTCACAACAAGCCCTTATTTAATCTGCTACGTTATGTGTTTGATTTCTATTAAAATATTTACTTAATTTTCTAATTTCCCTCCCAAAATTAAGATTAGGATTTTCGCTTTATCTTATCAATAAACTTTCAGTGAGGCCCTATATAGTCTTTTGTCTGAGTTTTAGGCTTAGTAGTTTGGGAGATACAGGGGATAATGAGTCAAAATTTAAATAATAAATTATTAAATCTCTTAAAGATATTTATTTATTTATTTATACAATAGGTCGTCTTACAGGTTGTCCCTAAGGCAAACCCTTAATAAAGATGACAGACACACAGTGACAAATAGAGAATTACAAATAGGTGAACTCGAAATAATTAATTAACAACAAAGTCCCAAACTTAACAATATCTAAAGAGACAAACATAAAACTGTTAAATTATGTTGTGGATCATGTTTATATATCACTGTTTACTCCTGTATTATAAAACTCTTGTAACGATCTAGATAAGTTTTTCTTAAAATTATTAAAATTGGAGGAAAAGCTACGTTTAAATGACAAATTATATTATAAGCATTCATACATTTTATTAATGGGGAGTTACCGTAGTAGTTGGTAGAATAGTAAGGAACGTAAAAAATCTGTTTGTGTCTTGTTCTAGGAAAACTGCAATTAATTGGTAAATTCTTGAGAAACCATTCAGAACACAAGAAATTGTTAATAACTTTATAAATAAAACAAATATCGGCAAATTCTCTTCTGATAAACAGTGGCTGAAGATTGTAGAATTTCAAGTTGTCACTATATTCTTGGTAATGCCGAAACCTAAAATATCTATAATTAAGTGCATTAACAAATTTCTTTTGTACATGTTATAGGGATGTTAAATACTTATCATACATAGGATTCCATGCCATACTGCAATATTCTAAAGAACACCTTACGTAAGAAATATACTTCGTTACATTCAATATTAATCTGTGGACTTGACAGAAACTAAAAAAGCTACAAAAGTCGGCTTGCATTAATTGGTAATCATTAATTGTTGAGATTTTTCGATAGATATTCATGTGATCAGCAAATAAAAGTACATTACAAAAAGAAAAACATTCAGCTACGTCTGAAATGAATATACTAAATAAGAAGGGACCCAGGTGGGACCCTTGTGGAACACCCGAATTAATAGGAGTGACTCTAGACTTTACATTGTTTAGAGCAACATACTGGGTTCTGTTGGAAATATATGAACAAATAAGATCCAGTACCATGCCATGCACACCGAAATTTACAAGTTTGGCGACCAGTGTCGAATGATGTACCTTGTCGAATGCTTTGGAAAAATCGGTGTACACAGCACATACTGACTGACCGTTATCCATACAATTATAAATATACTGAATGAAAGGTACTAAGTTAGTAGCTACTGATATTTTCTTAAAAAATCCGTGCTGAAATATTGTAAGACGATCTTTAATCAAAAAGAATAGCTCCTGAGTCAGAATTTTTTCAAAATTTTACCCGTTAAATTTAATAAAGATACTGGCCTACAGTTATTAACAATATTCTTAACACCAGACTTAAATATGGGGACAACTTGGGCCATTTTCCACTTATCTGGAAAACAGCCGCTTACCAGTGACTTGTTAAAGATAATCCGCAAAGGCTCGATAAGCTCATTAGCACAGTTTTTAATAAAAACGGCTGGAATTCCGTCAGGGCCTGGACCCTTGTTAATATCGAACGATTTTATTGCATTAGTAATCTGAGTTCTAGAAATTTAAGTAACATCAAAATTAACATTAGAATTAACATGATGAATCAATGAGGGATTATTGTTATCAACAAATATATCAGAACAACTTTAATCACCAATAAAAGAAAACATTGTTGTGGGTTGTTATTTATAATATTTTCAACTTTCTCACTTTTACCGCTATTAATTAAGTCACGGTCTCTTCTATACACTATATATGTGGAGGGAATCAATTCGGAGTCCAAGATTTATTCTTGTAACCATGTTTCTGTAGCACAGATAATGTCAAAATTACCAGAACATACCGATTGAAAAAAACTGCTTGTGTTAGTTCTTAAACCACGAGTGTTCTGGTAATAGAGATGAAATTCTTTGAACTTGAAGAAATGCTACACAATAATCTTAATACAAGAGCCTTAATATACTGTCACTAAGGCACTTCTGGATTACATTACTGGAGGAAATCAAAAATGATTTGGAGGATTCCGATTTTTTATGTATATTTTGCAGTCCTTGACCCAGCAGTACTTGTAGTTATTAGATAAACTGAATTCCCTTGCTTGTTTATACAGAATTTTATAAAAAGGAGATAAGTGCTCGTTAATGAATATTTTGCCAGTGCTGTAAGCAGATTTAGTCAATTTATCTTTGTTTGCACGTGCCGCTTCAATGAATTTCTTTTCATGACTTGATTGTTAACTTTTATAATTATCTCTTTTCTCAGAGACTCCGCACAATTCAATATTACATAATCCGCCTTGTTGTTGTAAATTTTCTAATTCAGAACTCAGTTGTAAACATTGTTTTAACTTCTTCTTTAAGCCCTGGAACCACGCTTACGGTTTGTTGAAACTGATCCATACGTAATCTTTCAATTCAGATCTAATTAAATTAACTGCGGTTAATAACTGATCAATTTTAGAGTTGTCATTGTTGCAATCTATTCTGTATTTTTGACAAACCCAATTAACACCGGAATCCGGAGTGATTTCACAAAAATTATTAGGTAATTTCACACATTTAAAATGATAGTTTTTTGTGCATTTGTCACAAGAAACACCTGGATTCGTTCGGGTCGTAGAGTTATTACAAACAGTACAAATGCCGGGCATGGCAAAAAATGTCCGACATAAATTTATGAATTTGGAAATAACACTGTGACGGGAAATATTTTAATAAAAATTGTAATGAAAGCAGACCTTACATCTATATGTTGAGTTTCCAGATATCACATTATCTACAAGTATTAACCACTTATTTACGGGATTAAATAGGAGTACTTCTAAAACACGACTTAACTCTCTTCGCTTCAGATGTAGGAGAAAATGGCTCACAGTTTGAATATTTTTTTAATAACTTTTTAACAAATTATTTCATGATGCGTTTAAAACAAGTTATTTTTTTATTTTACTTCTAATTCTATATTTTGCCTCAAAATTATTTCCTTATATTTTTATTTTTTTTCAAATTTTTAGATTTTATAGTTTCGGAAATAAAGGGGGCTGGAATCGGTAAGTTTTTGTATATTTTTGTTAATATCTTCTAAATTATTTATTTATAAAATATGAAAAATATATATTTTCTATTCCTCAGAATAACTGGTGTCATTTGATTTACTACGTGATGCGTCTGAAAAAAAAAAGTTTATTATTTTTCATTTAATTCTATAACCTGCCCCCCTCCCAAAATTAAAATTGAGGATTTCTCCTTATTTTTCTTGTCAACTTTGGCCAACGTTCTACATTCACTATTATTTTTCAAAATTTTGGGCTCAATAGTTTCGGTGATAAACTGGAAAATGGTTCACTTTTGTAAATTTCCTCCATCTAAAGTACCACTGAATATACTAATACCAAATTTCAACCTTTTCCGTCCAGTAGTTTCGGAAAAAAATGCTGTGATGTGAAAGATGGAGAAATCAAAAGTAATTATAAGGGTATTCGTATATTGTATACACGGATCTTTAATATACGGAAACCCTTATAATATCAATCCTGATTTGTGCGTCTTTCACATCACAGCAATTATCTCCAAAACTACTGGGCGGAAATGTTGAAAGTTGATATGAGTGTATAGTTTGGTAACCCGATCTGGAGTGCATAACGTAAATGACGAAATATGAATTTTTGGGGTACTTCTGTGAGAAAAATTTACAAAAATCAACCAAAATTTTTGGAAAAATAGGGAAAATAAGACGTTGCCCAAAGTTTAATTTTGGGAGCAAATTATAAAATTAAGTGAAGAATAAAAATTACAAATCACATGAAAGGGCTCATTCGTAGGAACACAAATTATTATTTCAAATTTTGAAGTAATTACCTTAAAAAATATTAACAAAATATACTACAATTTTCCCAATCCCCCGTTATCTCCGAAACTATAACAGCTAAAATTTTGAAAAAATTCCACATATAGGGCCCCACCTAAACTCTACAGGAAAAACACCCTAATATTAGCTTTTGGAGGCAAATGACAGAATTAAATGGAAATATACACTTAAAATTGTTTCAAACATATATTCAAGTCAAACGGCTCATTATGAAGAATACAAATGTATTTTTAATTTTTTTTTTAACAAATATTGTTTAAATGATAACAAAAATAACAAAAATACCCATTTCCACCTTTATTTCCGAAACTATAAAACCCAGAATTTGGAAAAAATTATAGGTATAGGGCCTCACCCGAACTTTATAGGAAAAATAAGGAGAAACCTTTAATATTAATTTTAGGAGCCAATTACAGAACTAAATTGAAATTATAAAATTAAAGTTGTTTCAAACGCGTCATGTAATATATGAAATCAATGGGGTCTTTATGGGGAATATATATATATCCTTTTGTCATATACTTAAAATAAACTATTTAATATATAAAAATATAAGAAAATACCCATTTCTTCCTTTTATCTCTGAAACCATAAGACCTAAAATTTTGAAACAAAATCGAAATATAGATGTGTGTTAAGCTAGCAGAGCCATTTCAGAACGCCCAAATGGGACCTACTCCAGAATTTATTGCTAATTTATTAGGCAAAAATTAAATTTATTGCTCCCACCCCTCTCGAGAAACTGTGGCTATGATAACTTTAGACTAAAGTTAGTATAGCCATATTCTATATCTCCGGAACGAACAGCGCTACCGAGGTGATGTTGGTGGCGTATTTTATTGCTAATTAATTGCTATCGAATGGCACTAGAGCAAATAACCAAACAATACCCCTCCATCCCCTACTGAATTTCTCACCCCCAAACAATTACTAAAAAAAATTATTTCAATATTTTGTATTATATAAAATCAGTAGACTTTAATTGGTGAAGTTTTACCCTCATTACGATTTCATTCTTCCAACCCCTTCCGAGAAAGTGTGGTGACGCCAACTTTAGCCTAAAGTTAGCATAGCCACATCTATATCTCCGGAACGAACAGTGCTACCGGGGTGATCTTGGGGGCGTATTTTATTGCTAATTAATTGCTATCGAATGGCATCAGTTCAAATATCCAAGGACTGCCCCTTCATATCCTACTGAATTTCTCACCCCCTGACAAAAAACAAAAATTTTTATTTCAATGTTTTTCGTTGTTAACTTCAGTAGACTTTTATTTGCTAATTAATTGCTGAAGCTCTACTTTCGTTACGAATTTATTACGTCAACCCCTTCTGAGATACTGTGGTTATGCCAACTTTAGACTAAATTTAGCATAGCCATATCTATCTATCTCCGGAACAAACGTCGTTATCGGTATGGTCTTGGGGGCGTATTTTATTGCTAATTAATTGCTATCGAATGGCACCAGACCAAAAACCCAAAAAATACCCCTTCATCCCCTATTCAATTTCTCACCCCCTTACAAATAACAGAAATATTTATTTCAATGTTTTGCGTTATTAAAATCAACAGACTTTTAATTGTTAATTAATTGCTGAAGGTCTACCTTCGTTACGATTTTATTGCTCGAACTCCTTGCGACAAACTGTGGCTATGCCATCTTTAGATTAAGTTTGAATAGCCATATCGATATCTCCGGAACGAACGTCATTATCGGTATGGTCATGGGGGCGTATTTTATTACTAATTAATTGCTATCGAATGGCACCAGAACAAAAACCCAAAACTATCCCCTCATCACCTACTCAATTTCTCACCCCCTGCCAAGTAACAAAAATATTTATTTCAATATTCTTCGTTATTAAAATCAGTAGACTGTATATGATTAGGAAAATAAGACTATACCTACTAATTATAGATATAATTATAGGATGGTTGTCGAATAATACTATGTATCCATGAATGTTCTCAAATTATACATTACACTACTAATTTTTTCTGAATCCCATTTATGGTAATTTTTTCTCGAGCCTTACTGCAATTGGAACTTTGTTGTTATAATCGATATTCAAGATTGAATTTAGAATTTGTACCATTCTTATTTATTTTTAGTCAGTTTATTTCAAAAAATTTCATTTAGATACTCCCAAGCCTGGCTTTTAAATTTCCTATACAAATGGCCTATATACATCTAACAAAATGCTATTTCAAATGAACTGCACAAAAGTGTACGAATGGTGCTATTGATTACTCGATGTAAGTAACATAATATACCAAACAATACGCAATGTAGGAAGATACCTATAAGAAATAAAAACTTTATTATAATTTCAACAGTGCTAAGACACACCAAAACATCATTTATTTAACGCTATTTAAAAATATACTATTAAGATAAAGTTTAAAACAGTTAAATCACTTATCGTTAATATACCGGTACAAATCAGAACGTTTGACAACCTTGTAAAAGACTCGATCTAATATTGGGAATTTACATTACTCTGAAAAAATATTAAATGTCTCTCCGAATAATAGGTCAAAATTATCGATATACAGGATTCAACTTAAAAGATAACTAATGAATAATGACTCATCATTATTCACCTTATTATGCATCTTGTATTTTTCGACAATTGTAGTTAACTTTCAATAAATTGTTTTAAAGTATTTGGGACAGTCTTTTTTCTGATCTGAAAATATATAAAACACTTTCCAATTTCTGAAGAATTAAAAATAAAATCTTCATCTTCATTATGTATAGTCTGAGTTTGAAAACGTTCTGAAAATTTGTTTAAGGTAATGAACGTTTACAGTTTTTTATTCCCCGTCAGATTGTGTGTGTAGCAAACTGCTTAATGATTAATAATTTACTGAAATATTTTAAAAATAAAAATATTTAGGAAAGACTATTGATGATAATGCTGTAATTTGAGTGTTTATTTACCAACATTTCTTAGAAGGATTATTTGAGGCAGTTCTTCCGTCGGCCGATGGTGCATAAAAATATTCATAGAAACATGAATAGTGGTAGTATTTTATCCTTAAAAATATTAAGTTCAGCAGTATGTCAACAAATGCGTGCATATTATGTTAAATTATTTACAGTATTATTAAAAGTTTACAAAAACAATCGAACATAATATTAATCGTGTTTGATCTGTATTGTAATAGAAGAAATAATATGTTAAAAATACATATACTGAATAATATAAGTAATGATTTTATCAAACTAAAATTAAGTAATTGAAGTTAAAGGTTTTAATTGATTTGCTCATTTCTTATAATTTTGTTGTATTGCTGAAGTCCGAAAGATATAAAACAGGCATTTAAGGCAAAATCTAAGCTCTACTGAAATGGGATACAGTGTGTCTCAAAATAAAACGAAGTTAGTTTTCAATTCTTCATAAGTATTTTACTTTAATTGATAATCTGTCATACACGTAAAAACAATGTCATATTTTTAACTGTTTCTTTAAATTAATAATTGATTTCAACAAATAGAGTAATATAGTATGTATAGTATAGTATGGAAAAAATCTTACAGTTAGTTAGTTTTTTTTTATTGAACGAATTTGATTTAATTATCTGTTTCAATTTCAATTGCTATTAGGTACTACATCTTCAATTTCAAATACTTAATTTATCTATATTTTTCAGAATCCATTGTGAAGAGTGTGAACCCAAATAAAAAAACCTTGGTTGAATGTTAAGTAGGTATTATATTATTCTTTGTTTGTATACGAACGGTTAGTGACAAACCATATATGTACCCTGTAGTAAGGGGAGACCTATCAAGAATTCGGTTTGAAACCGAAAAATAATCTATTTATGCATTTCTGATAATATTGGTTTCCTGAAGGATAGTTGTGAGTTATGTAGTTAATGTTTAAGCATTCTTTGGGAAATAACACCCCAATACTTGAAATAACTGTATCTTTTCAAACGATTCGGGGTCTATGTCGGACCCCGTCAATGGTAAAGAACCTATGAGAAAAATTAATGGTCCTGTCGTTGTAGCACAACTCAGTATCGGTATAGTTCATAAGGTTTTTCCTTGATATTGCTCTATGATTTTAACATCACTGAGTTAACAGAATTCTTTGAAAATCTTATAACAAATTCGCACCTCGGAGTGCCACATGAAGATCTTTCAAATTATAACAATGTGAAATGAAGGTTATCATGATATTTAGACTGTGCTATTGTTACGTCATATGTCACATAATATTGTCATACATTTTAATTTTAAATTTTAGAATTGAGCTTTTTTCATAGTTTCTTTGCCATTGACAAAAGGGTCTGGCCAAGACCCGGAAATGTTAGGAAAAATATAGTAATTTCAAGAAAAACCAAACGTTTCAAAGTCCATTCGTTGAAGCGTTTGGTTTTTCTTCAATATACGTCGTTTTATTTCGATTGTGGTGTTATTGCCCAAAAAAACATAAAAGTAATCATAGCTACATTGATATTAGTTCTTTATAAATGACATTCACAGACTCTATGCTGAAGAAAACAAAATTTGATAATCAAAATACGTATTTACTAAATTGTTCACAATTGTTCAATTTCAATTTCTTTAGTAGTTAAAACGAAACATCCGAGTCCGATTCGGGGAATTTAGTGGGCCGTGCACCCAAAAAACTATCCACTCACTGCAAAACAATAACAAGAACGTTTCAAGCCATTCTTCGGTTTCCCCGAACGAACAGCGTTGCCGAATTGAACTTACATACTATTAAAATAGGATAAAGGTAATTAATTCACAATAACAAAGGACTGTTCATAAACAATAAATATTCGTAATTTTCTCCTTAAAAAGTGTATTAAACTACTTGAGACGCTATTTTATAATTAACATTAATTCCATTCAATTCCTCTCATGGGTTCCAATATTAACAATTTTAAATGAATGATACATTTCTTAATTAATCTGTACTTCTTTGTTTAATATAACAGTGAATAATGTATGTGCTTGAAAAATATATCATACAGTGTCGATACTTGCTTCTGTTGAAAGTCTGTGAAACCGAAGGTTTGAGCTCAAGTTTAATTATTTTCATCCTTTCCTAATAGTATGTCGGATGTTTTTTTATTATTGAAAATATACTTTACATGTTTAAATTAATTGTTCTTTTTTACTTCTTTACTATATATTGCATCTCAGTACTTCTACTAATGATGTTTTACTAATTATTGACCGGCAAATATTAGAGTATATTTATCAACCTTTTATGTATAAAATCTCATTCCATATAGTCCTACCTAGCAGAACTCATTTAAACGCGAGCTAATGATGGTATGCTTAGTATTCATGTTGATTTGAGATGAGATAGTAACAGTCCTCAAATGATACTTTGGATACATAAATGTCCTCAAATAATAACTTGTATGTAAATATTTCTTTAAAAGTTTTCGTTAAACATTATTCCGAGTTTTCGTTTGCATACCGTTTAATGCAGTAATAACTTCATGAGTAAGGTTGAATGAAGGATCCTTTAATTAGTTTATGTTTTCCTCATCAATTTCTTAATAATCAAGGTCTAAACTGTATTAAGACCTGTTGTTATGTTCATATCAGAAACTTTGTTTAGAATAATACTTAAATGGCTTTAAACTGCAACGGATGAAGTGGTCTTTCCAGTCTAGAATCAAAGCTATTGGAATCTGTACATGTATAATGTTTTTTTGAGTCCTATTCCCCAAAAGATACAAATGTCCTTGAATAATAAGTTGAACATATAATATTTTTGAAACCAGGTCACAAACTGAACTGAATCAATAAAATCGTAACAGAGGTAGACCTTCAGCAATTAGTTAGCAATTAAAAGTCTACACATTTTCACAAAGAAAACATTGAAATAAATATTTTTGTTAACTGTCAAGGGGTGAGAAATTGAGTAGGGGATGAAGGGGTAGAGTTACTGAGTTACTGCTCTGGTGCCATTCAATAGCAATTAATTAGCAATAAAATACCCCTCCAAGATCACCCCGATAGATATGCTAACTTTAGTCTAAAGTTGGCATAGCCAGTTTCACGGAAGGGGTTGAAAGAATGAAATCGTAACGAGGGTAGAACTTTAGCAATTAATTAGAAATTAAAACTCTACTGATTTTAACAAAGAAAAACATTGAAATAAATATTTTTGTTAATTGTCAAGGGGTAATAAATTGAGTAGGGGATGAAGGGGTAGTTTCTGAGTATTTGCTCTGGTGCTATTCGATAGCAATTAATTAGCAATAAAATACGCACCCAAGACCATACCGATAGCGCCGTTCGTTCCGAAGATATAGATAGGGCTATACTAACTTTGGTCTAAAATTGGCATAGCCACAATTTCTCGCAAGGGGTTGAAGCAATAAAATCGCAACAAAGGTAGACCTTAAGCAATTAATTAGCAATTAAAAGTCTAGTAATTTTAACAACGAAAAATATTTAAATACAATTTTTTGTTAATTGTCAGGGGGTGAGAAATTGAGTAGGGGATGAAGGGGTATTGTTTGGTTATTTGCTCTAGTGCCATTCGATAGCAATTAATTAGCAATAAAAAAACGCCCCAAGATCATACCGATAACGATGTTTGTTCCGGAGATATAGATATGGCTATGCTAAATTTAGTCTTAAGTTGGCATAACCACAGTATCTCAGAAGGGGTTGACGCAGTAAATTCTTAACGAAAGTAGAGCTTCAGCAATTAATTAGCAAATAAAATTCTACTGAAGTAAACAACGAAAAACATTGAAATAAAAATTTTTGTTTTTTGTCAGGGGGTGAGAAATTCAGTAGGAGATGAAGGGGTAGTTTTTGTATATTTGCACTGATGCCATTCGATAGCAATTAATTAACAATAAAAAACGCCCCTAAGATCACCCCGGTAGCACTATTCGTTCCGGAGATATAGAATATAGCTATGCTAACTTTAGTCTAAAGTTGGCTCGAAAGGGGGTGTAGCAATAAATGGTAACGAAGGTAGACCTTCAGCAATTAATTAACAATTAAAATTCTACTGATTTTAATAAGGAAATGCATTGAAATAAATATTTTTATTACTTGTCAGGGGGTGAGAAATTGAGTAGGGGATGAAGGGGTAGGTTTTGTGTTTTCGCTCTGGTACTATTCGATAGCAATTAATTAGCAATAAAATACGCCCCCAAGATCACCCTGGTAGCACTGTTCGTTCCGGAGATATAGATGTGGATATGCTAACTTTAGTCTAAAGTTGGCGTCTCCACAGTTTCTGGGAAGGGGTTGAAGGAATGAAATCGGAATGAGGATAAAACTTCAGCAATTAATTAGCAATTAAAAGTCAACTGATTTTATACAACACAAAATATTGAAATATTTTTTTTCCGTAATTGTCGGGGGTGAGAAATTCAGTAGGGGATGAAGAGGTATTTTTTGGTTATTTGCTCTAGTGCCATTCGATAGCAATTAATTAGTAATAAAATACGCCACCAACATCACCCCGGTAGCGCTGTTCATTCCGGATGTATAGAATATGGCTATGCTAACTTTAGACTAAAGTTTTTCGGAAAGGGTGGGAGCAATAAATTTAATTTTTGCGTAATAAATTAGCAATAAATTAGAAATAAATTCTGGAGTAGGTCCTATTTGGGCGTTATGAAATGGCTCTGCTAGCTTAACACACATGAGATATAGGGCCTCACCTGAAATTTACAGGAAATGTAAGGAGAAAGAAACCTCTAATATTAATGGTGGGGGCAAATTATACAATTAAATGGAATATATAAAGTTATAATTGTTTTAAAAGTATTATGTAATATGCCAAATCAAAGGGTTCATTATGGGGAATACAAATATATTTTTTTCATATTTTTTAAATATATTAACAACTAAGTGGAAAAAGGCAGAAATTAGGAGAGAGCCTAAAAAAATTCGAAGAAGAGATTGTACGATTAGTACACCTCTACTACCCAGATCTACCAGATGAAATTAAAGATTAATTGGTCACACAGAGTTTTATAAATGGTATTAGAGATGTTGAAGTTCAAAGAAATTTAAAACTGAGTGGCATTAACAAGAGCAATGAAGCGTTACTCCGAACTTTGGAAGTAGAGGCCCTCATAAACATGTCCAAGCCAAAGGATAGGCCAGGAAGAATCAGAACAATCCCTACAAGCATTGTTGACCGGAATACATAAACTACGAGAACGGTTAGTTAAAAAAAAGGATGAAACCACCGAATTTTTCGAGGATTTCAGAAAATTGAACGATGTTACAAAGAAAGACAGCTATGCACATCCCCGAATTGATGACACTCGCACTACACTAGCAGAGTCCCGTTGGTTCTCCACACTTGACCTACAGAGTGGATATTGGCAGGTTGGATTACATGAAAACGTCAGAGAAAAGACAGCTTTCTCCACCAGTAAAAGGCTGTTTCAGTCCACGGTCATACCCTTTATTAAGTAATGATCCCTCTAAATTTGAAAGGCTAATGGAATATGTATTGAGCGGATTGACATGGAGGGCATGCTTAGTATACCTTGACGACATTCCGGTCATGGGTTACACGACGACCATCTGAAGAACCTTGGCGAAGTATTTTTCAGAATTAAGAATGCCAATTTAAGGCTCATCCCGTAGAAAAAGAAGAAGTATTCCAGGTTCCAAAAAGAAGTCGATTTTTTGGGTCATATTGTTTCTCAGTCAGAAATCCGCACAATGTATAAACTAGGAAGATTTTTGGGTTTCTATTCTTAGTACAGGCGATTTGTTAAGGGATTTGCTACCATTGCCGCAACTCTACATAAGCCAACCACTGAAACACCGTTTAGACTACTAAAGGCGGCACTAGGTTCTAGCTCATTCCTAACGTTTCCTACATAGTCCGGCAAGTTCATCTTAGACACCGACGCCAGCAACACAGGTTTGGGGGCCGTCCTATCCCGGGTGCAAGATGGTGAAGAGCGGATGATCGAGTGTTACAACCGTGGATTCTCGAAACCGGAAATGAATTATTGTGTCACCAGAAAAGAACTACTTGGAATAATCAGAGTGGTAGACGATTTCCACAAATCACTCTATGGTCGTCATTTCCTAATCCGAACCGACCATGCCGCCTTCAAAAGGCCGTTGGACAAGATGACACCCGAAGCATAACTGGCCAGGTGGATGGAGAAATTACAGCAATACTATTTTAAGGTTGAACACCGTGCCGGCCGTCTGCATAATAAGGCCTTGTCCAGGAGACCCTGTAGAGCGGAATGCGGACATTTTCGGAAGACAGAACAACGAGAGGGTATCTCCATCCGACAGATTCGCGCACAGATAGTGAAGACTGGACAACTTAACAATTTATCCAGGACCAAATGGCTGACCTAGACATTGAACCAGTCGTGTCACTCAAGAAGATAGGAGCTTCCAGCTGAAGATGGGACGAGGTAGCTAGATACTCGGACGTCCTGAAATCGTTATGGGTCCAATGCGACTCACTAAGAGAAGAGAATGAAAGGTTAAAGACAATTTGGGAATGCAATGACGGTCGAGAAACCCAGTCCCAACTGGTAATCCCAAAGAAAAGATACCTGACCGAAGTACATTATGGGATTACCGGAGGTCATCTGGACATGAATAAAACCTTGGATAAAATTCGCTTCTGGGTAAACTACTTCAAAGACGTCAGACTTGGTGCCAGAAATGTGACACCTGTGCAACCACTAAGGGCCCGAAGACCCGGAGCAAGGCCAGAATGCCGCAATGCAATGTGAGCGTCCCATTTGAGAGAATTACTATTGATGTCTCCAGTAAATTTTCCGAGTTTAAGAGGGTGGCCAAACACAATCTGGTCGTAATGTATTACTTTAGCAAATACCCTGAGACAAATGCCATACACAATCAAGAGGCAACCACTGTGGTGACAGTACTGGTAGAGCAGTTATTCAGCAAGTGCGGTGTCTCGTTGGAGTTACATTCCGACCAAGGGCGTAACTTTGAATTCAATGTATTCCAGGAGGTCTGTACGATGCTGGGAATCAAGAAAATGAGAACCACCCTTTGCATACACAGTCAGAGGAGTGGTGCAAAGATTCAACAGGACTTTGGAACAACATCTAGGTCGTCAGCAATAACAAGCATGATTAGAATGAACATATTCTCCTATTTATACCTGTTGGCCTATCGCTCAGCCGTACATAAGAGCATAGGACTGACTCTATCCAGGGTACTATTCGGAAAGGAGCTGAGATTAACATGTGATTTGGCTTTTCACTCACCAGAAAAACCACCCCAAAAAGTCAACGATTATGCCGACCAACTCCGACCAAACATGCTGGAAATACACGAACTAGCCCGAACACAGATGTTGGCTACCAGCGATCGGATGAAGACACGATTTGACCTCAAGGCAAATTCAGTCGGTCTGGCTGTACACTCCTCGGAGGAGTAAAGGCAAATCTTCAAAGCTCACACCAGCCTGTGATGGTCCCTACGAGGGTGTCAATAGAATCAATAATGTTGTCTATCGTAGTCGCCGGAATCCAAGAGCTTAGATGAAGATGGTTCATTTGGATCGACTCTCTACCATGTAGAGAATGATGCTGATCGGGATTATCGAAATTAATGAGGTTTTATAAAATTCATTTAGTGTCTCCAAAAAAAGTATGAACCGTTCTAAATTAGTCGTTCAGATAAAAGCAATATCGTAAACATAAAAGGCAAACGCACCATGTACTAAATAAAATAAATAGGCTTGTTTTAAAATATGTTAAGGAAAATATAAGAAAATCCACTCATCCCCTACTTGTCTGAAATTGGAATATTAGAACAATATTTGATTTACCTACATTGTATTGAATCTCAAAGGTGGTACAGAACCCTTCGAGCCGGTGCAGACTCACGGCAAGTAAAGACCTGGCAATAATAAACTGTACACACAGAGATCAAAGCGAACCTATTCCAGCTGCTCTTATCATATGTGTGTATATGTGTGGTAATATACAAATAAATACATTAAAAAAACAAAAACCGTATTCAAAAAAAAAAAACTAAAAGCCTGAAATAATTTTTTGCTACAACAATTAAATACTTTTTATGAAGTCGGTGCCAAGCTAAAGTGAAACTTTTTTTTTGGGAAGTATATTTATAAGTTGTACGTCGCAACTTCGCTGTTCAAATTTAGAAAAAGTATTTAATTGTTGTAGCAAAAAATTATTTCATGCTTTTAAGTTAATTTTTTTTTAAGTCGATTTTTGTTTTTTATAAATGTATTTATTTTACAATTTTTAGTGATGCAATGGCTTAATTAGATGCAGTTTTCAAATGTAATTAACGTTTTCCATATTGCCTTAAATAAGATATTTTACTTTCACTTATTAGCTTGATCAACCTCGTTTACTGTTGAATAGAATAACTTGTTTTCTAGATATGTATATGTATTAAGATAATTTTGTATATGATTCTAACTTAGGTGGATCCACTATATTGCAAACGATCTGAGTATCATCATTTTTAGGTCTGTTAATTATACTGACATTCATTTAATATCGGAATCTTATAATAAATCGTTATACAGTGTTAATTGATATAGCATAATAGGACGCAATTTTCAATTCTAATTAACTTTGTTTGATTACAATTTGAATTATTATTAAAAATAAAAGTAACTTAAACAAAACTTATATTCTTTATCAAACCTAGTACACAATTTGCAAAAGTGACATCAAAATCTATTATGCAAATTTAGTGATGTGGCATAATTAGATGCATTTTATAATTCTTATTACCTCTTTTTGATAAGAATTTTATATATTATGAAAAATAAAGGTATTTTACTTTTAAGGAGAATTCACATTTGCTGACAAACCTCGTTACAGTTGAAAAAGTTACATATAATGATTACAATATACATTTCCGACCATGCAAATATTATTATGCAGAATAACTTTTTCTGTAAATAATCTTCATAATTACGTTTTCTGTTTGAATTCAACTTATGAAGACCACCTTGAAGCTGATTAACTGAGATTTATTTCGATTTATTTCCAATCAAATTTCAAATTATTTAAATTTTTAATAATATAGCACAATTGGATGCAGTTTTCAATTCTAATAAACTTTGTTTGATTGAGATATTATAAAAAATGAAGGTACCTTACTTTTAAACAAAATTGATATATTTTTTAAAACCTAGTATATAGTTGGAAAATTTACAGATTTACTTTTATTATACAATTTTGAGTGCAGTGGCATAAGTAGATGCAGTTTTTAATTCTAATGCCTTCTATTTGATAACAATTTTAGATCTTAACAATAATGAAGATACTTTAATTTGTAATCAAAATTCCTCTTTGATGACAAACTCGTCAGCAGTTAAGAAAGTGACATAAAATGATTACTGTTTACGTTATTGACCATGCAAATCTGTTTATGAAGAATAACTTTTTCTATTAAAATTATTAATAAAAAGAAATCATTTGATTTATGAATACACACTGTATTTACAAATTAACTGACATTCATTTTGATTAGTTCAATTTATTTACAATTTACCCCAAGTTTCGAACAGTTAAACTTTAATACCAGCGACTCCACCAACTTTTACTCTATAAGAAAGTAAGATTTTATAAGAAACGGTCCAAGCTATTTTATTGAAAAAAAAATGGGACCACTTCGGGATTTCCCGGGACTAATTCAATTTCTTTTTAATTTATTTTTTATAATTTTTGATTCATATTTTTAATACCGGACACTCCACTAAAGCATAGTGTATAAGAAAATCGGTAAAAAAGTTTTTCCCCATTTTCTAAGAAACGAAAAACACATGGGACTACTTCGCGATCCTCCGGAACGGGATCCAGTATGAACGGTCGAAATTCCTTAAGTCGTTTGCGAGTAATCACTGAATATAAAAAAACATTAATAGATACAGATGAATTGAGAACCTCCTTGGGTTAATAATATCATGTGTATCGTTTTTTGCATCAAAATGTACTAAAACGCTCACATGATATGCAAATATTTTTTAAATTATTAATATGTATGCCATTTGCAAATAAAACTTGAATAAGTATTAGTAATAAAATTAAACTAATCATTCTGCAGTTTTATTTAATATAAGATAATCTTTTAAATTAATTTTAACATGTCATCTAAAATATTGATAGTCAGTATAAATATTTACTGTTCTTTTTTACGAGATGTTGATACGCTGCAAATTTATTTTTATTTATTTTAAAAAAATATTACCGAGAAAGAACGAGATTGTGATAATTATACTAGCTGTTTTGAAATTCCAGGGCGTTCAATACAGGGTGAATTGGTTAACTACTTGAGAATGAAACTACTCTTGAAAAATTGTTTCAATACAAATTTATGTGTTGGATCTTATAAAAATTGTATCACTATTTGATATTTTTCTAGCGTTACATTTGCAGGAATCCTTCAAGATTTTAAAGTCAAAAGTTTTATATGGATGAAAAGTTATGTGTTCTCATGTTAATTTGAAGCACACAATGAACTTGAGCAGTTACATATGCATATATAAATTAACTGTAGATTACACAGGTCTGCAAAAAAAGATGTTGAATTGTTCTAAGGAAGTGAAGGGTTATTTCAGAAATAATTTTTCATGTAGAATCTGAATGCAGGATCCAAATTGCTCTATCACGTGAGAATTTTGAGATATCCTAACCTAAAAGCGCAAAAATGCGCACGTTACAAAAGCACCCCGGTTTGTGAGAGGCAAGGGGAGTCACGTTAAAAAAGCACTCCGGTTTGTGAGAGGCAAGGGAACTGACTTTAATCAAACACCCCAAACAGTCCTTACTACGTCCACGTCGTTGTTTCTGGGTAGCGCTAAGGTTATTACAGTTTGTAAGATGAGATGAGATGTTAATTGAGGGATTAGAATTGTTGGATTTCACCTTAGAGTTTAAGATAAGTGGATTCGGCATACGTGAGTTTAGGGTTTGCTGATTTGGAGTAAGAATAGCTCTTGAACTTTTTTACCGTTTTCACCAATTTTCATCCCCTTTAAAGTACTTGGGGGTCAGTTTGGATGCTGTAACTTTGTTTACATCGCTTTCTTACGCTTGATAGTTCATTTATATAAAACTACGCCAAAAATATATCGAAAGTCAAAAAGTAGAATACCTTTAGATCGATTTCAGCGATTTTCACCCCCTTTAAAGAACTTTGGGGTGGTTTTGGATGGTGATACTTGGTGCACATTGTATTCTTACTCTAATACACTCACTTACTTTAAACTGCTTCCAAATACGTGGAAAAATAAAATATAAAATACTCTTTAGGTCTATTTTAAAATTTTTCACCCCTTTTTTGCTCCCTTCACAGCGGTAGTTTTGGGTCGTTACAACTTGATGTACATTAAATTTTGGTTTAAAATGCGATAACTTACAACTGAACATAAGTGTCGAATTTGGGAGTCAAAGACTGAAGAATCATGTGGATTTTGAGAATAGCGAAATTGATGAAACTCGAAAACTTCAAAATGAAATATCTCAATGCAGAATAAAGCTATTTGAGCAAACTCAACGGCAACTGAAAGAACAAGACTTACACTTTGAGGTTTCATCGGTTGTTTTTTTTTAGAAAAAAGTATATCGCGAGGCTACATAACCTCAAATATAGCAGAAAAGAGCAATTTGGATCCTGGATTCGGATTCTACATGAGAAATTACTTCGAAAATGACGCTTCACTTTCTTGGAACAAAATCATGTTGACCTGTGTTATTATTACACATGGTGATTCCAGATATGTTAGAAACCAAATGTTTTATTGGGTTGCTCATAAGTAATTGCGTATACAGAGTTTTTAAAATATAGGGGCGCAGTATAATTATAGTTATATAGGGTGGCGCAAAAAATATTATATAGGGATGCATATACAGGGTGGGGGAAATATGTACTGGAGTAGAATTATAGTTATACAGTGCGGTTTAAAAAATGTTACAACAAAAATGCAATATTTCGCAGCCCATAAGCAGTTGCACATATAGGATAGATGCAATATAGGGGGAAAGGAATTATAGTTATATCGAGTGATTCAAAAAAATCATTTATAGGATAGCCCTCCGTGAGATGCATATATATGATGATTAAAATATTGGACGGAGTAGAATTATAGTTATAGAAGAAGGTAGTTAAACAATAGATACAAAAAGAGTTCGGTGGCCTTTAGGCAGTCACATATACATAATGGTTTGAGTGGAATTATAGTTTTACCAGGTTCAAATAATATAAAACATATGATGTGTGGTTCATGAGTAGTTACATATACACTATACAGGGTAGTTTAAATATAGCCCGGAGTAGAATCATAGTTATATGTTAAAAAAACAATAGATTTTTTTTATCTTGGGTACTCTATAAGCAGTTACATATACGGAATGTGGAAATATATTAAAATTGGAATTATTATTATGAGAATTCTAATATGTATAACTCGGTTACCCAGGTACTATTTATTGAATGTACAAATGGAAATTGAATAAGTAATAGTAGTAAAATTAAACTAATTATTTTGCAATTTCTATTAAAATGAAATTGTGGGTTAATAGCTCAATTATTTAAATTTAAGATCTTTCATGTTAACTAAATATTTATCTTTAATTTCCGCTTACTGTCCCATTCCCATACCTTATATCGTTAAGGTGAGAGACACTCTGAGTTTTGAGGTTGTGACAAAAACATCACTATAATAATAGAGTGAAAATCAGCAGTTTTGAGAATAAAATGATTTTTTGTCAATCACTTTATTCCTATTTTAATCTTACAATAATATAACATTTTTTTACCTACATGTACATATTGTACTTTAGTGTAGTGTAGATGTTTATGTAAAATTGATTTTTAAGAAAACAATAATGTAAATGTAATAACATATGTTTCTCTGTAATTAAGGTATGATATAATTCATATTTAAAAAAAAACATACTTCAACGGACTTAAAATAAAAACAGTGTAAGAACGGTGTACAAGCAAACACTATTTGCTGTAATATATTCTTCTTTATCTCATTTCTCTATTTAATTTGGGTTTTTTTCCATATTATCCACATAATTTTTTACTTTCTTTCTATTTGTTTTATTATTTGTTCCACATTCTATGACTGTAATTCTATTTCACCTTATATTGCAACCACCCTATATATCTTTATGTGTACTGGTCACCCAGTATAACTTACTTCCGAATTATTTTCTGAACCACCTTGTACAACTATAAATCTACACTATGTTGCAACCGCTATGAGATTTTTAAAACCACCCTGTGTAATATAAAACCTCTCCACCCTATTGACTGTTTCTATTTTTATATTGTTTGATTCACCCTGCATACCTATAATTTGACTTCGCCCCATAGTCAAGTATTCTGTATATCTAACTGCTCATAGTCTACCCTATATAACAAATTTTGTCATATTTTTTACAACATTGTATAACTATAATTTAATACTCTACCCTTTATTTCAACTACTCGGTATATGCACCTACTTTAAAAAAAATTTGAACCCGCCTCTAAAACTATAATTATACCCGCCCAATAATTCAAATATCCTAACTGCTTATGATTATACAACAAATTGATACACCGTGAATAATAATAATTTTACTTCACCTGTCTTTCAACCACCCCATATAAGCAACTACTTATGTTCACCTTATATAATATTTATTCAACCACCCTGTATAACTGCAATTCTACATCACCTTATATTTCAACTAATCTGTATATGCAACTGCTATTTTTTTAAAACCCTACTGTGCAACTGTAATTATACTCCACCCTATAACTCAAATATCCTGACAAAGCTATTTAACGACGTTTTTAGCGTGTCCACTGTGTACCATTATACAACATTTTTAGAACCACCCAGTATAAGTATCATTATATTATACTTTTTATTTCAGCCATCCTCTGCTTGCAACTGCCTATGTACTACCCAATATTACATATATTTATAAGATTTTTTTGACCCACCTGTATAACTGTTATTTTACTTCGCCCTATAATTCAACTGCGCATATTGCTTTCGATTCACGCAAATACACACACGCACATACCTACAACCGTATAGAAAAGATCGCCGACATAAGAATTTTTCGTTTCGATACACTAATGGAATATTTTTTGCCATCTCACTCAACTGTAAAATAACTTTTTTCAGAGGGAAACCGACTTCAAATGAAGCAAAATGTTAACCGATTCAAACACCCTGTACGACATACTTTTATGACATTTCTTGACATTTATGCTAGACATTTATGTTGAATATTTGACATTTACATTGATGTTTACCGTTTATTGCATACATTTTCCCGATTTTCAGAAACACTTTATTTCTTACGTTATAGAAATTTTTAAGCAGGAACATATCTTTGTAGTTTTATAAAAAGTATCACTCCGTCCCTGGCGAAAGCAACGTAAAACAGTATTCATTCCAAACATAAAAACATCAATTTCTGGAACCTTCAAAATGAGCAAGAACTATCAATCTCGACGCTGGGCAACAAAATCTAGAACGAGCAGGAAACTCAACGTAAGCGTACAAAAGCCGATTTTTATTTGAGTAATTTTAGTCAGTTAGTTTAGTAAGTTCAGCTTATTTTGTTGTTATGATTTCGATGTTATTGTATTAGAATCAGCAGTTGAAAATATTTGATGTTTGGTGGAAATAAAAGTTCTAGAAAGTCATGTGAATGTCAGTTTTTTAAATTCTAATTAATTTGAACCCTCGGAATTTATAGCAATTTGGTGATCAGAAGTGCAGAGTTAAATGAAGTTAAAATCTTAATTTGATTTATAAACAACCCGAAGCATGGAAAAAACGGACGAAACTACAAAAAAAAAGTCAAACAGGTTACGGAGGGACTAGATGAACAAATAACTCAGATCATGGAAAAACGTGACAAGAAGGAGAAACAACAACAGGAAATTCATCAAAGTTGGTAAAATCTTTTGATGAAAAACGTAAAATTGAATTAGAGAATCTTGTGACTAATATATAAGAAAAACAACAAAATTTAATGGAAAGATTGTTCTCGAAATTAGAAGAACAGAGACAAAATGAATTTAAAATATTTAAAGAAAATCAAAATTAATTTAAAATAGAAGAAGAAAAAAGACAACTGCAATTTGAACAATTAATGCAAATAGTGTCGCAAGTTAATGAAACAGTTAATGAAAGGATGCAAATAGTTGAGTTAGACATAAAAGAGGTAAATGACATTAAGACCATAAAAAATACCTAGGATACTCTTGAAATCAAAGTAGATGGCTTGGATTCCATCCACAGCCAGGTGAAATTTGAAATCAGTTAAATTCAAAGCATAGTTTAAGATATAATCAGTGTTTGCTGACCATTTAACACACCTTTGTATAAACAAAACAAGGTAGAAACAGAAATTTAAAAAATGCAACAGGACTTGCAGCAAGGAAAATACCATAACACCATGAGTACTAAAGGTTCCGTTAGCAAACCACCCACATTTGATTGCAGTTCATCTTGGTCCATGTATAACCTGCAATTTGAAGCCGTGGCTACAGCTAACGCATGGGATAACCAAGAAAAATCTACATCCCTTATAATTTCCTTAAGAGGACCGGCATTTGAGCTCCTCCAAAGCATTCCTGTGGATAATTTCAATAAGATCATAGCAGTCCTCTACAAAAGGTACGACATTCAATCATAGAGCCAGGTATACCAAATGCAACTCAGTGGAAAAACGCAAAAATCAGTTCCACGTTCCAAAAAGAAGTAGAGTTTTTGGGCCACGTCATTTCCGAGTCAGGAATTCGAACCAACGAGGACAAGATAGACGCCATTCGTGATTGGCCAGTCCCAAGAGACAAGCATGAACTCCGAAGATTCTTGAGTCTGTTCATACAACAGGCGATTTGTTGACGGATTTGCCACCATTGTCACGCCTCTACATCGGCAGACCACTGATAAAGAGACCTTCAGGAATCAGGATCGCCAAACATCATTCAGACGACTAAAGGCAGCACTATGTTCCAGCCCAATCAAAGCATTTCCTACACAGTCTGGCCAGCTCATCTTAGACACCGACACCAGCAACACAGGTTTGGGGGCAGTCCTATCCCAGGTGCAATATGGTGAAGAGAGGGTAATCGAGTACTATAGCCGTGGATTCTCGGAACCGGAAAGAAATTATTGCGTCACTAGAAAGAACTTCTTGCAATAACAAAGGCTGTAGACCATTTCCGCAAATACCTCTATGGTCGTCATCTCCTAATCCGAACCTCATGCCGCCCTCAAATGGCTGCTGGACATAAAGACACCGGAAGGACAACTGGCCAGGTGGATGGAGAAATTACAGCAATACGATTTCAAGGTTGAACATCGTGACGGTCGTTTGCATAATAATGCCGATTCCCTATCAAGAAGACGATGTAGAGCAGAATGCGGACATTGTCTGAAGACGGAACAGCGAGAGGGTATCTCCATCCGACAGATTCGCGCACAGATAATGAAGAATGTACAACGGAACAGTGCATCCAGGACCAAATGGTTGATCCAGACATCGAACCAATCCTGTCACTCAAAAAGAGAGGGGCACCCAGGCCACGATGGGACGAGATAGCTAGTACTCGGGCATCCTGAAATCGTTATGGGCCCAATGGGACTCTCTAAGGGTAGTAATGTAATGCTCAAGCGAATTTGGGAAAGCACTGACGGCCGAGAAACCAAGTCTCAACTGGTAGTTCCGAAGAAAAAGGTCATCCTGACCGAAGTACATGATGGGATTACCGTGGACCATCTGGGCATGAATAAAACCCTAGACAAAGTACGCCAGCGGTATTACTGGGTAAATTACTTCGAAGACGTCAGAGCTTGGTGCCAGAAATGTGCAGCCAGTAAGGGCCCGAAGACCCGGACCAAGGGCAGAATGCTGTTGGCATATCGCTTAGCCGTACATAATAATACAGGCCTGAGTCCTGTCAGGGTCCTACTCGGAAAAGTTCTGCGAATAACCTGCGATTTGGCTTTTGGCTCCCCCGAAAAACCTTCCCAAGACATCAACGATTATGCAGACCAGCTTCGACATAACATGCTGGCAATACACGAATTAGCCCGAACGCAGATGTTGGCCACCAGTAACCGGATGAAGACGCGATATGACCTCAAGGCCAATTCAGTCAGGTTCCAAAAGAGGGACAAAGGGCTGTTCAACCTCCAACGGAACAAGGGTAAATCTCCAAAGCTTACACCCGCCTGGGATGGTCCATACAAGGTAGTCAAGAGGATTAATGACGTCGTGTACAGTATCCGTCGAAGACATCAGGGTGTACAGCAGCTTCAGTGGAGACGGGGTGGGTTTACCAAATAAAAGGGCCAAGCCAAAATTATATGGTAACTTACCTTGGAGTAAGTTGTTCTGGGCGTCATGTAGATTATCTGCCTCACTACCCTGTTAAACCGACCTAAGTAACCTACCAACTCAAGTGGCTGAAAAGAAATCTCATAAATAACTGTACAGTGTGCCAAAAATGTCCCAACAAATAAAATACAACAACACTGCCCAAATAAAACTTCAATATATCATAAACTCATTTAATGATCTAACACATTCTGACTCCAACTCATACAAGAAAAAATACACAGTTTTCAGTTTTCAATTGCAACCAACATCGAATAAAATGAAATGACAAACACTAATGTTCACAATTAATTCAAAATATCTTCAAAATATCTAAATAAATATGGAACATATATTAGCTTAACATCTACTATAGAGATAATCAATATCTCAATATTATCTCAAAATAGGAACAACTAAAATTTAATCAATTTAGCAAAACATCAAAATCCTAAGCAAGCTCAATTTATCAACTAGAAAATTCCTCAAAATGTTCCAGTATTTAACTGCACTAATAACTTTACTTTATTCAATCATCAAATTACCAAAATATCTCGAAGCTGAAATAACTAATAAATTCACATTAATCAAAATACTAAATACTTCAAATTAATCTCAAAATTCGTATATAAACAATACAAAAATACGTTAAGAGCTCTCACGACGCTTGTACATTAGTGCTGAATGAAATATTAAACTATAATCTGTCCAATAATCAAATATGTAACATCCAAAATATTACTACCACAAATTTCTATTCAAATCATGTACATACACTTAATAACCATGTAAAACAAGTAGTTATGCGTTTATTAAACTCAATACCTGATATTAATATTTAAATATATACCTCTATATTCAAGAAAATGTTTCAATATGTTAATTAAACTCAAAATCAAAAATTTAAAAAATCAAAACAGATATATAAAATATTTAAAATAAAACAAGCCTTCATACATTTATTATAAAACTCAAGGTGTGATATCAAAAATAGATATTGAACATCAAATAGATGAATAAATGAAACTGTAAAAATACCTTTAGGTCAGAAATGAAGTCGCACCTTTGATTCAGCCAGCAACGCACAACACTCAAACTGGAAACTGGACAGATGTGGTTTGTGAACCACCAATCGCGATGCTACGATGATGTAGAGCTCGATCAAATTGCCTCTGGACGGTCAAAGGCTCCAGCACACCAGCAGCTTACGGGTCACTACGGTTCAGCCGATTAACTCAAAACTATCTCGGTTGTACGGGACCCCCATGTGAGTTGGGTCCAAAATGATGGTAATTGAGTCGAAAGGTTGACGAGATTCACAACCAGCGGAGTTCCAACCGATACTTCGGCCAAGTGAAATTGTATCGATCCTCAAACGAGAATTGTTTCCGTTATTTCCCAAAAATATCCAATCACAATTAAGGGCTACAATTTTTGAAGTGCATCTGACCGCTCCCAATAAATGGATGGCATGCGCAAGCCACTTATAATTCAGATAGCCCTTCTACAATTTTTCACGGCACAATGACCACATATCCTCTTAACCCTTTACGGTTAACCTTCAACTCGCTCCTAACAACCTTCTCTCTCGACGACCAACCCTTGACTTGCTTCCTCGATGAGTGGCCTTCGACTAACCTCTGGAAATTCACAAATCCCATGACAAAGACATCCATCACAGACATTCACCAAACGACAAAACTCAGATCTATGGAGGGTTGAATGAAGGAGGACAAAGTTATATGGAAATAAACTGAAAAAGTGTCCAGGGGACGCTTTCAAATAAGAAGTTCAAGAATTGGCCAGAATGGCGCAAGTGTGACGATAGGGTATTTTAGGAAGTTAGCAATTGTCAACGGATTGAAATGCACAAATCCTGCATTTAGATGTGAAGTGGCTGAAAAAGTGAGAATGATGTAATTTATCGTAAAAATCGTACATATAACGTAGAAAATCTGTTATGTGAACTTGTCTCTAAATGGTTGTCTCCTTTTTTTGTAATCTCTGCAAGTGATATGAGTTTATAGTGTGTTAATTGTGATATAAATTAATAAGTGTGTGCCCCAGTTGTAACTTTATATAAAACTCATTGATTTTATAGTTGTTTTTTGTTAAAAA
Source organism: Octodonta nipae (assembly GCA_034190945.1). Classification (NCBI taxonomy): domain Eukaryota; kingdom Metazoa; phylum Arthropoda; class Insecta; order Coleoptera; family Chrysomelidae; genus Octodonta; species Octodonta nipae. The sequence continues at coordinate 89,835,125 of CM067216.1, read as the reverse complement.
CTTTTTGGAATAGTTAAACAATGGAAAAAATTTGTATATTTATAACATTGTTAGCAAATAGATGTTGGTGAATTGATGTAAATAAAAATTATTTATTTTTACATTCTTGTGTTCTTATTACAGATTTATTTTGAAAAGTGTTCCTCTATAAAGTTGGTGTTTCTACTTCCTTGTTCACCTCTCTCTGGATAGAAGGTAATTAACAAATCTTTTCATCACTGAACAAACTGCTATAATTAAATTATCTCTTCTGTTAACATTATGGAACAAATTTTACTTGCATTTTGTTCTAGAAAAGTTTCTTTTTCAAGGATTTTAACATTTTCACCCACTGGTTTTTCATATATTTTTTCTCGTCTAGTTGGACAAAAAGCTCCATTAGCTACTATTAAATGCCAATTTTTTGGCCCCTTTCTGCTGTAGTTGTTTTTTAAATATTTCCAAAGGTACGCCTGGTAAATGCCGCTGGGAAAATATCTTCAGAAGTTTGTTAAAGTTCTCAAGTTGGTGAACAATGCCATAATCAGCTTAGTAATTATATAATACTGGGTTCCCCAGAGTTTAATTTATATAGGATATTTATCTTGAATCCTAAAAAAATGTGCAAATAAAATGTTGCTTGTAAGTCATTTTTATCTATCTACAAGGTATTTCATTGACTTAACACTTTATTAATGTTAAATATAAATCTGGTTGTTAAACTGTGATGGTTCAATTTGCATTTTTTGCATGTGAATTCTTCACAATAACCTAATTTTATTCACGTAGGTTTGTTCGTAGAAAACTGATTTCTACGAACTAATTACGCGGTCTTACCAGTGGCTCCCTCAAATTGTAACCATTTTGTGAACACTTTTTCTTACATAGCGTGTGTCCTCCTTTTACTCAACCCTCCATACTCAAATCATAACACACCAAGAATTTCCATGCCAAAATCTTCTTCATCTAAAAACCGGGTTCATTATACCCAAAAATGCGTTCGGGTGTTCAACCGCGATAAATGGTCTAACGGCAGACCTAACCTTCAGTTGACAGTAAACAACTCGAACGGTAAACAAAACATCGAAATTACTAACAAATACTGAAAAATAATTATACAAAGCGAACAGGAATGATTTAACATTTAGAAACAATGACAATTCAATGGACTAACTAAGAAAAAGGTAGGTAAATAAGATGCATTCTATACCACGACACAACAATCAGAATTTTTGCGCAAATTAAACGTAACTTTACCTCAGAAAATTTAATGAGTAAATTTCGCAAATAATATTCTTGATGCTGTTAGTTTAATTCAGGTGCCACTCTTAAGTCCTTAATATTCCATACACCATTTGAGACACCGTTGACGTCTTGTACCTCATAGATCCAAGGTGATATGCGCTCCTTTATATAAAAGGGCCCAATGAACTTTGTTGCTAACTTTTGTCTAAAGTATTTTGCAGCATCAGAAAGAACGTAATTTCTTCTCCAAATGGGTTGATTCGGCTGTAACTGCACATGCCTGCGTCTTAGATAATATCGGTCACAGCTTCTTCGTCCTGCGATTTCTAGTCGTTTCTTGATATCCGCGAACATTTTGTTAAAAGCTTGATTTTTGATCTCATAGCCCTACAAGTGTTTCCTTACACTTTAGACGCTCTTAATAATCGTCATCTGATAAAACGACTGTCCTGGCAAAATTTATGTAATATGGTCTGAACTTGGTAATTTCGTGTTGGGGGGTCCTTAAAACACATGCGACTTATTGAAGTCTTTCGTCCCAGAGTCGGTGATCATCGGATACGTACGTACTTAACATCGTTTTCAAAGTACGGTTCATTTTCTCTGTGGGATTGGCTCTTGGGTGATAGTTTGTGGTGAACTTTATATTACATTAATAGAGTCAAGGAACTTTTGAAATTTTCTATTCCGATACTGAGGTCCATTATCACATAGTATTCTTCTAGGAACTCCATAAACGAGAAAAAAATCATTTTCCAGGTGTTTCACAATGTTCTCCGTTGTAGCCTTCTTCAAAGGGAAAAAAAGTGTTCTTGCTGAGGTCATCCACCACAACTAATATGAAAGTATAACCATGTTTAGATCGCGGCAATGGTCCAACTAAATCGGTGGAGATAATTTTCCATGGTTGATTCGGTTTGGGATGAGGAACCATTTTGTCCATCGGGACTGATTGAGTACTCTTATGCTTCATATAAACAGTACATCTTCCCACGTAATTTGCTATATCACCCCTTATATAGGCCATCTATACTTTTCAATTACGCTACTGGGAGTCTTAAAAACTCCCATGTGTCCAGATGTAGTAGAATCATGCCCAGACTGTATTATCCTTAGCCAGTTTTCTTTGGGGACTACCATCTTCCAGCAGTCCGTTTCTCTGGAAAGCTGAGGATGTCCTGACGGTATATATTTCTACAGTCGACCTTTTTCGACTCACCAGTTACTATATTTCTCTGGTTGTTTAGTGAGCAGCTTTATATACCATGTATCCTGGATATGAGCTATTTTCATATCTTTTCCTTCTTTGGACGTAACTACGTATCGGGCAAGATGTTTTCTTTACCCTTGTCGATGAATCATCTTAAGACGGTATTGTTGCAGGCGCATTGCTCATCGCGCCAGACGTCCTGTCGGGTCCTTTAAGTTCTGTAACCAAAGTAACGAATAATGATATGTGATATGGCCTTCCATATAAGGCCTTAGTTTCTCAATTGCCCATAGGACTGCTAAACATTCTCTTTTCGTAGTGCTATATTGCCTCTCCTGTTTTGTTAATGATCGTCCATATCCGCTAGCATCTGTTTGTATAACAAATGGTAATGAGTAATCGGGATAGCTCAAAATGGGTGCGGATATTAAATGTTCCTTAATTAATCTAAAGGATTTGTCACATTCTTCAGTTCAACAGAAGAAGATTTCTTTAGCAACGCTGTTAAAGGTGCTGTTATGGTACTGAAATCCGTTATGAACCTTCTATACCAAGAAAATGTTCCAAGTATAAGTTGAACTTCTCTCACATTTGTCGGTGTTGGTAGTTCTAGCATCGCCTTCACTTTGTCGGGATCCACGTGTAAGCCATTACTATCTACCACGTAGCCGAGATATTTCATCTCTGGTCTGCAGAATTGACATTTGTCGATGCTAACAGTAAGTATCCTAAAAACTTCCTCCAAAAGTGCGATGTGTTGCTCGAATGTTTGATTAACTACAACGACATCACCCACGTTGTCTATTAGTCGCTGCCAAGTAGCAGGAGCATTATGTAGCCCAAATGGCACCCTTTTAAATTGAAAGAGTCCGTGATTAGGTACGGTAAATGCTGTATAAGGTCGGGAACTTTCGGCGACTTGTATTTGCCAATATGCAGATTTCACATCAACACTAGATAGGTACTTAGCATCTCGGAGTTTATCCAAGGTATCCAAAACCATTGGCAACGGATAACTGTCTCTTACAGTTACACTGTTTAGCTTTCGATAGTCTACGCAAAATCTATAGGATCCATCCTTCTTTTTAACCAGCAAGATAGGGGACGACCAAGGACTGTTTGGGGGTTCTACAATCCCTAGGCGCAACATGTCATCCAATTCCTTATTGATTTGTTCTCGAACAATTGGTGATACTCGATAATATCTTTGTTTTATTGGGGTAGAATTAGTTACTATAACATGCTCTGTATGGTTGGTACAACCTAGTTCTGTTCCCATACAGTATTCGAGTAACTAGAAGCGAAAGCAGAAGGCTACGAGAATTATGCGAACCGACCTGAAGAGGGCAGATGTGGCTCTGCCGAAACGTCGTCATTTTACCATTGATTCTGGCAGGGATCAGTTATCAACTACGCGGATGAATTCCCGGAAACCATCTAATACATTTAGTGCCCGCGAAAACTTAAAAACAAATATATATATATATATATATATTATTTTATATCTGTCTTGCATGTGCATAGTGCAATAAAGTGAAATCTTTGTTCAGCCTAATCCCAAATCGCAAATCTCCTGACTCTTGCTGTTAAGGGTTATCGTCGCGAAGTGAACTGTTTTAATAAGCCTCAATTACAGTGCGGGTGTTGCAATAAAACCGGAGAAGAATCCAAGTTTGTTAGCCTCTCATTATGCAAAAAGACCTATTTTTATACATGCGCTGAATTGTCGACCACTGAACTTAAATCAGTTAAAAATAAGCCTAATATAAGGTTTACTTGTGTTAACTTTATTTCGCTGGGAGATGATATTAACGCATTGAAAACCATAATATTATAACTGCAAAGTGAAATAGAAAAACTTAAAGCACTAGTGAATAATACTAACCCTAATCCTAGTCAACCCATGAAATATGAAGAAATAATACAGGAAATAACCGACTGAAACTCACGAAAACACAATATAATAATCTATGGTCTCACAGAGACTATTAATCTCGACAAACATGAAAGGGAACAGAAAAATAAAAGTGAAATAGGTTATATTCTTGATCATTTATCGACCACCGATAATACTAGTAGAAATCCCACCAGATTAGGAAAGTTAGATGCAACCAGGACCAGACCACGACCCATTAAGATCTCATTCCATAATGTCGAGCTGGTTCACTTATGTATTCGCAATGCTGTTAATTAAAATCTACAACTAAATATAAAGGTGTCAATGTTTCCTACGATCGTACCCCCAAGCAGGTTAATTACTATAAAAAACTAAAAGCAGAGCTTGATGATTGCATGACAGGAGGAGAAAAGTTAAAAATAAAGTACTTGCGTGGAATTCCAACCATAGTGAATTCGGAAAACTTACTGCACCCAACAAGAAAAAAAAGTACGAGGTTGAAATTCCAAAGTCAACGACTTTAGGTGTGTCAGCTTTAGTGGAAACATGGTTATCCGAAAGTGTTCTTTACTCGGAACTATTTCCGTCTGTGTATAGTGTTTATCGGTGCAATCGAGACTGGTGGAGGAGCATTGCTAGCATGTAAAAATAACATAAATGTAGTACCCCTAGACTTAAACTTTATTAGGAACGAATTTTTGACAATCGACATTGTAGGTGTTAAATGTTCCCCTCACCACAGGTTCTCTATTTATATATGTCTTATTATATGTACTAGTACTAGTATTTCAGGAATTGATTTTGACCTATTTCTAGAACAGCCAAGTCAAATTATTTTTCGGCAGACTAAAGTTATTATAGTAGGTGATTTTAACATTAGTAATTACGTTTACAAAATTAATGATTCTCACTACAAAAGTTTAAATAACTTTTTAGATTTGACTAATACTATCCAGTCAAATTCAGTTTTGAACTCACTGGGTCGTATTTTAGAGTTAGTAATATCAAATCTTACATGTGTGACCTCTTGAGAACAAGTACCGCTACTCAAAGAAGACTTATTCCACCCTTCTTTAAACATATCATTTAGCACAGATATAAAAAAATAATATGTTCATCGCTAATCCAGCGTCGCAGACATATAATTTTAAAAAAGCTTTCTTTACAGGTCTATATAAGGAACTTATTTACACTGATTGGTCATTTTGGAACAACAGAAAGACATCAATACAACTTGTGAAGCATTCTATGAAAAACTGTACAATATTGTTGACAAATATGTTCCCAAATATAAGTCTTCCAGATACCAGTACCCACCTTGGTATTCTAAGGAAATTAAATCTAATATTAAAATCAAAGAGTATTATCAATAATATCGCCTCCACAAAACTGTTTACTATTACAGCGAGTTTTATAGGCGAAGACATCTTGTCAAATCACAGATAAATCAAGCTTATAAACTCTACATTCTCTCCATTGAAAATAATTTAATTTCAGATCCAAGGAAATTTTGGTCTTATATCCAACTTAAGAAAAGATCTACTAGAATTCCTGGAACAATGTCTCTTAATAATGTCTCGCTTGATGGCCCGGATCAAATCGTTTCGCAGAATACATCAAAAGCGTATTTGTCGACACTCTCCCTAATCAACCTCTAGAAGCTTCTGAAATTAATTCCACACTTATTCAATTACCTAAATTAACGAAACAAGATTTTCTAAAGGCAATTAAAACCAAGTTTTTTAATAAAAGATTGTGCTCAGGTCCTAGCTTATCCACTTTTAGTTATCTTCAATAAAATACTTGAATCATATACTTTTCCTAACTGTTGGAAAGACGGAAATCCAGCGGACATAAGTAACTATAGACCAGTAACTATTTTGAGCAACTTTGCAATGGTTTTTGAGATTTCTGTCTACAATGTTATCTACCCCCAAATACAGAACATTATTTCGCCATTTCAGCACGGCTTTATGCAAAATCGCTCTACAACGACTAACCTTATTAAATTTACTCAATTCTTTGCGGAAGAAATGGACGTTCGAGGCCAGGTGGATGTAGTGTACACAGACTTTTCTAAGACCTTCGATAACATTGATCACTCGATTTTGCTAACAAAATTAATAAATTTTGGTTTTAGCAACGAACAATGTGCACTACTAACGTCGTGTTTATCGCACAGAGACCCGTATGTGTCATACAACGGTTTTAAATCAATTAATTTTATTGCTACTTCAGACGTCCCACAAGGGTCCAACCTAGGACCGTTGTTGTTTCTTATTTTCATTAACGATATTTAACTTGAACTGGACTGTAAGAGATTAGCTTTTGCAGATGATTTAAAGTTATACTTAGCAATAAATTCTGCTGAAGATTGTCAGTTATTACAAACACAATTAAATAAATTAAATGCATGGTGTAATTGAAACGTGTTATTCTTGAAAATATCAAAATGCCAAGTCTGCTCATATACGAGTAAGATTGAACCCATTCACTTTGTTTACCAACTCAAAGATACCCCACTACTTAGATGCGATGAAATCAAAGACCTTAGTGTCCTATATAGCAGCAAATTGGATTTTTCTAATCACTTTTCTATCGTAAACTCCTCATCTATGAAAGTTTTGGGTTGTATAATCAGAAACTGTGGAATTTTCACAAACTCAGAAGCAATAAAAGCACGTTTCTTTAGTCTCATTCGTACCAAACTGAAATATGCGTCTTTAGTCTGGAGTCCCTTTTATAATAATCACAAGAACACATTGGACAGCGTGCAGAGAAAGTTTTTAAAATTTCTGTCTTTCAGGTCTAATGGTACCTATCCACAACCGGGTAGTGATCAAAAATATCTACTTATGATCTTAGGTGTTCAGTCCCTCGAACATCGAAAAATTAATACCAGCATAAGTTTTTTTATACAAATTGCTACAAAACCGAGTTGATGCACCAACCTTGTTGGGGAGAATTAATTTTGCGGTACAAAATCATAACTCTCGCAGAGGTCATGCTTTCTATATAAGTTAATCCCGGACAAATCTTATATTGAATTCACCTATTCATAATATGTGCCAAAACTTTAATAGGATTAGCTGTGATATCCACTATAACAATCTCTCATATATACTTACTAAATCTGATGAAACGTTTTTGTCTAAATGATTAAGATCACCTCTTTTGCCTAATTATTACTACTAGCTGTCGCCCAGTGGTCGAAATTCGACCAATTGTGTCAATATCTCTGGCAGGTTAAGTAACCTGAAAATCTTATCGTGACATTCTATCATAGGACTTTAGGGAAAACAGCAATTACACGGAACGGATCCAGATTCGGAACCTCTGTGTGATAGTTTCCTCGAAAATCCTAGATGTCGGCCTTACATCTCGCTTCTACAAATAAGTAAATAAATTCAAGTTTTTTTCAGATATAATTCATAGGACTTTATTTGTGTTCAATTTCGTAATTCTTAATTTAATATGACATCAAAGCAACCGCTAATGGGCTACCCTACATATTTATTTTTTCTAACCTCCCTGTATAGCTATAATTGCACTCAATTCTCAAACATTTATTAAAATCCTCATTATAATAATTCCATCTCATTATATATTTCCACCACCCTGTATATGCAACTGCTCATGGACCACGCATAATATTTTTTAGCATTTTTGAACCACCCGGTAAACCATTCTGTATATGTATATATTATGAAACTTTTAACTTTATCTTCTGTAACTATAATTCTACTGTGACCTATATTTCAATCATCATATATATGGAACTCTTCGTGGGCTACTCTATAAATCATTTCCGTTTCTAACATTTTTTATTTATCATCATCCTGTATATCTATAATTCCTCTCACCCTATATTTCATCTTCCCTATATATACAACTGCTTATGGGTTACGAAATGTTGCATTTCCATTTCCGCCACCCTGTATATGCATCTCTGTATAATATTCTTTGCACCACCCTGTATAACTGTAATTCTACTGCACCTTCTATTCCAAGAACCCTGTAAATTCAACCGTTAATGGGCTTCCCTATATAATTATTTTATTAGTTATAATTGCACTCTGTATTTTAAACACCCTATATATGCAACTGCTTATGTGCCACCCACGAAAAAAACCATTTTGAACATATCTGGAATCGCCCTGTATAATTATAATATACAACGATTACTTTACCACTAAACAATAACAACGCTTGCATGGCACTTCCAGTAGTACATGCTCTAAGTATAAACAGCATTGGTCCCTCTATATATAATTACTCAATGTTTTGAGTCTGGCGGCGTCGGCACGCGGCACATTCAGTTGTTTGGCGTTGACATTATGACGTAAATAACCATTATTATAAACTAATATTAGCATTCTGCACTGAAGGTCCTCAGTAGCTACTAAACAAAACAAAAATGAAGAAAATCGGTTGAGAGACAGAGGAGAAAATGGTACCTAATCGTTAGTCTTTGCCTATTTATATATAGATATTTAAATAAATGTTTTGTATTTGTACCGATATACCTCACGAAATATTAGTTATCACACTAGTAAAGATATATTAATCATTAAATAGTAACTATTTACAATAGTAAACATATATTTAATTTAATTTCTGTAAATATATGTATGTATAATTATAAGTAATCATATCAAATTCAAATCAAATCAAATTTATTCATCATCACAGTTAATGTACAATCATACGTCAAAATATAGGGCTGATTTTTTTTAATCTTGTTTATGAAACTTTAGATGACAGTAGCTCACAAAATTGGTGTTGATCTAATAACAGGTAATTTTTTACTTTTGATTTAAATTTTCTGAAGCTGGGTATTTTTTTTATTCCTATAGGGATTGGGTTATATAATTTAGGTCCAAAGTAGACTAAGGACCTTTGACTTAGGGTTTTATTGAAAAATTGGACATTTAAGTCCATATTGGCCGTCGAGCGGGTTACTCGATTATTTTTGTACTGACATTGGGTTGGGTTTGAATATAAACTTAAAATACTTTGGTAAATAAAAGTTAGTCTAAGGTTTAATATTTGATTTTCTTCATAAAGTTTGCGGGTGGGATAAAGTTTCCTTTTTTGAAAATTATTTTTAGAAGTGTGTTTTGTGTTTTTTGTAAAATTCTAACAGTTGTATTAAAAGCAGCGCCCCACGCCACTACACAATATCTTAAAATGGATTCTATCAATGAATTGCAAAATATTGTTAAATTTTTTTCGACAGAATTTCTCTGATAAAAGTATAAAAAGTGTGCATAAGGGCTCTCAGACGGTTGCTTACGTGAACTATATGTTCTGACGAGCGAACATGTTGGTCTATAATAACACCTAGATATTTTTCTAGTCTTGGGCATTCACATAGCTCCTGACATTCTGAGTTTTGATGTAGTTGCAAAGAAAATTCGTTAGGTTGATGTATGATTGTTGGAGTTATAAATTTAGTTTTTTTGATACTCAGGGTTAATAAATTGTTATCCAAAAATGAATTTATCAGTTTTGAATTAGCCTGTGATTGTTTTTTAAGCTCATCCCATGTTTTACCTGTAAAAATTATGCTGTGTCATCTGCGTAACACACAAGGTGCCCAGAAAATTTGTAAATATTTGAAATGTTATTCATGTACACAAGATATAATATTGGTCCTAGTACTGTTCCCTGGGAATTCCTATTTTTACAGTCGATGCAGTACTTGTATTGCTTCAAATTTTCACCTTTTGTGTTCTAATAGATTGATAGCTTCTTAGCAAGTTATTTGTCTGTCCTCGAATCCCATGGTTGTTTAATTTATCAAGAAGAATGTTATGGGAGACTGTGTCCAAAGCCTTAGCAAGATCAGGTCCTTGTGCACAATTGCTTTTTAGTTTAGATATTGTAGTGGTTATTTCAGTGTGTGTGACAGGTTTTAAAAATATGTTGTTATTTATTTTATCGTCTTTAAAGAAGTCTTGTGATAATATCGTTTTATTTATTTTGTTTGCCATATTAGTACCCATTTTAGTAAAAAATCTATTAACTAAATTGGCTATATCAACATATTCTGATATTAGTTTAATATTTTCATCAGTAAAAGTAATGTTATGAATTTGTTTACCACTTTTGCTGCGCTTTGTAATGTTATTTATTACAGCCCATAGTTTTTTATAGTTCAGCTCAGCTTGATTTCATTTTGATAATATTCATTTTTTGTTTTTCTCATTAACGAATTTAGTTTATTCCTATAGGTTCTGTACTGTGTATCAAGTTCAAGAGAGTAACTTTTTATCACGTTCCTTTTCGTACAGTCTCTTTCCTTAATAGACGTAATTATCCCTAATGTAATCCATGGTTTAAGCTTTTTTATTTTAGTAATAATTGATTTCGTTTCTGTACATGAAGTTATGAAGTTGTTGAGTTTATTAATAAACATATTATAAGCAAATTGTGGATCAGAATGGCAATTTAATATTTCTTCTTCTTCTGTAGAAGGAAACATGGGAAGAAAATCTCTGTTACAACAGAGATTTTAGTTTCACGTAATTTATCTTGTTTACAATTTTTTTATTTGGTGATTGTGAATCTGGTTTATTTTGTTTTGACGGTGAGGTAAGGACAAAAGGTGAGAAGTGATCTGTCATGTCAGTGTGGAAAAGAGTATATTCAATTTATACTTGTTCTTTTATATGATTTTGTGTTCTAATGAAAATATGATCAATAATGCTAAGAGTTCTTTGTGTTTCTCGGGTTGGTTTGTTTATGTAAGAAATAAAACCGTTGGAAATTAAAGTATTTGATATTTAGTTGTTTCGTTACTGTCTTTCCTTAAGAAGTCAATATTAATATCCCTAATAAATACTTCTAAATTATGTTTTTGTACGTTGCTTATATATAGTTCTAAGTTTTCGAGATACTGTTTAATGTTGGTCGATGGAGACCTATAGAAAGCTGTTAATCCTATTTTAATATCATTTTCAAAATAATTACTAGATAGAGTAACCCTTAGAAAATTGCTGCCATTTTCGTTCGAGATATGAACAATAGACGAAATATTTTCTTTAATATATATGACAACGCCATCACATTTATTTATTTGTTACTGATTGTAATGAATGGAAAAATTTGGTACTGAAAAGTCTTTTAGATTGTTGATTATACCCTGATAGAACTATGACATCGAACATATCGTTAGACATTTCTACATATGCCAGTAATTTACTATAATGTTTTTGTAAGCTTCTAATGTTGAAGTGAACTATTCCCAGGCCATTTCTGCAGCCACCCAGCTCCTGCTGAATGTATTCGTCAAAGTTATTAATTGATTTTGTGACAATCTCTGCTCTATCAATTACATCAAAATATCCAATAATAATGAAATATTTCTTTTAGTTGATATCCCTGTCGTAGGGATGTCGGAAAAATATCGATATATCGATATTTTTTCTTTTATATATCGATACTTTTACACGATATAATTTTATTCGATATATCGATATAAAAACCAAGTATCGAAAACTTATCAAAAACGATATTTTTCCGTATGTTTGTTATGTGCTATATACAAAGAGCTTAATACGTAGAGTGAATTAGGTATGGGCGTTACTGTAAGTGGCAGTGTAATAACAATAGAAAGCGAAAGAAAATATCAGGGAGCGCTTGCTATGTCTCTACCCTACCAATAGTAGGCGTCACCACTGACACTGACCAATCAGGAACGACACGCTTATTCTCTATCTCCCTTTCTATTGATAGTACATGAATTTCGCTGCTTCACGTGCTCCACAGTATTAACCTCTTTGGCTATATAAAATAAATACTAGCTGTTTTCAAATTACTAGAGCACAAAGTGTTTTTGTGTCGCTCTGTGTCGTAATTTTCGGGCGTTAATTGGAACATACTTCATGCTTTATGATAAAGTTTTATGTTTACTTAGTACTTACATAAAACATCCCAAAGGCACAGTTATGTCTTGTGCCCATTTGTGCGAGCCAGTGCTGTAATTGGAACACTTAGTGCTCAGCACTGTGCCGCACTGTGCGCAATTATGCGGTAATTGGAAAACAGCCAATATATTGTCAAACAAGTTGAGTTACAGGATCTTTGTACACAAAGTGTAATGTGTTCGATAAACATTACATATAGAATAGAATAATATTCAAAAAAATGTATGAATTAGATGTTGCGGTTTTAGTTCAATGCTGGTTCAATGTAAGTATATAATTGACGAAGGACCTTTAGCGGAACAATCAATAAACACGTAAAGTAATTCACCAAATAAAAGTTAATCACTGACCTTTTACGTCGAAGCTCTGCAAAGGGTGTTTTCTTGGTTCTTCTTTCTTCAGAGGCTAGCCCCGTGAACAGGAACAGTTTCTTAGAGCTTCATCTGGACAACACGTTACACAAAAAATAGCGACGTAGTGTTCATTGATTGAGCATACAAAAAATGCGGGTTTAACAACAAATGATGCGCTTTTGTAAACACAAAAGAAACAAAATGAAAGCGGTTTAGCGGTCGTGACAAACGGAGCTACTAACTCGCGACTCGTAACGCAAAAAAAACAACAGTAAGCGGCGTCTCTTCAGACGGAATAAAAAAATGTCCGAACAGTTCGGAGCACAAACACGAAAACTTCCCAAGCGTCCTAATAGCTCGGGATGCGAACCACGAATCACAATACTGTCTATATTTTACACGCAAAAACACACTTACAATTAGCATTAGCGCGACGGAATGTTTTAGAAAAGGTGCAGAAGTTTAAAAATCAATGAAGTAATTCAATCAAATTGAAAACAATACACTAAACAAATTGCGGGAACGCACCATTCCGCCAGCCTTGAATTACTTATTTCAAAACTAAGGGTCCACTGGCAGTGGACAAAGCTTTACAAGAGGTCGCTTCAAAGTACCACTTGCAGTTCTAACTGTAGTAACGCGTACAACACCATCACCTCCAGGATGTACGTCAATAATGAGCCCTAATGGCCAATTCAAAGGAGGTGAAGTGTCTTGCTTCAAAATAACAAGAGTACCTGGCTTAACAACCTCCGAGGGATCAGTCCATTTACTCCGTTGATGAAGAGTATGTAAATATTCTTGCGACCAACGTTTCCAGAATGCCTGATGCAAACGACTCAGTAACTGCCATCTGTTGAGACGATTAGATGGGACAGATAAGAAATCAGATTCAGGAGGTGCTGTTAAAGGTTCCATGGTAAGAAACATTCCAGGACTCAAGGCGGTAAGATCCGAGGGATCGTTGCTACAAGGGGTTATAGGTCGCGAGTTTAAAACTGCTTCGACCTGTGCAAATACAGTAGAAAGTTCTTCGTAGGTTAAGATTTGATCTCCAACGACACGTCTTAAGTGAGCTTTAACGGATTTTATTCCGCTCTCCCATAGTCCTCCAAAGTGAGGAGCCGAAGGGGGATTGAAATGCCAAGAAATGGTTTCTCGTGCAGCAGTAGCTCTAAAAGCTTTCAAGATCTGCTTGTGAGCACACACAAAATTAGTACCACAATCACTATATATATGGCTACATCGACCACGACGTGCAATGAATCGTCGTAAAGCTGCCAAGAATGCATCAGCAGACAAATCTGATACGAGTTCTAGATGAACAGCTTTCGTTGCAAAGCACTTAAACAGGCACAGATAGGCCTTTAAAGATTTCGACCCTCTAGTTTTAGCCATGGTTATAGTGAAGGGACCAGCAAAATCTACTCCAACATGAGAAAAGGGTTTCAATTGTGAAACGCGGGAAATGGGCAAATTTCCCATGAAGGGTTGGTAAGCAGAAGGATTAAGCTTCCAACAAGAAACACATTTAGAAATGACACTACGAATTACTTTCTTTGCAGATAGAATCCAAAATCGTTGCGGCAAAAGAAATTGAACGGTTTGGATTCCTGCGTGAAGATTAGTGACATGACAATCTTCGACAATTAGATTAGTCAAACGACTTTTGCTTGGTAGCAGTGCGGGAAATTTAGTATCAAACGGCAGTGGAGCATTAGCCAATCTACTACCAACTCTAAGAGTTCCCTGTTCATCAAGAAACGGCGAAAGTTTACGAAGCGATTTGGGCAAAAGTTTTCGTTCTCGAAGAAGGGAAATCTCTTTAGAAAAATATTGATCTTGAACATAGCGAACAATGCGAAGCTGAGCCTGATATAACTCAGCAGCCAAAAATGATCCAGAGCCCCTACGGTCTGGATTGCGGGAGTTATCAACAAAGCGAGAAATATGAGCTATAATGCGGGTAATGCGATTAATAGAAGAATGTTCTTCTAACAAAGTACCAAATAAATTTGGTGAAGCGGTGACTTGAAGCGCCACTATATGGGCTTCAGTCATAACTAGCGGTGACATGCTTGAGTCTGAGCAAGCATGTGGCAAACAAGCGGTAATCAACAATTGTGGGCCTTTCCACCAAAGTGTATTGCCTAACAACTCTGATGGCAAAGTGCCGCGGGAACCCAAGTCAGCGGGGTTATCACAAGATTGGATGTAAAACCAATGCGAAGAAGGAAATTTTTCCTAAATGTAAGCAACTCGTTTACTGACAAATGTCTTCCAACGGTGAAGAACTAAGCCATGAAAGGGCTACCGTGGAATCTGACCAGCAACGAATCACCTTGAACAACAAACGACTATTGAATTGCTCATAAACATAATGAGCCAACTTAGCGGTAAGAACTGAAGCACACAGTTCCAATCTGGGAAGTGACAAAGTTTTCAAAGGGGCAACTTTCGATTTAGACAACACAAAAAAACTTTGACGAAATCCAGATGCGGTTTCGAACACAAAATAAACAACAGCGGCATAACCTTTCTCAGAAGCATCACCAAATGCGTGAAGTTCACAACTAGAAAAGTTTTCTATAGCAAGCAGGTGAGGCAAAACTAAATTGTGTAAGGTCAACAAAATAGCGATAATGTCTTGCTGCAATTTGGGACCGATAAACAAACAAAAATTCAAAGATAACCGATGAGGTATCTTAGCGGATGCATTAAACACTACACGAAGTTTGGTGGTTCTACTATCAGGTTTCAAAACACAATGATGCGGTATGTAGTAACAATCAGAAGAAGTAGATGGATCTGGAACCAGCTCCATATGTTCAAGCTCCAAATACTCTTTAAGAAAATCACAATAGTGTTTGTAGAGATCTGGTTGCTGTAGAAGACGTCTTTCTAAAGAGGAGAAACGTTGTACGGCGAGATTATACATTCCATCAAAAGCAGGAAGTGTATTTCGAAAAAGAAGAGGCACAACGAATCTACCTGAATCCAATCTCCTGCATCCCTCGGAAAATATTTTTTCGCAGATAAGATCATCAGGGGACTGAACCAGTGCGGTAGGAACATCTTCAATTGTCCAGAACCTTTGGAGTGAATCATCTAATGATACTACATCTTCAATTTTACAAAAAAGCGAAGTTGGGTTTATGACTGACTGAAAGTGAGAGTTAACAGAACTCGAAGACACTCTACCCATAAGGATGTAACCAAACACAGTGTTAATAGCATCAGGAACACCTTCATTTCCCAGAAGACGTCCATCCAACAAAATTTGAGAAAATATATCGGCACCTAACAAATGGTCAATAGCGCCTGGGCTATTGAAACCAGGATCAGCAAGTTTCAAATTGGTTAGATATGCCATATTAGCCATGTTAATGGGCACAACAGGCATATCATTGCAAATGCGGGGTAAAACAATAGTATCAACAACAAAATTGCACTCACGCTTTACTATAGAGCGAAGAGAAGGGTAAGAGAGCCCTCAGCAGAGGTACTCTGCGTAGAACCTAGCCCGTTGAGTTGTATCGAAGCGGGCATAGGTCGGAAGCCAAGGCGTTTCACACATCTAGCAGACATCGCAAAGTTTGATAAGAACCGTGCTTATCTAATACCTCAACTAAAGCCGTAGATAACAACACATTTGAATTGTATGACAAAAGTGAACTATGACAAGAAGTCTGCGGTAGAGAAGTTTCGGGACTTTCAACAGTATCAATGGCACTGGATCCACCAGATGTGGAAGCCAGGTTTGCGGGGGGAGCTTTAGATTCAGACCCAATACCTGAATCAGCACGATTTACAAAATGAAGCAATGTGTGATGGCGTTGTTTGCAGTTGCGGCAAGTGGATAAAGATTTACAGCGATTCGACTGATGAGAATCGCCTAAGCAATTAAAACAAAGTCTAAAATCTTTAACAAACTTAAACCGCGCGGATACTGATTTGTTCAAGAATTCAGAACATTTGTAAATCGCATGATCGGATTTACAAACTAAACAATTTCTATTCTTAGTGACAAACAAAGATGTAGTGAACCGGGAAGAATGTTGCTTTGAATTCAATGGTAACTTTTTGTCAACACTTCGCTTTGCCTTGCGGGATAATTCAACATGTTCAAAGGCATCGCAATGCTTCGACAAAAAATCAACAACTTCCGAGAGGATCGGAAAGTCATTTTGAGCGGTCACCGTACCATGGTAAAGTTCCAACTTAGCGGCTAAATTCTTTGGAACTCGTTTCAACATCATCTGAACGATAGAAAAATCCCACTGATTTACTGGTAAACCCAAATTCTTCAGTGCTTCCAAATTATCACTGAAGTCATCCAATAACTTCCGAACCTCTGAAGAGCTATCTGAAGTTAGTTGGGGGAATTGTTCTAAAGCTGACCAATGAGACTCCGCGATTAAACGAGTTCGCTTGAATTTTTTCAAAAGTGTTTCATAAGCACTCACGTAATTGTTTTGTGTTAGTTTAAAATTCTTAATAACCTCAAAAGCAGGCCCTTTTAAAGCTAACTGCAGATATTTGAACTTCTGCATAGTACTGAGTTTTTCATTATTGTGAATTAATGAATCAAACAAATCAATAAAAGTACCAAATTCCAATATGTCTCCACTAAATGAAGGCAAATCAATTCGCGGCAAAGCAACACTTTCCTGTTCCCGAGCTATATTTTGTGGCGTAGAATTCTGAACAGATTTCAGTTTAGCAAAAATAGACCTGATTGAATAAAACAATTTTTCAAATTTATTGCGAATGTCATCCTCAAAGTCAAAATCATCGATTGCATCTGAAATTAATCCAACAATGGAATTGTGATGTTTAAAAATTCCGAATGAATTGAATTAACCATATCAATCATCCTAAAAAACAATTCAACGTCGTCACCTCTTAAGGCTTTCTCGGCAGCAAAATAAATATCTTCTAATCTTTTAAACTCCGATTGTCGATGATTTTTAAATTTACGTAAATTTTCAGCGGTTTTTGACATCTTAACAATAAATTAAAATCACTGTAACGCCACTGAACAAATCTAACACGATAGAACGAAAACAAAATACTATTCCAAAAATGTATAAATTTTTACTGTTGAAGTAGTAAATATCTGACCAAATGTCAAATAAATTCAAAACAATTTAGCAAAATAACCAAACAAACAAAACAACCTCTTGTAAGGTTTTTAAGGCGGCAAAAAAATTGCGTTTTATTTCCAACGGAATTAGTGAATATCCCGAACTTGCTTTCTCTTCTAACAAATAAAGAAACTGAAATTCAATGCGGTTTTCAACAATAATTGCAATGAAAAATCAATGGTTTGATCATTAAACTTTGCCCGAAATTAACTCAAATGTATCCGGCCCGGAGTTGGACCAAATTATGTAATTTATTCGATAATCTTTGCACTAAATTAACTCAAATTGCATCCGGCTCGAAGGATCAAATTATGTAATGTGTTCGATAAACATTACATATAGAATAGAATAATATTCAAAAAAATGTATGAATTAGATATTGCGGTTTTAGTTCAATGCTGGTTCACTGCAAGTATATAATTGACGAAGGACCTTTAGCGGAACAATCAATAAACACGTAAAGTAATTCACCAAATAAAAGTTAATCACTGACCTTTTACGTCGAAGCTCTGCAAAGGGTGTTTTCTTGGTTCTTCTTTCTTCAGAGGCTAGCCCCGTGAACAGGAACAGTTTCTTAGAGCTTCATCTGGACAACACGTTACACAAAAAATAGCGGCGTAGTGTTCATTGATTGAGCATACAAAAAATGCGGGTTTAACAACAAATGATGCGCTTTTGTAAACACAAAAGAAACAAAATGAAAGCGGTTTAGCGGTCGTTACAAACGGAGCTACTAACTCGCGACTCGTAACGCAAAAAAAACAACAATAAGCGGCGTCTCTTCAGACGGAATCAAAAAATGTCCGAACAGTTCGGAGCACAAACACGAAAACTTCCCAAGCGTCCTAATAGCTCGGGATGCGAACCACGAATCACAATACTGTCTATATTTTACACGCAAAAACACACAATTAGCATTAGCGCGACGGAATGTTTTAGAAAAGGTGCAGAAGTTTAAAAATCAATGAAGTAATTCAATCAAATTGAAAACAATACACTAAACAAATTGTAGGAACGCACCACAAAGATTAGCAGAATTCTTTCAAGTATAATTAATTTATTATATTTATGCTATATGTTGCCTAAGCCCTTGAAGTTAAAATAAATTTTAAATATGTTGCTGATAATGCATGGGGTAGAGGGGAGGTATATATGAGAGTGTATAAATTATCATTAGAACAACATCTAAACTTTTAGACAATATGAGAAGTAGTAGTATATAGTTAATTAAACAATATCTATAAGCTGTAAAAAAGTCTCAAAATAAAATATTTTTAAATTTTGTAATCCAGTCTACCTACCATCTATCTATAAATTGTTTGCATATAACTTTATCAGATACACTAGTTAAACAAATTACTAAGTATATATTTATATATATATATATATAGACTACTGTTCTAAAATAGTACCGATATATCGATATTTTTTTCTCGATATATCAATATCGATATTAATACTTTTAAAAAATATCGATACAATATATATATATATCGATACTTTTTGACAGTTCCGACATCCCTACCCTGCCGTGTGAAAAATACTATTATAAACTAAAGATTATACGGCTATATTAACTGATATAAATTCCAAGACGTATAACAAAAACTAATGCTATATACATACACATATATACATTACAATATCTAATTATTTTTTTGTTTTTAATTACGATTGTGTTATTTTCCTTACTGATATAGATGTTGTCATTTTACCGTCCATACATTTTTCAGTCCAAATTTTCCAATTGCCTCGCTTAGCATTTTTACTCTGATATTAGTTAGATCTTCTCTGACGACAATTCCAGACCCCTTCAGCAGTTTTTCCTTCCATAGATAACTTGTGGAATGTCTTCGATGGCACATTACATATAATATCCAAAAAAAATTATGATTAGATGTTGCGGTTTTAGTTCAATGCAAGTATGTAATTGACGAAGGACCTTTAGCGGAACAATCAATAAAAACAATGTACCGTCGCGTAAATTAAATCACCAAATAAAAGTTAATCACTGACCTTTTAAGTCGAAGCCCTGCAGGTGGTGTTTTCTTGGTTCTTCTTTCCTCAGAGGCTAGCCCCGCAGCAGCAGGAACTGTTTTAGAGCTTCGTCTGTTCTTGAAATAATTTAGACGATACGTTGCACAAAAATAGCGACGTAATGTTCATTGATTGAGCAAACAAAAAATGCGGGTTTAACAAACAAGTGATGGGCTTTTGTAAACACAAAAGAAACAAATGAAAGCGGTCTAACGGTTGTTATGCCCGGAACTAATAAATCGTAACACAATAACAACAAAAAGCGGCCGTCTTAAGACGGAATCAAAAAAACTAGTTCTCTCTGTTTTTAGAGACAAAAAAATGTACAAATATAAATTAGCATTGGCGGGACGGAGAGTTTTCGAAAAAGGTGCAAAAGTTTAAAAATTAATTGAATAATTCAATCAACCCTAAAACTAAGAACAAACAAGTTGCGGGGACGCAACAACTTGCTTAGTACCAAGGTTCTTTACCTTTAGAAAAATCCCTCTTGTTTTGTTTGCTTCTCGTTTACCAATTCTATAACACATTAGGATATCTTCATCTGTAAGCTTCAGGTTCATTTGTTTATTAAAGATATTCTTAATGGTTTCTTTTATGTATTCTTGAGAGTTTTCTTTCAGACTGAAAATTCTCAAATTCTTTGTTCTTCTTTATTTTTAAATTCATGAAGTTAATTTCTTTATCAGCTCTAATCGTTTTGGCTTCTAATTCTTTATTATTTTTCTCATATTGAGTTTTTAGTTCTTCATTGTATTTCTGAAGTTCCGCCACTGTATGTTCAACCTTCACTAACCTCTGTTTACAACTGCTTGGGCTACTTTATTGGCGATAAACTTTGTGATAGCTGATTCTATTTCTTCTCGGATTTCTCGTGTTATCACCATTCTTTTCCTTTGATCTTCACTTTGTCTTTGAAAAGAAATGACACCTTAACACTTAATCACTTTTAATTAAATTTCCTGGTCGTAATAACTTCTGATTTTATAATTTTACGGGAGCTCAACACACAGTCAACTATTCTGTACCTGCCATACGCGTACGTTTTTCATATTCATATGCAATGGTTATCTTGTAATTGGGATTTTCCTGTTGGGTAATAATGCTCCCGATTTGACCATACAATGTCTGGCAGCACGCTCCCTCTAAGGCATGCAGCGCCTACCTTTAGGTTAGGAAAATTCACTAAACCCCAGATACTACATATCAAAAGGGTTTAGCTCTGTGGGAGCCCTTGCTAGGTTATCAGGCCCGTGGTTGGCGTCGGGGCTGCAGTTTCCCATGAATTCTCATCCGGGCTGTTCCTAACAGGACGGCTTTTTGCGTCAGTTGGTAAAGATGTTCTTCCAGACCGAGGTATTTCAAATTGTTTAATAGATGTTTTGGGACTACTCCTGTTGTTGACACAACAATTGGTACCCTTCGAGTGTTGTTCGTGTCCCATTGTCTCTGTATTTGAAATTCTAAATACCTATATTTGGCTATTTTTTCAGCCCGCTTAATATTTATTTTATTGTTGTTAGGGATTGCTATGTCAATTAAGATTGTTTTTCTAGAGACTTTATGTACCAAAACTATATCTGGTCTATTGTGAGCAACAGACCGATCGGTCAATATCGTCCGGTCCCCGTACAGTTTGTAGTTGTTATTTCCTAAAATAGATTCGGGTTTGTATATATAGTAGGGTGTTCTTACCGTCTGTGATAGCTCAAGTTTCAGCGCTAGTTCCTGGTGCAGAATTTTTGCTACAGCATCGTGTCGTTCTTTGTATTTAGTTGCAGCTAACGCTTGGCAACCTCCTGTGATATGCTGGATAGATTCAGATGTTTGGCAACCATATCTGCATCTGTCGTTGTTGATTGAAGGGTCTTTGACGATATACTTTAGATAGTTTTTAGTTGAAATTACTTGATCTTGGTTTGCCAATATAAAGCCTTCCGTTTCAGGAAACATATGACCAGAGATCAACCAGTAGTTCGACGGGGAACTTCCATGAAGGGGCTTCTCTTTCCATTTGAGCAGTTTCTGATCAGTTGTCTGGTGGTATACTTGAACTTGTTTTTCTGTCAGTCGCAGAGGTGTTGAGTCATCAACCTGACACATGACTGTGTAGATCAGAAAATTCTGCGAGTTTCTGGAAATGATTACGCAAATTAGAAATTTGTTGATCACGTAACTTTGATATATCTGCCAATCGTCTTCCCCCTTCACACCGGGGCAATGTTGTACGTTCGACACAGCTCTTTGGATGGTTATTTTGAGCTTTTGTTATTTTGTTAGTAGTACTCGAACTTTCCACTGTAATTGTTCAATTTCGGTCTTGCACCAGTTAACTATACCGAAAGAGTAACTAAGCGCTTGACAAGCGTAGATGTTATTAGCCTGAAACAGATTTTTACTGTTAAGTTTGGTCTTCAGCAGTCGTCTTACCCTTCTATAAAACTCTGTTGATTGGTCCTTTTTCATGGTGGTGTGATCAATTCGTTAAGTCTGCCTTATTCCAAGGTATTTTTAAGTATAGCCTTCCTCCATGGATTGAATTGAGGTGCCATCTCCCATTTTGTAGGGCCCCTGCAGTATTTTGCCTTTAACTATATTAATAATTCGGCATTCGTCTAGGCCAAATTGCATATGGAGGTCACTAGAGAACCCTTCTACTATTTTAAGCATATCATGCAGCTGTTGTTTCGTAGCTGCCATCAACTTTAAGTCGTCCATATATAGCAAAATGGTTTATCTTTAATGCTTGTACGTTGTTGTGCTTGAGACTGAACACAAAATTAGTCGAGTTCAGTTTGTGTGAGAGTGGGTTCATGGCAAGGCAGAACCACAGCGGGCTAAGAGAGTCTCCCTGGAATATACCCGTTCTGATTAGGATAGAGTCGATTTGTATCGAAGAGTCGACTTCATTCAGAAAGATGTTGGTTTGCTAGATAGTCATGACATATTCTAAAAAGTAAACAATCCGATTATTTATTTTATAGAGTTTCAGCACCTGAATGAGCCAATCATGTGGAACTGAATCAAAGGCCTTTTTGTAGTCCACATATGCAATGTAGAGATTTCGTCGTTTGGCGTGGGCTTGATTGCAGACAACGGAATCAATTATTAGTTGTTCTTTGCAACCTATCGAGTTTTTCGCGCATCCCTTTTGTTGTTCGGTAATTATGTGGTTCAGCTCACAATGTCTGAAATGGCGATGATTAATGCACGACCTTATAAGTTTGTATAAAGTTGGGAAGCAAGTGATTGGTCGGTACCTTGCTGGGTCCTGCGTACATAGGTTATCCTTTGGTAAGATGTATGTAGCACCATGCGTAAGGAAACTAGGCATCTTGTGTGGTCCATCCACACATTAATTATTAATGAGTACTTTTAATTTCTCGTGGGTGGCGTAATTTTCCCTTCTAGCCTTCTTTGCCCAGGTTGTATTCGAGGTGTTTGTCTAAATTGGGGATGAGGGTCTTGCTTTGGTCTTATTGGGACGCCAATTGTTCTGTTGATGGAATTTGCAGCACAGTAGATGATTGTGTGTAGCGACTCTAACGTATTAGCACCTAAAACATAGTGGGAAGATAAATTTGTTCATAGCCTGCCAGACGATACCCAGTTTCTTAGAAGATCTTAGTTTGGGAAGAGTTGGTCTAATCAATGGATCTGTTCCACTATACACTATAAGAGCTCTTTCCATTTCTGCTAGAATTTTCTCAAGCAGATCAGCGTTGGCTGACTGTTCTTGTTGAATTTCTGGAATCTCGTCCGCTCTTTGCGCCAAAGGTGTTTCAGGCTCTGGATCAGTTGTATTTCGACCAAATATTTCGCGCTCAACTTCGCTCTTTATTTCGTCCAGTTGATCAGGCGAAATAAGGCCATTTCTCAAGAGACACGATATTGATCTGCGACTCTCTGTTCGGTAACTTGAAGCTCTGTGTACTCACGACAGTACTCTTGATGCACTATTTGGTGATATCCAGTTTTGTCCTGGCCAAGGTTAGTCACTCTGTAAAACACGCGCATTAAAAATTTATTCATGGCGCTAGTCCATTTCATTGGCTTTCTTATCAGTCCCGCTTGAGTGAGCGCTGGCTATTGATCCTGCGCAACACTTTCTGCGGGTGTAGTTCTCGTTCTCGTTTGACTCCGTTGGTGATGGTCACGTTGTTGCTGTAACTGTATTGGTGAGTGTTGTTGTGGTTCTAGCTTATTATTATTAATATTATATCAAAATATACAACAAAATATCAAAATAATTCAATGTGTACACAAATTCATACAACTTCCAAATCAACCAATCCTACACACCAATTATTTGCTAACCATCTAGATTAGTTACAACCATTCCCACTCAGACACTACCTAACATCATTAAAATCAGTGACAAAAATTAAAGTGCAAAAGTGAAACTATCAGATCAAAAGAATTGAGTCAGAAAAACAGCACATCCAAAAAAAGCTGGTCCCACGTTGGGCGCCAAAAATGTCACCCCGACTGTGCTAGTCGGCCAAACAGACCTACCACCTTACTAGACTGAAAAGAAACCTCATAAATAGCTGTACAGTGGTGTGCCAAAAATGTCCCAACAAATAAAATACAACAACACTGACCAAATAAATCTTGAATATATCATAAACTCATTTAATGATCTAACACATTCTGACTCCAACTCATACAACAACAAAATACACAGATTCACATCAAATATTACATCAAAACTCAATTGCAAACAATAATGAATGAAATGAAATGATAAACCACTAATGTTCACAATTAGTTCAAGATATCTTCAAAATATCTAAATCAATATGGAACATGTTTAAGCTAAACATCTACTACACAGATAATCAATATCTCAATATTATCTCAAAATATTAACAACTAATATTACTTTAATCAATTGAGCAAAACATCAAAATCTTCCTAAGCTCAATTTATCAACTACACAATTCCTCAAAATGTTTCAATATTCAACTGCAATATTAACTTTACTTTATTCAATCATCAATTTACCAAAATATCTCAAAGCTGAAATAACTACTAAATTCACTTCAATCAAAATACTTCAAAGTTAATCTCAAAATTCGTACATAAACAATACAATAAGACGGTAAGCCGACTCTAAGAGCTCTCACGACGCTTATACATGAGTGTTGAATAAAATATCAAACTATAATCTGTCCAATAATCAAATATACTCGTACAACATCAAAAATATTACTACCACAAAATTGTATTCACACCATGTAAATAAACTTAATAACCATGTAAAACAAGTAGTTATGCGTTTATTAAACTCAATATCTGATATTAAAATATGTTTATTAAACTCAAAATCCAAAAATCTGTTTTGTTATAAAATATTTAAAATAAAACTTCATATAGTTATTATTAAACGCAAGGTGTGATATCAAAAATAGGATATTGAAAATTGAAATAGATGAATAAATGAAACTGTAAAAAGACCTTTAGGTCAGAAATGAAGTCCCACCTTTAGATTCAACCAGCAACGCACTAACACTCGAACTGGAAACTGAACAGATGTGGTTTCTGAACCACCAATCGCGATGCTACGATGATGTAGAGCTCGATCAAAATGCCTCTAAACGCTCACAGGCTCCAGCACACCAGCAGCTTACGGGTAACTACGGTTCAGCCGATTAACTCAAAACTATCTCAGTTGAACGGGACCCCCATGTGA
Source organism: Octodonta nipae (assembly GCA_034190945.1). Taxonomy (NCBI): domain Eukaryota; kingdom Metazoa; phylum Arthropoda; class Insecta; order Coleoptera; family Chrysomelidae; genus Octodonta; species Octodonta nipae. The sequence goes on along the minus strand of CM067216.1, from coordinate 89,809,631 downwards.
CTTGGGTCCAAAATGATAGTGATTGAGTCGAAAGGTTGACGAGATTCACAACCAGCGGAGTTCCAACCAATGCTTCGGCCAAGTGAAATTGTATAGATCCTCAAACGAGAATTGTTTCCGTTATTTCCCAAAAATATCTTATCACAATTAACGTAGACAATTTTTGAAATGTATCCGACCATCACAGACATTCATTAAACGACAAAACTCAAATCATAACACACCAAGAATTTCCATGCCAAAATCTTCTTAATCTAAAAATCGGGTTCATTATATCCAACACTCAACCGCGTACGCTTAGAGTACCAGTTATTCCACAAAATTCGTGCCGGGTTCAACCGCGATAAATCGCCTAATGGCAGACCTAAAAGTTGACAGTAAATAACTCGAAGGGTAAATAAAATGTTTGTTAAAAAAGTATAACTAAAAAGCTGAAAATAATTATAACGAAATACAACTCTAGACAATAAATAATACATTCAATTTTGTTAGGTACCTACACACAAAGTAAAAAATAAACTTGAAAAGGTGCTATTTCTGTACAAATTAATTATCTACCTATCTAGTATATTTTTGAAGTCGGTGCCAAGTAATATCTAAAATCCTGCATTGCGTACTTATCTACAACTTCATCAAACTTGATTGTTGCTTGGTACCGACTTCAAAAATGTACTAGATCGGTAAACAATTAATTTGTACAGAATGAGCACCTTTTAGTGTTCAATTTTTTACTTTGTGTGTAGGTGCCTAACAACATTGAATGTGTTATTTATTGTTTAGATTTGTATTTCGTTATAATTATTTTCAGCTTTTTAGATATACTTGGAAGTCAGTTATATATATTTTTAAACATTTTATTTTCAACTTTTTAGTTTTTTTGAACTTGGGTAGTTTTTTATTTCTTATTTTTTGTATGTATAACCTTAGTAGACCAGGTCTAGGTTAACATCGAAAGACCCAACATTACAGAAAGATAAATTATCATTTAAATTGACAAGTAAAAGTTTACGAAATGAATTGATAAGTCAAAAATATGTTTAACTAACGATATTATATGAAAGAAATCGTTAAAATACCTGCACTATCACACATACAGTTAATGCCACTTAACCTCTGAATATTGTTTGAATACCTCTGTATTCTTTAAGCTTTAATGTGTTAAATATAAATTTGAAACGGCGTTAATTAATAGTAAGAACGGTAATTTTAGTAGCTCTGTAAACTAATTGTTTCGAAATGAGTCAGTTTATTTTCAATTCTCTTTTATTAAAACACTTTGTAATAATTCCACTTCACAATATATTTCAAGTACTCTGTTTACTACCTTATAGGTATCACATTATTGTAAAATTTTTAACCACCCTATATAACTATTATTTTTCCCCCGCCCTATATTTCACTATCACATACTCATGAACCACACTTTATAAATTTTTTTCGAACATTTTTCGACCAGCTAACGTCCACTCCATCCTATATTCCAACTACCCTGTTTATACGGCTGGCTATGGGTCACCATAATTTTTTTAACTGCCCTCTGTAACTATTATCACCCTGTATAACAGTACCTCCTCTCCACCCTGTATTGCAACTTAGGCTACGCAATAAAGCATTTTTACATCACATTGTATAACCATGTTTCTTCTTAGTATATATTTCAACCACCCTGTATATAAACCTACTTAAGGACAGTCAATATAACTTTTTTTAATAACCCTGTATAACTGTAATTTCATTCCAACCGATATTCTAAGCACCTTGTAAATTCAACTGCTAATGGTCTACCTTATAGGTATAACTTTATTTTAACATTTGTTAACGACCCAATTCAGCAAGTATTCTATTCCGCCCTATAATTTCACTATCATATATATTCAACTACTGATAGCTACCTTATATAATTATTTTGTCTGTATGTATGTGTATGTATACCTTGCGTTAGTAAATCAAAACAGTCTAACAACACTTCCGAAAACTCCATATTAAATTGAACTTTTAAAATTAGAAGTGATTGCTCTGTCTTACATTACCGTAAAGAACAAACACTTATATATCGACATAATTCCGACCGATGCATCTGTGTTATTCTTAATCACTTTACTTTGTGGTTTTGTTTGCTATAACTAAACACCCTGTGTATAATCACACCAAATAGCAGTTTGGAGCTTGAAATATGTTACCACTGAATTTTTCATTAGGCCGAGAGTAGGTGACACAAAAATTTAAAAAAAAAAAATTTAAATCGATATTTGCCACGTATACAAACAAAATGAGCTTGGCACTCATTGATTTCAGGAGTCAAAAATACTATATTATACTATCTATATGCTCGGGATGTACAAATTCGCTGCTAAAACTTCCAGTGCCTGCAATTCCCGCACTATTACTTTGGAATTAAAATATTTATGAGGAAATGTCAGTTACGTCACTTCGATGGAATTTTTGATAAAAGTATTGAATTTTTTGGCGATTTTCTGCAAAACTGCATGTTGCACGTCACAGAAAAGTATGTGAGACCATCTAGGGAGGTTTTATAATAGATTACACTTTAAAAAACTATACACATTCATAAGAGGTTTTGGAAAAATCGACAAATATGTTAGGGATATTGGACGATATCTATGCACGCATATGTTCATTCATAAATTTCACCACATTAACAATAGAATTCTCTCTTCAAAATTTCAAGTTTCACCAATCCGGATTTATACTCTATTAAACAAGACCATAATCGTTCAAATAGGTGCACAACAGGAGAAGAAATCAGGTAACATACATACAAACAAAAAACAAAAAAAATAGGCGATGAATTGATAACCTCCTCCTTTTTGGAAGTCGGTTAACAAAACATCGAAATTAATAACAAATACTGAAAAATAATTATACAAAGCGAACAGGAATGATTCAACATTTAGAAACAATGACAATGCAATGGAATAACTAAAAAAAGGTAGGTACATAAGATGCATTCTATACCACGACACAACAATCAGAATTTTTGCGAAAATTAAAAGTAACAGATTGGATCTCAAAGTTTGTTACGAGGACGTCTTTTTCAAGAATTTTCAGATTATGAATTTGTCTGTATACTTCACATGTGGGTGAAATAATAATTTGATTTTCTTTAGTACTGCTAGAAATAGAATTTGTAATTTTGTGATAGTTAATTCTTAATATGAGTAGTCAGTAAAAATAATCTAGTGTACAGTGCATCCCATTTTGGTTGAGATTGCCAGGTTACTCGGTTGTTATTGAAGATAGGGTCTTGCGGTTTTCACATACCTGTTCTACTTTTTTGTGAAACTCAGGATGGCCATATCAAATTTTGGATAAGTGTTTCCATTTATAAGATACAGGGCGATTTTGATAATTTATACTTTTTGGACCCCTTCTATATCTACGAAGTTATTAGAAATACTCTTGCCCTAAGAACTACGTCTAACAGAAAATTTTGCTTAGAATCCAGTGGAGTACTCAATTTTTTTTCCGAGTATGGTTTTGAAGATACTACACAACATTATATATTTTTAAATGGAACACCCTGTATTTTATTATTTCATTGAATTCTTTATTTTTTTCCCTTTAAAATAATGTATAATACAATACACATGGTATTATTCGAAATGCTAAAAAACACTAAAAAGCTGAGTTTTTTGCTAGTAGGCCATGTATTTTCCATTTAAATGGAGAATCAAACAAATAATTCCATTTGGGATTTTTTATAGGAGTTTATCAGCAAAGAAAAATAATGTTAATAATAATTCAATAACATGAAACACGAAATTTAGGTACCTAAAAGCAACTAATAAATATAGTTATACATGGTTCATTATGTATAACAAACAGATCAAGTATTACAAATCAAATATCTATCTTAAAATTAATTTTGGACATTATTTATTACCTTATTGATTTAACTGTTCAAATTGTTGTCCATTTTTCCTAACACATAATTGGCAAACGTTTCCATCTCGCATGACTCCATTTAAAATTATTATAGAATTCCGCCTTTCAAAACAATATTTTATCTAGTGAGCGCTGGAGAGAAAAACGCAAATCTGATCAAGATTGTTAGTAACTATTGTGTTTTATCGTGTTTGAGTTTACAAAATCATTATATAAATAATTATTCGTGAGTTTGCTGGTTGATAATTGATAATGGCTGGAAGAGAATTCGTTTTTCAAAATAACGAAAAATACGATATGATACAATGTTTAAATCAATGTTATGAGAATGTTGAGGAAGCTTTAGAACAATATTTCCACGGGTATAAAGTACGAGTATTTTACCATAAGATATTTCATGAAATCACGTTTTTAAAACTTTCAGATATCCAGAGAGGCATCAACCTAGTCGAGCAACTATATTTAGACTAAAGAATAATTTACTAAGTTTTGGTGCATATTCTAAACCTCGATCAAAGGTGTATAACAAAGAAAATCGAGAAATGAATGAAATAAATGTATTAGCTAGCGTTCATGCCTATCCCCAGACATCTTGTGCGAAATTAGAAAATTACACTGGAGTTTCTCAATCACGGGTCCAAAGAATTAAAAAATATATAAATTTAAACCTTACAAAGTCAATATTGCCCAGCACTTATATCCTGGTGAAGCATCAAGACGGTTAAATTTTTGCAATTGGTGTTTAGACCAAACCCGAAGGGACAATGATTTTGTAAGGAAAGTTATTTGGTCAGACGAATCTCATATAAGCAGTGCCGGTATATTTAACAGGCAGAATACAAGATACTGGTATCATGAGAACTCGCACTTAATTTTTGAGCGACAACAGCAGGGTCGATTTGGTTTTAATGTAGCCTGTTTCATACTGGGAACAAAAATAAAGTACCGCATTTTCGAAGGAACCCTTACCGCCAATAGGTTCTTGACATTCCTAGAAGACTTATTACCCGAAATATTGGAAGATGTTCCCCTCGCCTTTCGCAATTCTATACACTTTCAACCAGATGGCGCCCCTGCCCACAATTCTAGATTAATTCGGCGCTTTTTAGAAAATAATTTTCAAGGATGTTGGATAGAAACACATGGACCAATTAGGTGGCCTCCAAGATCACCCGATTTATCTATGTTAAACTTTTTTTGTGAGGTTATTTGAAAAATAAAATATATACTAACAGACACAACAGTCGCGAAGAACTTCGTGCCGCAACGCCACAAAGGCGACCTGTTATAATTTTAAATGCACTCAGGCGTATTGAAAAGGTTTGCCCATTATGTGTTAGGGAAAATGGACAACAATTTGAACAGTTAAATAAATAAGGTAATAAATAATGTACAAAATTAATTTTAAGATAGATATTTGATTTGTAATACTTGTTCTGTTTGTTATACATAATGAACGATATATAACTATTTATTAGTTGCTTTTAGGTACCTAAATTTCGTGTTTCATGTTATTGAATTATTGTTAACATTATTTTTCTTTGCTGATAAACTCCTATAAAAAATCTCAAATGGAATTATTTGTTTGATTCTCCTTTTAAATGGAAAATACATGGCCTACTAGCAAAAAATTGAGCTTTTTAGTGTTTTTTTAGCATTTCTAATAATACCATGTGTATTGTATTATACATTATTTTAAAGGGAAAAAAATAACGAATTCAATGAAATAATAAAATACAGGGTGTTCCATTTAAAAATATATAATGTTGTGTAGTATCTTCAAAACCATACTCGGAAAAAAAAATTGAGTACTCCACTGGATTCTATGCAAAATTTTCTATTAGACGTAGTTCTTAGCGCAAGATTATTTCTAATAACTTCATAGATATAGAAGGGGTCCAAAAAGAATAAATTATCAAAATCGCCCTGTATCTTTTAAATGGAAACACTTATGCAAAATCTGATATGGCCCTCCTGAGTTTCACAAAAAAGTAGAACAGGTATGTGAAAACCGCAAGACTCTATCTTCAATCAACCTCAATCAATCTCAACCAAAATGGGATGCACTGTACATTCAGATTACTCTCTTCGAGGTGGCATTCTTTTGTACGCAAGACAATATATATGATATATATTGTTTCTGGTTGGGAACCTTCATATTGGAATGAAATATTCTCTTATTATAAACAAGGCGGTGCCAGGAGAGCACAGGGAGGGAGTGCTGAGCGAATAAGTCAGCAGGAACATGCATTTTTCAGAGGCGCACTTCTAGAAGTTTATACGGGGCGCATAAAAAGCTAGTTACTAGTTACGATACTATCTATAAATGTATTATGCATGCCTTGAATATAAAAATATTACGGAAGAATTTCCTTAAATGTCAACTTTGGCGAGTAATGTAACAGCGACTTTGTATTATTAACCGACTTACATAAGAAGTTCGTAATTCGTCTCATATGTATATAATATTCTTATCGAAGTGAAACGCAAGTTCTTTGCTTTAGATAGATATTATAAAAACAATTTTTTTCGTGGAGTTGGTTATGTACTAAAAGAAATACATAGTGATAAAAGAAAATGAGTATCCCATATGAATAGTTCATTCAATTAAACATTTTTGGAACAACCCATAGTGGAACCCGTCTGTAAATAAAGTAAGATTATGGAAATTATTATTGAAGATTCTAGTACACATTTATCATTTTAATTTTCTGAAATATTTTGTCTTCTCTTTTATTAGAGTCATATCACCTTTTGGTTGCCATTAGCTATTCTTAATCCATTGCCAATATAAATAAGATATTTATCACCAGTTCATACCCAAATTAGCTCACAAAGAATATAAATAAGACAATCGAATCGAATCTGCGGGGACTCCAATCAATAAGCCTTTTTATATTCAAAAATTTTTAGAGGGCCGTCGTCAACTTCTGTCATTTGATGGTGTGAAAACTACTCAAAAAAAATGACGCCTGGGAACAAAAAAATTTTGAATATGAAAAGGCCTATTGAAAACTCTTATTAGTACGAACATGTCTAAAGTGACGTCACTTTGCGATTCTACAAAAAAATTCTATTCATCGGAGTCCCACTGCTGGTGTCTATTATTAATATAAATCTAAATGGTCAGTGTATTGAACCTAATAGATGTCGGTGACATCTACCGTCTAGTGAGTAATATATAAATTAAAGTATTAGGTTCAATACACTGACTGTTGTCTTACTGATGTGTATAACATCCAAGTATTTCACTTTAGAACTTGTCATTCAAGGAAGCGTATCTGACGAGAACTCCTCTTTCGAAACGGCTGTCATACGTATATATATATATATATATATATATATATATATATATATATATATATATCTGTAAATATAAATCTAAATGTTTTTAATCTGAAAAATATCCAATCTCTTGATTAATCATTGGTATCAGAGTTTGTATTGATAATGGATACACTTTTGCATATAAATTAACATGTAAATGATATTACCTGTTAGTTTTATTGATCAGGTTCCTAAAAAAACAGTTAATATGAAAGGCGTATTACACATTATATTTATTGTTGTTATTTTTAGTCTGCAAAAAGGTAAGATCTCTATGTCAATGCTATTTTGTCTTGAATTAATAAAGCAGTGTAAAAAATGTACGTACCAAATATTGTTAAATTATAATCGACATACACTCATCGGAACGGTTATTTCGAGCAACTCATATCTCAGTTTTTAATCTCTCTTATATTAAGTCTATACATAGTAATAACAAAACTTAACTATTACAATTCTTCCTGTAAGAAACGGACAATTTTATAAAGCACGTAAAACTCAACTGAATATGCTTTAAAATGTTGAAAATTGTATTTATTTGCAACGTGGTCTACTCGCATTTATACCATAATAGTAATGAAGATAGTTCAGTTACAGATTTGACTTAAGTTTGTCTCTCTAATTATCAGTTGTTTATCACATAATTTTTCATATTATTTGGTTGTAAATTTAACACAATTTTCTGATATATATATATATGAACTAAGCTAGGTTCCGGGTGAGAACCGCGTCTGAATTTATTGAATACTCGACGTTTCGACTCCTGCTTCGGAGCCATTATCAAGAGACAAAAGTGAAAAAGAGTTTCAGAGTCTAGATCGAACTCGGGGCCTCAATCTGCCTACTCCCCAAGAGTCACTAGGTAACTCAACTGAATTTGAGTCTGCTCTGCTTCTTTTATTTATAGGTAGCGCTGGGTTAGAAGAAGATGTCACGTGATGAGGCTGTGTTGTGATTGGTTGGGTATTGGTGGGCGTGTCTGCTTTGTTTAATCTGGCAATTACGGAGGTCCAAGCTGTGGGAAGACGAGTACTGTCATCGCGTCTATTTAGACAGAGAGGTCTTTTTTCTATTTCGATAGCTTCGCGAATAGTGGATGCCCTAAGAGAATTGAGAGATATGATAGTCCTACTGTCCTCGAAGTTGATAGAGTGCCCTGTTTGGATATGGTGATGCGCGAGAGCTGAAGTCGGATCTTTTTACGAACTGACAGAGAGTGTTCATATACTCGATGGTTAACGCGCCTGTTGGTACGACCGATGTAGCTTTGTGGGCAATCGCGACATGATATTTCGTAAACTCCTCGATCCTCGTTAGGTACTTTGTCTTTGGGGTTACCGGTTAAGTTGCCTATAGTTTGAGTGGTGTTGAAGATAGTCTTTATTTGATGTCTTTGTAAAATCCGTGCAATTTTGTCAGTGACTCCTCGAATGTATGGAAGTACGGCTTTTTGATGTTGTTGTTCTGTTTCTGACGGGGTTGGTGTGATGGGGGTTGTTGAGATTGATGAATTATACGCGCAATGTGGTCCGGATGATAACAGTTTTGTCGAAGGATTTGTTGAAGATTATTAAGTTCGTTTTGTCTATTGTCAATATCTGTTAAACGAATAGATCTGAGAGTCAAAGATTTCATTACAGAACTCAATTGGGCAGGGTAGTGGTGTGATTGGGCATTTAAGTATCGATTGGTATGGATTGGTTTTCTATAGACGGTATGTGAGAATCTGTCATTGTTGGTTTTTGTTATGAGGACATCAAGAAACGGGAGAGAAGAATCGGACTCGATTTCCATTGTAAATTGTATATTAGAATGTATACCATTGAGGTGTTGTAGGAAGAAGTCTAATGAATCTCTGCCATGAGGCCAAATGACAAAAGTATCATCTACATATCTAAGCCAACAGGAAGGTTTTAAATTAGACGAGTTTAGGGCCTGGGTTTCGATTTGTTCCATGAAAATGTTAGCAAGCACTGGAGAAAGAGGTGAACCCATGGGGGCCCCACGGACTTGTTTGAACAGGGTGTTTTGAAATGAAAAATAAGTGTTAGAGGAACAGTGTTGTACAAGTTTGATGATGTCAGAAGAGATATTGTATTTTGTTTTTAGAATATCTAACGTTTCTGAAATGGGGACATTGGTGAAAAGAGATACAACATCGAAGCTAACTAGGATGTCATTTTCTGAAATTCTGTAACCACTTAGGATATCTAGGAAGGAAGAAGAGTTCTTTACGTACGAGGATGCTTGCTCGGCTAGAGGTTGAAGGGTTTTGGCTAAGTACCGGGCTAATTCTTGGGTCGGGGATTGTACCGAACTGACAATGGGTCTAAGAGGAATGTCCGGCTTATGAATTTTGGGTAGTCCGTAAATTTTCGGAATTTTAGAAGACTTTTCACGAGGAATGATGATCTTTTTAATATCAAGAGGAAGTTGTGTCCTGTTGATGATTTCCTTAGTCTTTTTCTCTAAGTAAGTAGTAGGATTATTGTTCATTATTTCGTAGTCTAAAGTACTACTAAAGTATATTATATTCACTTTGATTCAAATCATTTTTTAAAAAAGATTATTTATTTAAAACATACAAATTCAAAACTTGAAATACTTAATACTATAAGTGATAATATTTGAATGACTTAGTACTAAAAGAGATATTATTTGAATGACAACACGAGATCGTTTCCAGTTGCTTTTATAACTTCGAGAAAAGTGCTGATGCAAGTCAGCGATTTTACTGGGTAAACGGACTCGTGTAGGTTTCCGGGAAGTTGTTTGCATATAATTCAAGATAAAATTTGATATCCCTGAGAAGTCACGTACGCTTTAAATTCCGTTGACTTCTCGACTGTGTGAACTAAGTGCTGATATATTTTGCATAGAACATATATATATATATATATATATATATATATAATTTTCCATATTTATAATTTGTCTTTACATATATCATATTTTTTTGTGTTCGATATTCTAAAATTGATTTTCTATAATCAGAGTTCCCTATTTCAGTTATTTCTTATCATATAAAAAACCAGACTGCAACATATTTCTTCTTGTCTTGGTCTTCTTTCGCATAATTTATCCTGTTTTGTTTATTTCTCTGTTTTTATTACCATTCAATTTTCACTTTTGTTTTCCGTATGTATTTTCTGACCTATTGCGTTTGTATTTATACCCACTAAATTACTTTATTTTAAGCTCTGGTATGTATTTTTTTTCCATTTAGTTTCTCAATCAATGAACTCGAGGCTCTCAGAGGGGCGACCGCCCTCTGAGAGCCTCAGTTAGAAATTCAAGGGAATTAAAAAGTGTGTTTATTTAAATTTATTCACTCTGATATACCATATATACCATATGATTTTTTTACGTAAGAAAACATTTTATTTTTAGCAGTGTAACCAGATCACACTACTCACATATTACTTGCCAGTGACAGTGCATCGTATCTGTTAATTTTGTAAAACATTAATGGTCCTCTTTATACTTTACAAATCTTGCTTCAAGTTCAAGGTAGATTCACCGGTTCATCAAGCGAACAGAGTTTTTTAATAAGAATTTCCCGATGTTTTCTCACAGTAAGCGGGTGTCAAATTTAATTTGTTTTGTATGAGGTAATTCTAAATCAGTAAAATTTTATTGAAAAATAATGTTAGTCAAATGAACTCACTCTGTTTCTTTAGCAAGTAATGGTTATTTTTCTCGACATTTCAAGTAACTTCTCAGCAATTCTTGGGCCGTACCTCACTAATTACACTCTAAATCTCATTCTTCATATCGTGAATTATTTGCTGATTGTTAACGCACATTTTACCTCTCACCCAATCCCAAAAAAATTATCAAAGAACATCTTCTCATAAGTTGGCAATTAACATTACGATTTCATCAAATCATCCTGCTAACACATGTAAATCCCTGTATTCCAATGTTGACGATAAAATATGTAACGTGATGTAATTTCGTCACCATTTTACTATTGTAACGTTCATTTCATCATTCCGTAGGTATATCACAGTTGTGTTTTATGACAACTTAGTCATATTTTTTTCATTTACCGTACTCATTGAACAAACTTAAGGGGCAACCTGTGATCATCTTTCTTTAATTTCTTAATTTATTGTGAATTGTTAGCGTATATTTTACCTAATCCCATAGAGAATGATCAAAAATTCTGGATTGGTATTTAACCTTGAGATTTCGTCAAATCATTCTGGCAGGCTGCTTTACCATGTTGAGACCAAGTACTATCAAAATGCCTATATCCCAATCCTGAACCTGAAATGTTGTGTCTTTTGAGGTAGTTTCGTTAGCGTTAAGGATGTCCCTCTCAGTTTAAAAAACTAGTGACCAATAATGCTACGTACTAAAATCACTTTTGTGATCTTCTATTGGATCTTCATCACTCCCTAGATACATCACAGTTTTTAACCCACTTCCAAAAGATAAGGCCTGTATTTTTTTGTATGTATGTGATCTGATTTCTTCTCCACTTGTGAACCCATTTGAGTAACTATTGATTTGTTTAATAGATTGTACATTGACCACGTTCGTGCATCGGATATTGACCAGTATACCTAATGTCTTGGTCGGTTCCTTCAAAATCCCATACGTATTTGTATTGTTTCTTAAATGGCATTCTATTAAGCAGGATCCCGAAGTTTTCTCATATACTTTTCCATGATTTGTCACAGGCAGGTTTTGAGAAAATCTTCGAAAAATCCAATATTCCTATCAAAAATACCATCGAAAGACTTATTGATATTTCCTGGTGAATATGTCTTGTCAACTTAATAGTGTGGGAACTGTCGACGCTGAAAGGATTAATCGCTAATTTAAACATTTTCAGTGTACATCACAAGCATATTTATTTATTTATTTAGCTCATACAATACAATGTAATGTATCCTGTAAGAGAGAGATGAATGTCTGTGCACAGGAGCTAGGAGAGAATTAAAAACTAATACAAAATTGAATTACAAGATTTATTTCTAATGAGCGCCAAAAGGTGACATTAGACAATGATTCTCGTACTGAGGCGAACATGGCCCAATGATCCTACTTGCTAATTACAATATTTAAGTGATTACGTTATATCAGTAATAACATATACTTATACATACGCACATCCAAAATACACATATACTGTTTTACGTTCTATACTCATACATACATCATACTCACATATACCGCTATACAAATATTCTTCTACATTTATAACTAAAGTGTTCGAATTAATTTCTACCTACTTCTTATAATATGTGGACTTGTACTATCTAGGCGTTGTATTTGAAACCCACAGTTTTAGCTTTTTTTATCATTTGTTTTCTACAATTTATAGCTTTAAGATTGTTGTCTAGTTTATTGAAATATTTAATGGCTTGGTATTTACAATTCTGTATACTGCAGTTTTTAGTTATTTTTGGAAGTAACAGTGGTTTATTTCTTGTTATACTATTCGAGTGAAAATATTTATCTTTTAAGCTGTCTTAAAGAAACTTGAGGGATTCTAATATAAAACATTGTTTTAGGCTTAAGGGAATTTGATCTACTGTTAGCTTATCTATTTTGGCTCTTTTCAGTAACCTGTTTTGTATATTGATTAGTACATCAATTACTTTATTGTACGCTCCTCCCCAACTAGTATTCCATACCTTGCAATGCTATGAAACAGTGCATAGTAAATCCTTAGTAATGTTTTTGCATGCATAAATTCAGACAGTTTTTTGAATATGAAGATTAAATATTTAGATTTGCTAACTACATGCTCTATGTCTATTTCCCATTTAAGGTGTCTGTCGAAATATACACCCAAGTGCTTGCATGTGTATACTCTTTTCAATTCTTGGACATCTATGTTTATTTCTAAATTTTTTGGTATGCTATCTATGTAGCTTCTGAAGGTTATATAAACTGTTTTATTCAGGTTCAATGATAACTGGTTACTGCGGAGCCATTTACTGATTATTTTTATGTAGTTCTCCGTAATGTTGGGTCTCGCTCCAAGAATTACCGCTGCTTATTACTACGGTATCATCCGCATAAGATAATATGGAATTATTGGGTAAGCTAAACACCAGGTCATTTATGTATAGGAAAAACAGTAATGGCCCTAGCATAGTGCCTTGTGGTACTCCCGTAGCTAGTTTATCTTTGCTACTTTTGTAGTTAGTAATTCTTACAAACTGATACCTATCTGTCAAATAACTTTTTATGAGATTTAGGGTAATTCCTCTAATCCCATAGTTGTTTAGCTTTTCCAATAATATCCCATGATTAACCGTATCAAAAGCCTTCTTCAAATCAAGGAAAGTTGCTATGACAGGCTCTTTTTTTTCTATTTTATCGGTAATTAACTGGTGAACTAGGTAGATAGCATCTTTCGTGCCTTTTGTTTGTTTTTTAAAAACCCGTATTGTTTATCCGAGATTATGTTGCAGTCTGTTACGAAGTCAAGAATCCTTTTATGCAATATTTTTTCGAAGACTTTAGCTATATTTGATATTAACGAGATTGGCCTGTAATTAGTACATAATAATTTATCATCATTTTTGTAGATCAGGACTACCTCAGTGGTTTTCAGTGCATCTGGCCACGTAGACATTTCAATACATTTGTTAAATATATATTCCAGAGGTAGTGTCATATATTCGGCAATGTGCTTCAGAGTTTTTACGTTTATACCACCGGATTTTTCTTCTAAGTTCATAATTATCTTATTTAGTTCTATACGATTCGTTGGTTTTAGAAACATGCTTTTACAATTTGGTGTTGGATGCTCAGTGCTATTATTATTTGGCCTATTAATTTGATTCGCTAATTCAGGTCCTATATTACAGAAGAATTTATTAAATTCATTGGCAATTCTTTGAGTATCGGATATTTCTTCAAGATTTACTCGAATTTTGTCAATATTATTTGTTTTAATGTTGCGATTTTTGTTAATTTTGTTAATGATAAACTTCCATAAAAGCTTGCTGTTATTTTGTAAGGATTCAACCTTTGATTTATCAGTCATACATTTTGCAAGAGTAATTACTTTTTTTAACACTTATAATTTTTGTATTCATTTTTTAATCTAGTTTCCACATGCTATACAGAAATTCTTTTTGATTACAAGAGATTATGATTCCTTTTGTCACCCAACTGTGACGAGCTTTGTTCATATTTCTGTTTTCTTTTATTTGGACTGTTGCGTTATTTATTATCTGTTTGATTTCAGTAATTAGTGTGTTGGTTGCCTCATTAGGATCTTGTATCGATAGCGTTTTGTTCCAGTCGTTTTTCTAGGCAATGTCTGTTAAATTGTTGTAGTTTATTAAATGTAGGCAGTTATTTTCATTGAGTTTTGTAGTCGTGTTATTTAAATTGACTGTTAGAAAAAGTAGATAGTGGTCAGTAAAGGTAATTTTTAATTTGAAAGATGTAATGTCTATACTATTACTTTTTGCAAAAATGTTATCGATACAAGTACCAGTATGTTCCAACAAACTATTCAAAAAATCGTGACCTATATCGTCTTGTTTCAATGTATCTATATTAAAATCACCTGCTATTAAAATCACCTAAACAACGCAGATATTTTAAAGCTATTGGTTTTATTAATTTTTATATTAGTACTTAATATTCTATGATTATTTATATTTTCTATATAGCAGTTATGTGACCATGTTTTTTTATGTACATTATTACACCGTCAGATTTATTAACCCTACTCTCATTGTAATACATATCATAATCGTCAATGTTAAAATATTTATAGACATTTTCGACATACCATGTTTCACAGCATATAATTATGTCAGGTTTAACCTTGAACCTCTCAATGAGAACTACTAGCGAGTTGTAATTGGTTTTTATACTACTTATGTTTAGCTGTAATACTGTTAAATGATTATTTATAATTATACTTTTATAAGACTCAAAGTTATCATTAAGGGATTGAAGGTTGCAGAACTCTGATTCTATTATCCTAAATTCATTCAATTCTTTATAGAAAATCATTATTTATTTTTCTTACTCTGGTTTCGGGTTTTGATAGCGCTGGTTGATTGCATTGGGTTGCTTGCATTCCCTGGTAGATTCAGTTGCTTTGCTTGTTCCAACTTGCGATATACGTCAATCTTGCTAATATGCGTGGGTATATTAGGCCGCACGGGATAATCCGTAGTGTCAATTATTTTTTTGATTTGGTTTATTAGATCTTCACACTTATCTGTATCAGTTAATAGATGATTCACTGCTTTTTTGGATTATACTTGTCGTCATTTGCAAAAGTACAATTTGGGCACTTTACTGAAAATTCTTCCTTGCATTCTTGCAGAGAGTGTTTCCCTGTACACCTAATACAGATGATTTCATTTCTGCACTTTTTACTGTTGTGTCCGTAGCGACCACAGTTTAGGCAAGGTTTAATATTCAGGTCATCAAATGCCCTACAATTTTGGTATCCTACAAAAATTCTGTGTTTATTTTTATGTATGTGATCATACAACTCTCATGTTACTTCAGCAATAATTGTTAGTTTCTTGTTCTTGTTATTAGCAAAAGTGTGCACTATTTGACATTTGCTCTCAAAGCCACTGAAGTTTCCTTCATTAATGTCCTTCTCTAAGTCTTTTAAATCTAGGTTTAAACAGTTATTAATTTCTACTATTTTTAGTCGAGGATTTTTTAAAGTTTCAAATTGTAGAGCACATCTATCCTCCAAAATCCTCAAAATATGGGTAGTATAGTATTAATTTTATTAGACATATTTACAGGCTCCGTAAATCAACGAGTACCCAGCTGATTTTTTTTGTATACCTATTAAATATCGATTTATATGAACTGTTTTCTATCAGTGACAACACATGTAAGATTATATACACCATAAAGTGATAAAAGCAATAGTAATAACAATTATTTAATTAAGTATATTTTTAGCTTATTAAATGAAGGCGTACCAAGTTCGTTTTGTTCTTATAACTGTTACCTGTGAATTTTAAATGAAAATATAACAGTCTCTAAGTCTGTAATGTTAGGACTTTCGGTGTTACCGGGTCCCGGTCAATAAATACATAATACTGTTATAAAATTTATCCACTCCGCCCCTGGCGAAAGCAACGTAATAGATTATTCATCCCAAAGAACATAAAAACGTCAATTTCTAGATGCTTCAAAATGAGCAAGAAGTATCAATCTCGACGCTTGGCAACAAAATCTAGAACGAGCAAGAAACTCAACATACGCTATATAAGGCGTATGTCAGTTTTTTTTAAACTTTAATTAATTTGAACCCACGGAATTTATAACAATTTGGTGATCAGAAGTGCAGGATTAACTGAAGTTAAAATCGTAATTTGATTTATGGAAACTCGAAGCATGGAAAAAATGCATGAAGCTACCAAAAAAATAGTCAAACTGGTTACGGAGGAACTCGTTGAAAAAATAACTCAGATCCTGCAAAAACGTGACAAGAAGGAGAAACAACAACAAGAGGAAGTTCATCAAAGGTTAGTACCATCTTTTGATGAAAAATGTCAAATCGAATTAGATAATCTTGTGATAAATATAGATGAAAAACAACAAAATTTAATGGAAAGGTAATTCTCGAAATTTGAATAAACAAGACAAAATGAATTTAAATTATTAGATGAACACAGACAAAATTAACTTAAAATATTTCAAGAAAAACAAGAACAAATTGAATTAAAACGATAAAATGATTTTAAAGTATCCGAAGAGAGAAGACAACTGCAATTTTAACAATTAATGCAAATACTACCGCGAGGTAATGAAACAGTTAATGAAAGAATACAAATATCTGAAATAAAAGTAGAGGACGTCGATTCCATCCATATCCAAGTAAAGTTTAAAATCAGCGCCATCCAAAATAAAGTGGAAACTGAAATTAAACAACTACGACAAGATTTGCAGAGAGGGAAACACCTTTAGTAAAGCACCCACATTTGATGGCAGTTCATCTTGGCCCATTGAAGCCGTGGCTACAGCTAATTGATGGGATAACCAAGAAAAATCTACGTCTCTTGTAATTTTCTTAAGAGGTCTGGCCTTAGAACTCCTCCATAATATTCCAGTCGATGAACAAGGCAATTGCTACAAGATCATCGCCATCCTGGACAAAAGATAGGACAATCAATCCCTGAGCCAAGTATACCAGGTGCAACTAAGTGGAAAAACGCAAAAATCCGGAGAGAGCCCTCAAGAATTCGAAGCAGAGATTAGACCAGTAGGACACTGCTCCTACCCAGACCGTCCAGAGGAAACGAGAGACTAATTGGCCACAAAGAGTTTCATAAACGGTATCAGGCATGTGGAAGTACAAAGAAATCTAAGACTTAGTGGCATCAAGAAAAGTAATGAAGCATAACTTCGGGCCTTGGAAGTAGACGCAGTCATGAACATGTCCAAACCGAGAGTGCGAGCAGTTTCCTACAGCCAGGAAGAACCAGAACCATCCCTCCAGGCAGTGTTGTCCGGAAACCACAAACTACTGGAACAGTCACAGAGAACTGAGACCAGAAGAGCATGTTACCGTTGTGGGTGGACAGGACAACGAGACTGCAGAGTGAGGCTATGGGAACGATTATCTACCAGGGGTAACCAACAAAACTGCCACATGCCCAGGGACCGTTAGTCAGTCAGCATAAGGGGGCGAATGCTGACTAACACTCCACCAGCCCCCAAAACATTATCCATCGGGGATTTTGCCGAGATAGCAGCAGCCTCATCATCAGGGGCACCATCAATGACCGAGCAATTACCATCACCATCGACACCGTCGCCGGTGTGTCCATTGCCAAGCCCAGGGGTTTGAGATCATCAGAAATCCGGCCTGTTAACAGTAATATCCAGCTCAGAACAGTCACCGGCGAGTCCATGTCAACACAGTGTGAGGCAGATGTAGTACTGCAGATAGGGGACAACCGAATCCGGCATAGGGTCCTGGTAGCGAATATTGAGGACGATTCCATACTGGGTATATAATATATACAGATATAATCAGCCAGCATGGATTTATGTTCGACCCGAGATATATGAGGAATTTGTATTGACACGGCCCGTCAACAGTTCAGCCACCTCCATAAAAATTGTGGCAAAATCCTCAGCCAGAATTCCCGGTCGAACGGAACAGATTATTCATGGGCAGCTTCAAAGCAATGCTGGGAGCTGCGTTGGAATGGTGGAGCCCGTACATTCAGCTCTTGACTACTTAGTTGGACGAGCCATAGTTAAAACCGGACGAGAAATACCAATTAGAGTCCTTAATTTGTCCAACAACGACATCAGAATTGCCAACGGTCAGGAAATAGCTTGTTTCGGGCCAGTAGAGACTATCATCAATTACGAGGAAGAGTACCAGACATCGGTGATGGAGTGAGTTTCTACAACAGTTTGCTGACCATTTGAAACACCTTACACCAGAAGACAGCCAAGCAATTTATTGCAAATCACTGGAAGATTTTTAACAGCTAAGATGAAATCAACGGTCGCACCAACATCATCAGGCACAGGCTCAACCCATCAGAATACCACCTAGGCGACTACTCTTGGGGCAACAAAAACAACAAAATGGAGTTATTGTTCCATCCATCATCCCATGTTATGTCGGAGCTGGTCGGCATAATCGTCGATGTCTTGGGGAGGTTCTTCAGGGGAGCCAAATGCCAAGTCGCATGGTAATCGCAGCTCCTTTCCGAATAAGACCCTGGCTGGGGTCAGGCCTGTACTATTATGTACAGCAGAGCGATATAACAACAGGAATAGGGGAATATGCTCATCCCAATCGCGCTGGTTATTGCTGACGACCTTGGATAAGTGTTGTCCAAGGTCCTGTTGAATCTTTCCACCATTCCGTCTGACTGTGGGTGTTGTTCTCGTTTTCCTGATCCCCAACAGCGTGCAGACCTTCTGGAATACATTCGATTCGAAGTTACGCCCCTGGTCTGAATGTAATTCCATCGGGACGCCAAACCTGCTGAATAGTTGTTCTACTAGCACCGTCGCTACCGTGGTTGCCTCTTGGTTGGGTATCGCATATGCCTCAGGCCATTTGCTGAAGTAATCCATTGCGCCCAGAATGTATTTGTTCCCCCTCTCAGACTCGGGAAACGGACCGGCGACATCGATGGCAATTCTCTCAAATGGGACGCCCACATTGTACTGCTGCATTCTGCCCTTGGTCCGGGTTTTCGGGCCCTTACTGGCGGCACATGTGGCACATTTGGGGCACCAAGCTCTGACGTCTTCAAAGTAATTCACCCAGTAGTACCGCTGGCGAACTTTGTCTAGGGTTTTATTCATGCCCAGGTGGCCTCCGGTAATTCCATCATGTACTTCGGTCAGGATGGCTGGTACCATTTTCTTCGGAACTACTAGTTGGGACTTAGTTTCTCGTCCATCAGCGCTTTCCCAAACTCGCTTGAGCATTCCATTGTCTACTCTTAGAGAGTCCCACTGAGCCCATAACGATTTCAGCACGCCGGAGTATCTAGCTACCTCGTCCCATCGTGGCCTGGGTGCCCCTCTCATTTTGAGTGACAAGATTGGTTCGATGTCTGGATCAGCCATTTGGTCCTGGATGCACTGTTCCGTTGTCCAGTCTTTATTGGCCTGCACTCGGATCTGCCTGATGGAGATACCCTCTCGCTGTTCCGTCTTCAG
Organism: Octodonta nipae; assembly: GCA_034190945.1. Lineage (NCBI taxonomy): Eukaryota > Metazoa > Arthropoda > Insecta > Coleoptera > Chrysomelidae > Octodonta > Octodonta nipae. The sequence goes on along the minus strand of CM067216.1, from coordinate 89,789,738 downwards.
ACAATGCTTGCATTCCGCTCTACAGGGTCTTCTGGATAGGGCATCGGCATTATTGTGAAACCGGCCGGCACGGTGTTCCACCTTGAAGTCGTATTGCTGTAGTTTCTCCATCCATCTGGCCAGTTGTCCTTCCGGTGTCTTCATGTCCAGCAGCAATTTGAGTGCGGCATGATCTGTTCGGATTAAGAAATGGCGACCATATAGGTAATTGTGGAAATGGTCTACAGCCCTTATTATTGCAAGAAGTTCTTTTCTGGTGACGCAATAATTTCTTTCTGGCTTCAAGAATCCACGGCTGTAGTACTCGATCACCCTCTCTTCACCATCTTGCACCTGGGATAGGACGACCCCCAAACCTGTGTTGCTGGCGTCTGTGTCTAAGATGAACTTGCCGGACTGTGTAGGAAAGGCTAGGATTGGGCTGGAACATAGTGATGCCTTCAGTCGCCTGAATGCTGTTTCGCAATCCTGATTCCAATGGAAGGTCTCTTTATCAGTGGTCTGCCGATGTAAAGGGGCGGCGATGGTGGCAAATCCCTCAACAAAACGCCGGTAGTATGAACAGGGGCTCAAGAAGCTTCGGAGTTCATGTTTGTCTCTTGGAACTGGCCAATCACGGATGGCTCCTATCTTGTTTTCGTTGGTGCGGATTCCTGACTCGGACACTACGTGGCGCAAAAACTCTACTTCTTTTTGAAACAAGGAACACTTCTTCGGATTGAGTCTCAGGTTGGCGTTATTAATTCCGGAGAATACTTCGCCTAGGTTCTTCAGATGGTCGTCGAATGTCTGGCCCATGACTAGAATGTCCTCGAGGTATACTAAGCACGTCCTCCATGTTAACCAGCTCAGTACATACTCCATTAGCCTCTCAAATGTAGCGGGTGCATTACATAACCCAAAGGGCATGACCGTGAACTGAAACAGCCCTTTACTGGTGGAGAACGCTGTCTTCTCTCTGTCGTTTGCGTGCAGACCAACCTGCCAATATCCACTTTTTAGGTCTAGTGTGGAAAACCAAGGGGAGCCTGCTAGTGTGGTCAAAGTGTCATCGATTCGGGGTAGTGGATGGATGTCTTTCTTCGTGACATCATTCAGCTTTCTGTAATACACGCAAAATCGGGTGGTTCCATCTTTCTTCTTAACCAGCACGACGGGAGCAGACCATGGACTGATGGATGGCTCAATAACTCCATTTTGTAACATGGACTCGATGTTTTCCTCGACTGCCTGTTGTTGCCCCAATGGTAGTCGTCTAGGTGGTATTCTGATGGGTTGAGCCTTTCCGGTATCTATTCGATGCTGGATGATGTTGGTGCGACCGGTAGTTCCATTTTTACTGTTAAAAATTTGCCAGTGTTTTGTGATAAATTGCTTGGCTTTCTTCTGGTTCTCTGGTGTCAAGTGGTCAGCAAACTGTTGTAGGAACTCTTTATCGCCCCCTGTCTCATTCACCGACGTCTGGTACTCTTCTTCGCAATTGATGATGGTCTCTACTGGCTCGAAACAAGCTATCTCTTGACCATTGGCAATTCTAATGTCGTTGTTGGACAAATTCAGGACTCTGATTGGTATATCTCGTCCGGTTTTAACTATAGCCCGTCCAACCAAGTAGTCATGAGCTGAGTGTACGGGCTCCACCATTCCAACGCAGCTCCCAGGATTGCTGTCTAGCTGCCCATGAATAATCTGTTCCGTTCGACCGGGAATTCTAGCTGAAGACTTTGCCACAATTTTTATGGAGGTGACTGAACTGTTGACAGGCCGTGTCAATACAAATTCCTCATTTAGGAACCGAAGAACATCATATCTCGGGTCGAACATAAATCCATGCTGGCTAATTAAGTCCATTCCCAGTATAAAATCATCCTCAATATTCGCTACCAGGACCCTATGCCGGATCATGTTGTCCCCTATCTGTAGCACGACATCTGCCTCACCCTGTATTGACATGGACTCGCCGGTGACTGTTCTGAGCTGGATGTTATTGCTAACTGGCCGAATTTCTGATGCTCTCAAGACCCTGGACTTGGTAATGGACACAGCGGCGCCGGTATCGACGGTGATGGTAACTTCTCGCCCATTGATGGTGGCTCTGATGACTAGGCTGCCGCTATCTCGGCAAAATCCCCGGATGGATAACGTTTTGGGGGCTGGTGGAGGGACAGTCAGCATTCGCCCCCCTATGCTGACTGACTGACGGTCCCTGGACATGTGGCTGTTCTGTTGGTTACCCCTGGTCGGTGATCGTTCAGGTGGCCTCACTCGACAATTACGTTGATGTGCCCTGTCCGTCCGCAGCCGTAACATGCCCCTCTGGTGCCAGTTCTTGGTGACCGGTCTAATATTTTGTTCAGACCAGCCAGCAGCGCTTGAAATGGTGGCTCTGACTCTTCATGGTTGAAGGAAACTGCTCGGACCCTCGGCTTGGACATGTTCATGACGGCCTCTACTTCCAAAGCCCGAAGTAGAGCTTCATTACTCTTCTTGACGCCACTCAATCTTAATTTTTTTTGAACTTCCACATCTCTGATGCCGTTTATGAAACTCTGTGTGGCCAACTGGTCTGTCGTTTCCTCTGGCAGGTCTGGATAGGACAAGTGAACTAACCGTCTAATCTCTGCTTCGAATTCTTGAAGGCTTTCACCGGATCTTTGCGTTTTTCCACTGAGTTGGACTTGGTATACCTGGCTCAAGGATTGATTGTCGTAGCGTTTGTCTAGGATGGCGATGATCTTGTCGAAATTACCTTGTTCATCGACTGGAATGCTTTGGAGGAGTTCTAGGGCCGGACCTCTTAACGAAATTACCAGAGAGATAGATTTTTCTTGATTATCCCATCCATTAACTGTAGCCACAGCCTCAAATTACCGTTTATACATGGGCCAAGATGAACTGCCATCAAATGTGGGTGATTTGCTAACGGAACCTTTGGTACTCACGGTGTGCTGGTATTTTCCTCTCTGCAAATCTTGTTGCAATTTTTTAATTGCTGTTTCCACTTTATCTTGTACTTCACTGTGTACTGTGTCTTTAATTGAACTGATTTCAGCTTTTACCTGACTTTGGATAGCACTTATTTCAAATTTCACCTGGTTCTGGACGGAATCGATGTCATCTACTTTGATTTCAAGAGTCTCCACATTACTTTTTAGGATCTTTATGTCGTCGTTTATTTCTTTTATATCTGATTCAACTATTTGCATTCTTTCATTAACTGTTTCATTATATAAATTTATATCCATTGAAAACGAAATCCGACAGGATTTTGAAACGTTTGGTTTTAAAATATACACAAGTTTGAACTCTGATGTGGTATTATTCCCAAGAAAATCTAAAATAAACTGTTTCATTAACTTGCGATACTATTTGCATTAATTGTTCAAATTGCAATTGTCTTTTTTCTTCAGTTATTTTAAATTCATTTTGTCGTTTTAATTCAATGTGATCTTGTTTTTGTTCAAATTTCGAGAACAATCCTTCAATTAAATTATGTTGTTTTTCTTCCATAGTGGAAACAAGATTTTGTTGTTTTTCTTCCATAGTGGAAACAAGATTTTGTTGTTTGCTTTTCATCGTAGTGACAAGGTTTTCTAATTCTACTTTACGTTTTTCATCAAAAGATTTTACTAACCTTTGTTGAATTTCTTCTTGATGTTGTTTCTCCTTCTTGTCACGTTTTTCTAGAATCTGTGCTATTTTTTCGTCTAGTCCCTCCGTAACCTGTTTGATCATTTTTCTGGTTGTTTCGTCGGTTTTTTCCATACTTCGAGTTTCCATGAATCAAATTACGATTTTTAACTGACTTAATCCTTCACTTCTGACACCAAATTGCTATATAGTCCGTGGGTTCAATTTTAAAATTATAACAACTAATATTTACTTTCACTTTTCTAGAACTTTATTTACATTTAAAACATCTGATTCACAATATATTCTCATATACGCTAGTCGTCGCGGTATCACTCCTCGGCGATCGTGGCGGGCTTCTTTTATATCTGCTGTCGAGTCTTTTCGAGAATCCTATTTTTTATATTGAAGCGTTTGTTGTCGTGCTGAAATGACACAGGGTCAGCTTTGGGTAAATTTCGTAACAATAAGTATCAATCTCGACGCTGGGCACGAAATCTAGAACGAAAAGGAAACTCAACCTACGCTATATAAGGCGATATTAAATTCATTAGTTAGTTAGTAGAGCTTACCTATTGTTATGATCTCGATGTTATTGTTTTAGAATCAGCTGTTGAAAATATTTGATGTTTACGTGTGAATAGAAGTTCTAGAAAGTGAAGTGAATATCAGTTTTTTTTAAACTTTAATTAATTTGAACCCATGGAATATATAGCAATACAAAATAAAAATATTAACCGACTTCCAAGTAGAACTAAAAAATTTAAAATAATTAAGAAAACACTTCTACATTCTTCATACATCAACGAGATTTATATTTGCCTGGATGTGGAATATTATCTATTACAAAAAGAATAGAAAAACTTACTTGAAAACTTAGAAATAAACGTTTTAACAAATTTAAAAAAATTATTTATATATCTCATTTATCAAGGGTAGTTAGATAAAAAACAACAGGCATATGGAATTAGACACTATTACAACTTTAATTTTTAATGTAATTTACTTAGTATGATGCCTTCTGCTTGATTTATTGAATTTTCTTTGGACCGATTTCAAATGATTATTAGTGAAATTTATTTTTTAATAGTAATTGTCTAGATTGTTTCAATTGGTAAAAAAAAATATGATTACCTCATCAAAATTGTTCAATTTGGAATAGCATAAGGCATGTACTATTGGAAAAACATTATTGTATGTTTTACAACTATGTTAGAAGCCTAGAAGGATTTAATAACGAATAACTAGATGCAGATTATACAGTCGCTTACAATATCAAGTAAGCGTATTTCTTTAAGAATACGTATTAAGAATTGGCTCAGGAATCCAAAAAAATATTACGTAGGTATTTCCGTGGGCTCGAATAAATTACTTTAACTCTAAACTGTTAGGAAATAAACGCTATCTCCCGCGATTTGACCATACAGTGTATGGCAGCACACTTACTCTAAAAAGGAAAATTCTCTAAACATCTATCCTAGATATCAAAAGGGTTTGGCTCTGTAACTTATTGTGTTTGAGGCTGAACCCAAAGTTAGTCGAGTTCAGTTTGTTTAAGAAAGGGTTCATGGCAAGGCCCCCACAGCGGGCTTAGAAAGTCTTCCTGGAGTCTTCTGATTCGAATAGGGTCAGTTTTGTATCGAACAGTCGGCGTTAGTGAGATTTTGGTTTGCCAGTGGACATGGCATATTCTAAAAAGTTAATAATACAATTATTCAATTTATAGAGTTTCAGTGCCTTAATGAACCAATCATGTGGAACTGAATCAAAGGCCTTTTTGTAGTCCAAATATGCCATCAAGAGATGTCGTCGTTTGGCGAAGGCTTGATTGCAGACAACGGAATCAATTATCAGGTGTCCTTTGCATTATTATTGATGTTGAGTTTTCTATAAAACCCTTTTTTGATTTTCGGAATAGTGCGTTGTCTAGTTTCTGTTGGTTACTGGTTTTGTACAGTCGTCTTTAGTGAGATTTTGGTTTGCCAAGTGGACATGGCATATTCTAAAAAGTTAATAATACAATTATTCAATTTATAGAGTTTCAGTGCCTTAATGAACCAATCATGTGGAACAGAATCAAAGGCCTTTTTGTAGTCCAAATATGCCCTCAAGAGATTTCGTCGTTTGGCGAGGGCTTGATTGCAGACAACGGAATCAATTATCAGTTGTCCTTTGCACCGTATCGATTTTTTCGCGCATCCGTTTTGTTGTTGAGTAATTATGTTGTTCAGCTCATGATGTTTGAAAATGCGATGATTGGTCGGTACTTAGCTGGGACCTGTGAACATAGGTTGTCCTTTCGTAAGAGGTATGTAGAGGTATGCGTAAGGAAACAAGGCATCTTGTGTGTAAGGGTAATTATATCATTTATAAGGACTGTTAGTGTTTAGTGGGTTTCGTACAGTTTCTTTATCCAGTAATTTTGCACACCTTCTGGTCCTGGAGTTGCATCATTATGTTGGATGTGTCTTCCATTGTAAATGGTTGGTGTTGCATCATATCCAATTTCTGAAATGCAGCCTCCTCCACATTAATACAGGTGGCTCTGGAGTTATAGGAGATTGTTGTGAAAAGGTGTGTTTTCCAAAATTCCTCGAGGTCCGTTTTACTGGGGTAGACAGAAGCTTCATTATTATTTATGTTAAGTTTTCTATAAAACAGGTTTTCGGATTACCAGAATAGCATGTTGTCTAATTTCCGTTTGTTACAAGTTTTTGTACCTTCTCAATCGACTTGCGTAGACGGAAAGCTTTTGTTATAGACTGTTCAGATACTGCTGAGAGGTGATGTTTTTTCCATGTAATTCGGTTATTGTCCATGATAGTCCTGACAAGTCTTTCTATTATGTGGTTCCTGATTCCTCGTTGGTATTCGGTCAGTCTTCTAATATCCTTCGGAAGAGGATTGATTTTCCTCCGCTCTTTGTGGCAAAGATGTTTCAGGCTGTGGATTTGTTGTATTTCGACCAAATACTTCAGTCTTTATTATGTCCAGCTGTTCAGCCGAAGTAAGGCCATCTCGAGATGACGCGATATTGGTCTGCGACTCTCTATTCGGTAACCTGAAGCTCTAGGTACTCCCGACAGAACTCTTGATGAAGTTTACTGCGATATCCAGTTTTGTTCTGGCCAAGGTTCGTAACTATGTAAAACGTGGGCATAATAAATTCATTCATGGCGCTAGTTGATTTCATGCGCCGTGTTTTTTTAATCCCGCTTGAGTGAGCGCTGGATGTTGATCCTGCGCAACACTGTCTGCGGCCGGAGTTGTCGTTCTTGTTTGACTCCGTTGGTGATGGTCAAGTTGTTGCAGTGACTGTGTTTGTGAGTGTTGTTTTGGTTCCTGGGCTGTAGCTGTTTGGACGACAGGGGTCCTCAGCACCCTGCCACCGACGTCCCACATGTTGTCATGTCCAGCACCGGCTCCAGACATGCCCTGGCGATCTCAAGGCAGCGGCTCTTTTCCAAGGCATCTACTCCGTGACTCGATTTTCATGGGTGGTGTCACCAATTGACCCTGGTGACTCAGGTAACTCGGGCCCGTGAAGTTGTCACTTTTCAACTGACATGATAAAAAACCAGACCATCCCGTACGGGTTGTGGGGAAGGAAGGAAGGCTAGGTAGTAGGAGAGCGGGTCGCCTAATACGACAGGCGGTGGATACAATGGTGCTATTCAAACCCGGCCACCACACAGGTCCATAAAATTGTGCTATTTCAGTTTGTGTGAGAGTGGGTTCATGGCAAGGCAGGAGCACAGAGGGCTAAGATACCCCTTCTGATTGGGATAGAGTCTACATATGCCATGTAGAGATTTCGTCGATTGGCGTGGGCTTGATTGCAGACAACGGAATTAATTATTAGTTGTTTTTTGCACCCCATCGAGTTTTTCGCGTATCCCTTTTGTTGTTCGGTAATTATGTTGTTGGCTCACAATGTCTGAAAAGGCGATAATTAATGCACGGCGTTATAAGTTTGTATAAGCTTGAGGGGCAAGTGATTGGTCAGTACTTTGCTGGGTCCTGTGTACATAGGTTATCCTTTGGTAAGATGTATGTAGCCCCATAAGTAAGGAAACTTTGCATCTTGTGTGGATGGATAATTACATCATTAATAAGGACTGTTAATTTGTCGTGGGTGGCGTAAACTTTCGTTACTTTTGCAGTAATTCTGCATACCATCTGGTCCTGGTGCTTTCCAGTTATGGAGATGTTTCATTACGTTAAACGTGTCTTCCGTTGTAAATGGTTGATGTTGCATCTTATCACAATTCTGAAATGCAGCTTCCTCCTCATTAATCCAGTTCGCACTGGAGTAATGAAAAACTGTTGTGGAATGTTGTGTTTTCCAGACTGCTCGATTGCCGTTTTACTGGGATAGTTAGGGGTTATTATTGATGTTGTTGAGTTTTCTATAAAACCCATTTTTTGATTTTCGGAATAGTGCGTTGTCTAGTTTCCGCTGGTTACTGGTTTTGTACCTTTTCAATCGACTTGTGTAGACGGAGAGCTTTTGTCGTAGACTGCCCAGACACTGCTGAGATGTGATGTTTTCTCTATCCCACTTAGAGTGTATTCGGTTATTGTCCATGATAGTCTTGACAAGTCTTTCTATTCTGTTGTTCCTGACCCCTCGGTCAGTCTTCCAATGTCTTTCCGAAGGTAATTAATTTTCCCTTCAAGTCTTTTTTGCCAAGGTGGTATTCGGGGTGTTTGTCTAAATTAGGGAAGGTCTTGCTTTGGTCTTATTGCGACCCCAATTGTTCTGCAGATGGAAATTGCAGCACAGTAGATGATTGTATGTAGCGAACCTAACGTATTAGCACCTAAAACATAATTTGGCAAGATAAATTTGTTCATAGCCTGCAAGACGATACCCAGTTTCTTAGAAGATCTTAGTTTGGGAAGAGTTGGCCTAGTCAGTGGATCTGTTCCACCATACTCTCTAAGAGCTCCTTCCATTTCTGCTTGAATCTTCTCAAGCAGGTCAGCGTTGGTTGGCTGTTCTTGTTGAAGTTCTTGAGTCTCATCCGCTCTTTGTGCCAAAGGTGTTTCAGGCTCTGGATCAGTTGTATTTCGACCAAATAATTCGCGTTCAACTTCGTTCTTTATTTCGTCCAGTTGATCAGGCGAAATATGGCCATTTCACAAGATGACACGGTATTGATCTACGACACTCTGTTCGGTAACTTGAAGCTCTGGGTACTCACGGCAGAACTCTTGATGCAGTATTTGGCAATATCCAGTCTTGTCCTGGCCAAGGTTAGTCACTCTGTAAAACGTGCGCATTATAAATTGATTCATGGCGCTAGTCCATTTCATGCGCTGTCTTATCAGTCCCACTTGGGTGAGCGCTGGCTGTTGATCCTGCGCAACACTTTCTATGGGTGGAGTTCTCGTTCTCCTTTGGCTCCGTTGGTGATAGTCACGTTGTTGCTGTGACTGTATTGGTGAGTGTTGTTGTGATTCTTCTGGTTCTTATGCTATTATTATTGTAATTATTATTTCCAAAAAATTTCACATACAAATTGTAAGGTTTTAATGGGACCAACAATTGGTCCACATACAGCTTCCGGTAGAATGACCATTTCCGTCCAGTAGTGTTTTTTAATAGAAGTACCCAATTTTTACAATCTATTTCAAAAGACAAATGAAGAACAACCCAAATTTGACTAATTTCAATTAAAAAAAAACTTCCTATCGTAAAAAGTCATTTCCTATTCAGATAGGAAGTCGTAATATAGGCCGGTTGATGGCCCACTTGAAACCCTACAACATTTACCAGAAATAATCGGATCCACTTGAGTTATTTCCGTGTTACAAAATAAATCACCATCACTTGCACACTCTATGATACTCTATTTAGTAACATTCAGTATACTTAAACTGTATATTCAACTAGCCGTTACCCGCGGTTTCAACCGCGTATGGAATGTACAATTATTTGCAAAAAGTAATAGCTTATGAAACACATCCTATATAAACATTTTATCTAACTTATTTAAACCACCCTACATAACTATAAATCCACCAAACGTGTATAACAATTTTATTCAGAATTTTTTTGAACCTGCTTGTATAACTGTAACTCTACTTCATCTTATATATGTAAACATCCTGTACATGCTGTCATTTATTTATCAGTTATTATAAACACCTAACTATAACTCTACTCCACTCTATATTTCAGCTATGCAAATCCTTATGGTCTACGCTATATAACAATTATTTCTGAAAATTTTAAGCCACCTTGTAAATAATTTCTCTCCACCCTATATTTTAACCACCCTTTATATGCAACATATTCTAACATTGTGTTAAATACACTGTATTACTATAATTTTGCTTCGCCCCATATTCAGGTATTCCATAGAGTAGGATGCAACTGTTCATGGTCTACCCTATATACCAATTTTTTAACATTTTTTTTATCTATCCCGTAAAACTATAATTCTACTCCCCTCTCGATTTCAACCACCTTGTATATACAAATACTTATAGGCAACCCAATATAACATTTATTGTACCACTATGTATCAATATAATGCATTGGCTTAGGTGTCAGGTAATATAACATTTTTAAACACTTAACTATAACTCTGCTCTACACTATATTTCAACTATCTTATCTATGTAACTGCTTATGTACTACGCTATATAACCATATTTCTGATATTTTTTTAACCACCTTGGAAAATATAATTTGTCCCATTTTATATTTCAACCATCCCTTATATGCAACTTTTTCAAAACATGTTTTAATCATACTGTATATCTATAATTTTACTTTGTCCCCTCTTTCAGATAATGCATAAATGCCACAGTTCATATTATATCCTAAAAAAAATTTCCAAAATTTTTCTTCACACTGTTTAACTATAATTCTACTCCACCCTCTATTTCAACCCGCTTGTATGTGCAACTACTTATCGGGCACCTATAACATTTTTTGTACCACATGTATAAATATAAATCCATCAAATCACAATTAATTTCACCAAAACGGCAACTGCTTATGCGGCACTCTTTGTTAAAATTTTTAAATACATAACTCTACTCCTCCCTAGATTGTAAATATCCTATCTGTACAACTGATTATGAACAACGCTATTTCTTCACAATTTTTTCTCATATTTTTTTAATATAATTTTTCTCCACACTACATTTAAATCTTGTTTGAATCACACTGTAGAACTACAACTTGACTTCGCCCCATATTTCAGGTACTCCATATACACAACTGCTCATGCTCTACCCTATATAACGAAACTTTTCGAAGTTTACCCACACTATAATTTTAGTATAATATAACATTTTGGCAGCACCCTGTATACCTAGAATTCTAGTTCACCCTATATCCATCTATCCGGTATATGAAACAGCTTGTAATTCTTAACATTTCTATATAATATTTTTTAAACCCACCTGTATAGCAGTAATTATACTCTACTACATATTTCAACCATCCTATATATGCCACATGTTAACTTGTGAACTACTTGTGGATATAAAACAATTTTTTCACCACCGTATAAACTAGAATTCCACTCCATCTTAGATTTCAACCACCCTGTATGAACAACTGCTTCTAACATTTTCTTCAACCCACTTTATAACTTTAATAATAGCTCAAGAATATAATTCAAATATCCTAATTGCTTACATAACACAATTTTTTATCCACCCTGTATAAATATAATTCTACCCTTTTTTCAACCACATTGTATATGCAACTACTTATGAGCCTAACAATATAACACTTTGTTCCTGAATAAATATAATTCAACTCCACCCATTTTTCAGCCACCTAGTAAATACAACTATTTACGGCCCTCTCAATATACCTTTTTTAAAGATTTTTTGAACCCATTTAATTCTACTTGGCTCTAAGTTCACCTATCCTATGCATGGAACACCCAGAAAAATTACCCTTGATATATCAAATGGTTTTTTTTAATAGAAACATGTTACATTGGCATATTCCCAATTTTGAATAAAAGCTAAGCTGATGCAAGTATCTAATTATTTGTATGTGTTCTTGGGAAATAACAACACAATCTAAACAAAAAGGTGTATATTCAAGGAACCAAACGTTTTTAGGTCTATTCGGATCTCGTTTTCATTTTAACATGTATTGAAAAAATAAAATGCAAAATGAAAGTTTGATATATGACATATACTTTTCGATACATGTTAAAACCATTTAAAACGAGATCAAAGTAGACCTGGAAACGTTTGGTTCCTTGAATATACAGTTTTTTGTTTCGATTGTGGTGTTGTTTCCCATGAACACATAAAAATAATCAAGAATATGCCACAAATAACTTTTAGAAGACAACAAGTATCTAATATTTGGTGTTGCGGTGGAACCGATAGCCTAATTGTGCGTTACCGAAGATGGTAGAAGTTTTTTCGCTATATCTACCGTTTTTGTCAATGTAGGTAGATATACCAGATTTTAAGTCAAACTATAGGTTTTGCAACAAAAAACATATTCAGCAAAATCTTTGTGTAGTTATTACTGATGAGGTAACAAACAAACAAAGAAACAAACAAAGGGACAACTACAATTTAATAATGGTATAAATAGAAGATGCCAATAAACTATGTTAGATGGGTATTCTATCGTTGGCGGAGTGCTCGAAGTCAACGCATTTAGCCCCATAGAAGATTCCGGATAGTGCTGTTTTTATTATCCCAGGTGGTTTATATTTTATTTTCATAGGAATCACCAATCTGGGAGATGTCTCATGTGGCGGCGAATATAAATTTTATAACACTCCCTCCCTCCCCCTTTAATTCTCATGGGTTCAAAATAAATTCAAGTCTGATAGTTACTTTCACTTCACTTTCACTTCACCACACATAAATCCACTATGTATTTATGTACAACAGCTGATTTCTCCGAACACAATTCATACGGAAATGTAAACCAAACTAATACAACGCAACATGTATCCTTTCTCTCCATGGTAGGGAGCGAGTCGATCGAAATGAACCACCTTTATCTTTGCTCTTGGGTTCCGAAGGATAAGATAGACAACGTCATTGATCCTCTTGACCATCTCGTCTGGACCATTACAGGCGGGTGTAAACTTTGGAGACTTACCTTTGCTCCTCTGGGGGTTCTATAGCCAAACCTTGCCCCTCTTTTGGAACCCGACTGAATTTGATTTGAGATCATAGCGCTACTTCATCCATCCGATCACTGGTGGGCAACATCTACTTTCAGGCTAGTTCGTGTATTGCCAGCTTGTTATGTCGGAGTTGGTGGGCATAATCTTTGATTTTTGGGACGGTTTTTCTGGTGAGCCAAAGGTCAGATCACAAGGTAATCTCAGCTCTTTTCCGAATAGTACCCTGGCCGGAATAAGACTGGTGTTGTTATGGACAGCTGAGCGATAGGCCAAAAAGAAAAGAGGAATAATCTCATTCCAATCATTCTGGTAATAGCTGAAGACCTTGGACAGATGTTGTTCCAAGGTCCTGTTGAATCTTTCCACCATTCCGTCGGACTGGGGATGCAGAGGTGTGGTTCTCGTTTTCTTGATACCCAACATCGTACCGACCTTCTTGGGTACACTGGAGTCAAAGTTACGCCCTTGGTCGGAATCTAACTCCAACAAGACGCCAAACCTGCTGAATAATTGTTCTATCAGCACTGTCACCACAGGGGTTGCCCCTTGGTTGGGTATAGCATATGCCTCCGGCCTTTTGCTGAAATAATCCATTGCGACTAGATTGTATTTATTTGTTCCCCCTCTCAGACTCAGGAAATGGACCTGCGACATCAACGGCAATTCGTTCAAATGGGACGGCCACCTTATATTGCTGCATTCTGCCCTTGGTCCGAGTTTTTGGGGCCTTACTGGCTACACAGGTGTCACATTCCGGTACCAGGCTCTGACGTCTTCGAAGTAATTTACCCAGTAGTACCGTTGGCAAATTTTACCCATGGTTTTATTCATGACCAAATAACCTCCGGGAATCTCTTATCTACTCCGGTCAGGATGGCTGATACCTTTTTCTTTGGGGCTACCAGTTGGGACTTGGTTTCTCGGCCGTCCGTGCTTTCCCAAATTCTCTTTAACATTCCATTCTTTTCTCTTAGAGAGTCCATAACGATTTCAGGACGTCTGAGTATCTAGCTATCTCGTTCCATCGTGGCCCGGGTGCCTCTCTCTTTTGAAGTGACAGGTTTGGTTCAATCTCAGGATCAGCCATTTGACCTCGGATTTGTCGGATGGAGATATCCTCTCGCTATTCCGTCTTCAGACAATGTCCGCATTCTATTCTACAGGGTCTTCTTGACAGAGCATCGGCATTACTATGCAAACAGCCGGCGCGATGTTCGACCTTGAAATCGTATTGCTTAATTTCTCCATGCATCTGGTCAGTTGTCCTTCCGGTGTCTTCAAGTCTGAGGGCCGCATGGTCTACAGCCCTGATTATTGCAAGAAATCCTTTTCTGGTGACACAATAATTCCTTTCCGGTTTCGAGAATCCACGACTGCTGTACTCGATCACTCTCTCTCTCTTCATCTTGCACCTGGGATAGGACGGCCCACAAACCTGTGTTGCTGGCGTCGGTGTCTAAGATGTACTTGCCTGGCTGTGTACGAAACGCTAGGATTGGGCTGGAACAGAGTGCTGCCTTTAGTCCTCTGAATGATGTTTGACAGTCCTGATTTCAATGGAAGGTTTCTTTTCTTGTGGTCTGCCGATGTAGAGGTGCGACAATTGTGGCAAATCCGCCAAAAATCGCCTGTAGTATGAACAGAGACCCAAGAAGCTTCGGAGTTCATGTTGGTCTCTTGGTACTGGCCAATCACGAATGGCTTCTCTCTTGTCTTCGTTTGTGCAGATTCTTGACTCAGAAACGACGTGGCCCAAAAACTCTACATCTTTTTGGAACATGGAACGCTTCTTCGGGTTGAGTATCAGGTTTGCATTTTTAATTCTGGAAGATACTTCGCAAAGGTTATTCACATGGTCGTCGAATGTATGACCCATGACCAGAATGTCATCGAGGTATAACAAGCACGTTCTCCACGTCAACCCGCTCAATACAGACTCCATTAGCGTCTCAACAGCAGCGAGGGCATTACATAACCCAAAGAGCATGACCGTGAACTGAAACAGTGCTTTACTGGTGGAGAACTCTGTCTTCTCTCTGTCATTTTCGTGTAGACCAACCTGGCAATATCCACTCTTTAGGTCTAGTGTGGAGAACCAAAGGGAGCCTGTTAGTGTGGTCAGAGTGTCATCAATTCGGTGTAGTGGATAGCTGTCTTTCTTCGTGACATCATTAATTTTTCTGTAACCCTCGCAAAATTGTGTGGTTCCATACTTTTTTAACTAAAATTACGGGATCAGACCATTGCCTGATGGATGGCTCAATAACTCCATTTTGTAACATGGACTCGATGTTTTCCTCGATTGCCTGTTGTTGCCCCAATGGTAGTCGCTTAGGTGGTATTCTGATGAGTTGAGCCTTCCCGGTATCTATTCGGTACTGGGTGATGTTTGTACGACAAGTGGTTCCATCTTGACTGCTAACAATTTGCCAGTGACTTGCAATAAATTGCTTGACTTTCTTCTGTTCCTCTGGTGTAAGGTGTATGAAACGGTCAGGAAACTGTTGTAGAAACTCTTTACTGGGCCCTGTATCCTTCACGATGTCTGGTACACTTCTTCGCAATTGATGATGGTCTCTACTGGCTGGAAACAAGCTATCTCTTGACCAATGGCAATTCTGATATCGTTGTTGGACATATGCAGGACTCTAATTGATATGCCTCGTCCGGCTTTTACTATAGCCCGTCCAACTAAGTAGTCATGAGCTGAATGTACGGGCTCCACCATTCCAACACAGCTTCCAGGATTTCTTTCTAACTGCCCATGAATAATCTGTTCCGATAGACCGGGAATTCTGGTTGAAGATTTTGCTACAACTTTTATGGACGTCGCTGAGCTGTTGACGGACCGTGTCAATACAAATTCCTCATTAAATAAAATCGTCCTCAATATCCACTACCAGGATCTTATGCCGGATTCTGTTGTCCCCTATCTGTACTACTACATCTGCCTCATCCTGTATTGGCATGGATTCGCCGTTGACTGTTCTGAGCTAGATATTGTTGTTAACTGGCGGGATTTCCGATGACCTCAAAAGCCTGGACTTGGCAATGGACACCGCGGCGCCTGTATCAAAGGTAATGGTGATTTCGCGGCTATTGATGGTACCCCTTCTGACTTGGCTGCTACTATCTCAGCAAAAACCCAGATGGATACTGTTCCCCTTGCGGACTTATCGCAGTTTCCCTGTTTGGTAAGGTCGGTTGGTTTACTACCCCTGGTTGGTGATCGTTCCGTTAGCCTTACTCTAGGTGATGAAAGTGTCCTGTCCGTCCAGTTCTCCTTGTGCCAGTTCTTTGTGACCGTTCTACTAGTTTGTTCATACCAGCCAGTAGCGCTTGAAATAGCGACTCTGACTCTTCCTGGTTGAAGGAAATTGCTCTTACCCTCGGCTTGGACATGTTCATGACGGCCTCTACCGCCAAAGCCCGGAACAAAGCTTCGTTACTCCTCTTGATGACATTAAGCCTGAGGTTCCTTTGCACTTCAGTGTCTCTGATGCCATTTATAAAACTCTGTGTGGCCAATTGATCTTTAGTTTTCTCTGGTAGATCTGGGTAGGACAGGTGTACTAATCCTCCTGCTTAGAAGTCTTGTAGGCTCTCGCCGGATTTGTGCATTTTCCCACTGAGTTGCACTTGGTATAACTGGCTCAACGATTGATTCTCATATCTGTTGTCGAGGACTGCGATGATCTTATTGAAATTACCTTGTTCATCTACAGGAATGAGTTGGAGGAGCTCTAAGGTAGGACCTCTTAGAGAAATTACAAGAGAGGTAGAATTTTCTTGGTTGTCCCACCTATTAACCGCAGCCACAGTTTCAAATTGCCGTTTGTACAAAGGTCAAGATGAGCTACCGTCAAATATGGGTGGTTTGCTAAAGGAACCTTTGGTACTCATGGTGTTCTGGTATTTCCCTCTCTGCAAAACTTGATGCAATTTTTTAATTTCTGTTTCCACTTTGTTTTCATCATTTATCTCTTTTAGGTCTGAGTAAACTATTTGCATTCTCTGATTAACTGCTTCAATAACTTGCATTACTATTTGCATACATATGGATGTTGCACATGGGCAGCGATATGTGAGTGATAGACACGCGCAGTGTGGTGTGTTGTCTGAGTTTGCTGTATGTAATTTGTCAATAACACCCCAGGTGTTACTTTCCATCTCAACTATTGAACGCTGATTTCATACAAACCACGTCTCCCAAATATGTTTTTCCGAGATCTAGTGATTTTTTCTCATGTACGCAACAAGAAGTTATAAATATGCTTTTTCTAAGATCCAGGAAAATATATGACAATCTGACATTACGGATCTACGTACAGAGCCCTATGTTGTCACAAGTTTTTGTACCAGTCTATAGAAATACCGTAAGATTGATCCAAACATTATACATACAAAGTTTGAAACCAAAATCTGAATAATACCAAGATTTCAATGTTACCTGTTTGATTCAACATTACCGCTATAGGTATCAAGCTCCGCACCAGTTTTCTGTGACGTCACAAACACGGGAGTGGAGAGCTGTTCGTATGCAGCCTCCCTCCACTTTTCTATCTATCTATTTTTCTCATCAATGGCATATATATGGGATATATAAGGAGTAATCTGCACATTTATCCTTCATTTAAACATGTTTCTCCGCACCTCGATAAGAAGCAGTAAATTGAATGGAGCTGTCTGTAGAATTTTGATAGGTGAAATGACAAGAACGGTATAGCAAGAATGGAATGAACGGTCCTAACAACTTGATTCAGTTGACCATTGGTTATCATGTGGGAGATTAGAATGTTGAATGACAAGAACAGTATACAAGGAATTCGAGGAACGGTCCTAATGGTAGGATTTCTTTGGCTGCTGGTAATCACATGGGAGACTGGAAGGTTGAATGATAAAAACGGGATACCAAGAATTCAAGGAGCGGTCTCTAACGGTTGGTTTCTATTGCATGTTAGTAAACACGTGGGAGACTGGAAGGTTGAATGACAAGAACGGTCCTAATAGTAGGATTTCTCTAGCTGCTGATAATCACATGAGAATCTAGAAGGTTGAGCGACAAGACTGGTATGTTAGGAATTCAGGAATTCAAGGAACGGTTCTAACAGCTGGAATTTGTTGGACGTTCTATAATAGTTATTATAACGAACCGAAGTAAATAAAACGGATAAATCACCCAAGTAGAAATTTTCAGAAATATGAGAATGCCCTTTCAAACAGGACCTGATCCCCCTTTTACATGTCATCATAAGCTGCTAGAAACGATGTAGCAGGAAGTTGGAACAGGAATAATGGAAATGGGATAGTGGGAATGTTAGAAATGACTTGATGGTTGAAGTAGGGACTTTACAGATGCTAGAAATGGGTGGAAACGGTACAAATGCTAGAAATGATTAAAACAGCCCGTGAGAAATGCTAGAAATGGCTGGATATAGGGACACTATAAATGGAAATGATACAAAAGATAGGAACGCTGAGAACAAGGTGCAAATGTTGGAAATGACAAGAAGTTGGATGGTGGGATTACGTTTGATGTTGGTTGAGTGAACAGGCATATGTTTGGAAGTTGGTTGTCAGAACGCTGAGGATGAGAATAACGGAAACTGGAACACTTGAAGGAGGGATGGTAGGAACGGTGTAACTGAAAGTAGGAAATGACATAAAGTTGGTTGGTGGAAACAGAATCCTTAGAAATGACATAGCAGGAAGTAGGTTGGTTGGAACAGGATAGTTAGAAATGACATAACAGGAAGTTGGATGGTTGAAGCAGGGACGTTACAAATGTTAGAAATGGGGCCTCTACAAATGCTAGAAATGGGTGGTACCGTACCGTCATAAATGTCTGAAACGACTGGATGGTTGGAACGAGACCGCTACAAATGCTAGAAATGGTTAGTACAGGGTCGTTACAAATGTTAGGAATGGTAGGAAGTTGGTTGGTTGGAACAGGATCCTTAGAAAAGGTATAGCAGGAAGTTAGATGGTTGAAACAGGGATGATTCAAATGGTAGAAATGACTGGTACAGGAACATTACAAAATGTCGGAAACGGCAGGAAGATTGAAGAAGGTACGTTAGAAACACCATAAATGCTAGGAACGGTGTGAGTAAAAGTAGGAAAATGACAGGGTGGTTGGAACGGGCATTCTAGAGTCGAGATAGGAATTCTGGAAATGTGATAACGGGAAGTTGGATGGTTGGAACAGGTGTTGTAGAGTTGTGATGGGAATGTCAGAAACAGGATTGTAAGAATGGGAATGCTAGAAACGAGAATGCTGGATGTTTGAATGCATATAGCTGAAATAAGCAAACTGAAGGGTAGTAAGCAGCATTGTTGGAATGATAAACAGTTTCAACGTTGAGAAAATTGCTGGAAATGATAGAATTTGTATTGGGTGATTAGAAGATTACATGGATAGAGTTACTAGTCAACCACAGCTAAAAATGTTTTATTCAATTGGCAGTTTTGTCACCGAGAATTTGTCACCGGAGAACGTTACTAGACACAGACGCAACTGTCGCGAACCAAATTATAATCAAATCAGTGCCATCAAAATGATATAGAAAAAATCGAAACATAATACCTTTGAAATTAACGTTGGTATATCATAATATATTTGATCACAATATGCTTTGTTTGAAAATAAATTTTAAATAAGAGACATTTTTGTATTACCAGAACATACAATTTAGTTCTGATTAGAACGCCTACTACAGCGAACCTGATTATCTCTCCAGCTTCCAGTTCAACGCACGCTTTGGAGTGCCTCCCAGTCTTTACTATGACGTCATAAGCTGCACTCTCATTGGCTGGTTTATCACCAGACTATCTGCTAACCATCAGTATGTCTATCTTATATGATTATAAAGAATAGATATGTTTCCATTTAACAGTTTGCCAAAGCAGGATTGCGTTTCATATTTATCGAGTGTATAATATCTATCAAAACGAACCTAGATAGATAAAAGAAACATGTCACCCATATAGAAATTTTCAGAAACATGTTAATGTCCCCTTTTTCCATAACGTCATAAGCTGCACTCTCATTGGCTGGTTTATCAGTGAACCACCTCCTAACCATCAGTATTATGTGTAACTTATATGTTTTCGAACAATAAAGTGAAAATAATATCTTACATATGATATGCCTTTGATTGGATGTCCTAGGAGTTAAAAAGCCACTATAATGAATGAAAATCGCTCAACCTAAGAGAAAACAATTAATGTGTGACTATGATTTTATAATACAAACCTTAACGAGGTCTATTATACACCGCCTAGGAGTGGAACATCCCCTTGATTTTGAAGAGATTGTTTCCGAAATTAACGAACGACAAAAACGAAAGAACAATCTAGTGATATTCAACGTACCCGACCAAAATGAAGCAGTAACAGACCAAATCAACTCTGACAAAAAGTTTGTTACCAACATGTTAAGCACAATCTCTCCTGAACTCTCTAATGTAGATATTAAACCAATCAGATTAGGACGTTTTACTGGATCTAGAATTAGACCTATCAAAATAACACTTGAAGGTCAGGATTTGGTTAAAAAAATACTAATCAACTCTAATAAACTGAAGTCAAAACAGCAATATAAAAATATCAATTTGTCAGCAGACCCAACTAAAAGAGAGTTGGAATATTACAAACATGTGAAGCAGGAACTAAATGAGCTTAACAAATCAGGTAACTCAAATTATAAAATTAAGTACATTAACAACATTCCCAAAATAGTTCAGGTAAACTAGGTAAGCCCAACAGTAGATCCGTTGAAGTAGTAACGACTTATTATCAAAATGTCAGGGGACTTAATAGCAAGTTTCATGATTTCTGCGTCAATATCAGTGAAGTTGAATATAACATCGTAGCTCTTAGTGAAACTTGGTTAAAACCGTCAGTGAACTCTAAGGAATTATTTCCGACTAACTACCAAGTCTTTCGTAGTGACCGTAAATTCGAGCAGTTAAATGTAGTTATGGGTGGAGGTGTTTTACTCGCGGTCGACGAATCTATAAAGACTGAAATTGTGAACACTCGTGAATTTGATGTTACTTTTCCACAGATTGACTTATTAGTTTGTAAGTGTTCAGTAGCATATTATTTCTTTTATATAATGGTCATGTACATTCCACCTTCTTTATCGATTAACGTATATGTAAATTTCATGGATGCTCTTGCTCACTGGCATGTATTAAACCCAAATAAAGTACTAATTCTCGGAGATTTCAACTGTCCAAAATATACTGAAAATTGCCTGCAGGACGGAAAAACTAACATTATTTCCAACTTCATGGCATTACTAGATATAAATCAATATAACTCAGTGTTGAACAACAACGGTAAACTCCTAGACTCAGTACTTAGTAACATTAACTGTACTGTTTCCCGTGATTCTGTACCACTAGTTGGAGAGGATAGTTATCATCCATCTTTGAGGATTGAATTAAGCGAAATCTCGATAAAAAGAAATAGCCTTAAAGCCAAATCTAACGACACCACTTATAATTTTAAGAAAGCTGATTATTTATCTCTATATAACAAATTATTAAATACTGACTGCACTTTTCTGAATAGTTTATCCGATGTTGATACTGTTGTTGACAGCTTCTATAACCAGGTATATAAACTATTTGATATCCACGTACCACGGAATAAGAATTTTAGGCGTAAATATCCTGCTTGGTATACTAGCGAGATAATAAAATTAATAAAAGAAAAAGCCAAGTTGCATAATAAATACAAAACATCAAGAAGTGATACTTTTTATAGAGAATTTAGTAAATACAGGTCGTTAATGAAATTGAAGATAAAAGCAGCATACGACAGCTATCTACAGAATGTCCAGAATAAACTAAAAGAAGAGCCGAGGCATTTTTGGTCATATATTAACAACAAAAATACATATTCCAAAATTCCCGCCAAAATGTTTTACAATGGGAACGAATATAATAACCCTACTCAAATAGTAAAGGCATTTAGTGATTTTTTTGAAAGTGTTTATGAGCTACCAATTAACGAGGAAGACAACATTGGTTTTAAGTTCAATTATAATACATTTCTAGATGTCAGCTCCGAACCCATTACAGAAAGAGAAATTATACAGGCTGCTAAAAGATTGAAAAACAAATTAACATCTGGCCCAGACAAAATTCCTTCTTTTTTGGTAAAAGATTGCCTCGGTGCATTTATGTATCCGTTGTGTTACATCTTCAATTTAATCCTCTCAAATTCAGCTTATCCTCAATCTTGGAAGACAGCTAAAATCTGCCCTATATATAAGTCAGGCGACCGTGCTCTTATCAATAACTATAGACCAATTTCTATCTTGAATAATTTTTCCAAAATTTTAGAAAGCATTCTCTACAATCGCCTATACCAGTCTGCGGAAAATTACATATCTACGTATCAACATGGTTTTATGAACTCTCGTTCAACGGTTAGTAATCTGGCAGTCCTTGGGCAACATCTATGTGAAAGTCTAGATAGCGGACGTCAAACAGATGTTATCTACACCGACTTCTCTAAAGCATTTGATAAAATCAGTCACAAAAGACTCCTTCTTAAAATGTCATGTCTAGGTGTTCCTAAAAATTACCTAAAAATTATTGAACTCTATTTGAATAATAGAACTCAATACGTTTACCTCAACGGGTTTTATTCAGATAAATTTCTAGTCACAAGTGGAGTTCCTCAAGGGTCGAATCTAGGTCCTTTATTGTTTTCAATTTACATCAATGACCTGGCCAGCACGTTAAAATGTAACAGATTATTGTTTGCAGATGATCTCAAAATATATACTACAATCTCAAGCTGGAATGACTGTCTTGCTCTGCAAGAAGAAATCAGTATGTTGGAAGAATGGTGTATAAATAATAAACTTTTTTTAAACATTCCCAAGTGTAAGGTTTTAACATTTAGACGTAAAACGAATACAATAAAATTTCCGTACAGTATAAGCGATACCATTCTTGAAAGGGTTGACTCCATAAAAGACCTCGGTGTTTACTTTGATTCTAAACTTACATTTCAGCTCCACATTAACCTCACAATAAAATCAGCCTGTAGACAATATGGATTCATCATGCGAAACTGCAAATATTTTAATACTTCAGTTTTAATATCTCTATTCAACTGCTTAGTAAGAACAAAACTAGAATATAGTTCTATAATCTGGAATCCTATATACGAGCGATACATTTTGGATATAGAAAGGGTCCAAAAAATTTTTTTGTAATATTTAACATTTAAAAATCGCGGGGTTTATCCCCAAAGAGGATGTGAATATAATCTCTTACTACTAGAGTTCAATGTGATGTCCTTGAAACGTCGCAGAGATCAGGCGTCAGTTATGTTTTTGTACAAGTTACTGAACAACATGATTGACTGTCCAGAGCTATTGTCTCAGGTTGGAATTGTCATTCCTAGGGTTGTATCTAGGCATACGAGACCGTTTGAGTGCAAACGAGCTCGAACTAATATCTTATTTAAAGCTCCAATATATCTGATGAGTAATAATGCTAATAGACTCTCAGAGGTGTGTGATTTATTCAACTGCTCAACGTACGAACTGAAAAATAAAGCACGCTTGTACTTTTAGAGGACATTTCATTGAATATTTCATCCAAGTGCACGAATTCTTCAATTTATAAATTATCTCTATATCTGTTGTAACCCATTGTTCAATTTTAAGTGCATATGTATGTATTTACTTTATAACTAATTGTTTCTTTTTCTTTGGTCAATTTTTTAATTTATTTTATACATGTCTGTATTCCAATTAATTTTAGTGTTAGTATAATTTTTTATATGCTTTTTTCTGTCATCTTTATTTATTTTTCAATTACTCTGTAAATGGTTTTTACTGTTGGGTAATAAAGGCTTTATTATTATTATTATTATCCCCTATAGGCCATATAACCACTGTTTGGCTTCAGGAACAATGCCATTGAACATAATAAACGTTGTAATTGTTATTTTACTTAGACAAACAGCTGACGAAAAAATGAAGTAAATAATAGTTCCCGTCCGTGCGGACTTCATCAAGTGTTCCAAATCTATAAATTTTCTCGCTAACTTCATGTAGCTCATTGCCAGTTTAAATTTTATAAGTCAAAACTTGCAAAAATGTATACCTTTAAATAAAATTGGATGTGATTACTAAGAAGCAACGAAATCCAGCCGTTAGAACGAATACCTGGTATCCCTCATGATTACCAAGTAAAACTGGATGTGATTACTAACAGCTAATGAAATCCAACCGTTAAAACTAATCCCTTGCCTTCCTCATGGTTACCAACGAAATCCATAACGAATTCCTGCTATCCCTCATAGACAACACCGAACAACGGAATCCAATTGTTTCATCCCGTCCTTTTCATTCAACCTTCCATCATACCACGTGACAGCCAACAAAATCCAACCGTTAGGTCCGTTCCCTGAATTCCTCATATGACATTGTTCTTGAAGCCAAACAGTGGTTATATAGACCTATATTCTTTATAATCATATAAGAGAAACATACTGATGGTTAGTAGATAGTCTGCTAATAAACCAGCCAATGAGAGTACAGCTTATGATGTCATAGTAAAGGGTGGGAGCCACTCCAAAGCGTGCATTGAACTGGAAGCTGGAGATATAACAAGGTTCGCTGTACTAGGCTTTCTAATCAGAAGTAAATTTCGGGTGCTTATCTATTGTCTGTACTCGTAATAAAACAATGTCTTGTATTTAAAATTTATTTGCAAACAAAGCATGTTTGTGATCAAATATATTATGATATACCAACGTTAATTTCAAAGGTATTATGTTTCGATTTTTTATATATCATTTTGATGGCACTGATTTGATTGTGGTTTGGTTCGCAACAGTTGCGCCTGTGTCTAGTAACGTTCTCCGGTGACAAATTCTCGGTGACAAAACTGCCAATTGAACAACACCTTTTAGCTGTGGTTGACTAGTAACTCTATATGTAATGTTTTAATCACCCAATACGAATTCCATCATTTCCAGCAATTTTCTCAACATTGAATCTGTTTATCGTTCCAACAATGCTGCTGACTACCCTTCAGTCTGCCTGTTTCAGCTATTTCCGTACAAACATCCAGCATTCTCGTTTCTAGCATTCCCATTCTTACAATCCTATTTCTGACATTCCCATCACAACTCTACAACGCCTGTTCCGACCCTCCAACTTCCCGCTATCGCACTTCCAGCATTCCTATCTCGACTCTAGAATGCCCGTTCCAACCACCCTTTCATTTCCTACTTTCACTTACACTGTTCCTAGCATTCGCGTTATGGCATTTCTGACGTAACTTCGTCAGCCTTCTTGCCGTTTCTAGCATTTGTAGAGGCCCCATATCTAACATTTGTAACGTCCCTGCTTTAACCATCCAACTTACTGTTATGTCAGTTCTAACTATCCTGTTCCAAGCTACCAACTTGCTGCTATGTCATTTCTAAGGATCCTGTTTCAAGCAACCAACTTTATGTCATTTCCTACTTTCAGTTACACCGTTCCTACCGTTCGTCTTCCTCAGCGTGTCCAGCGTTCTGACAAACTTCAAAACATATACTGTTCACTCATCCAACATCAAACGTATTCCCACCATCCAACTTATTGTCATTTCCAATATTTGCACCGGGATTGTCCTCAGCATTCCTATGTTTTGTATCATTTTCATTTGACTACCTGTACCAGCCAGTTCTGGTATTTCTAACGGGCTGTTCAAGTCATTTCTAGCATTTGTACCGTTTCCAGCCATTTCTAGCTTCTGTAACATCCCTGCTTCAACCATCCAGTCATTTCTAACATTCCCACTATCCCATTTCCATTTTTCCTGTTCCAACTTCCTACTACATCGTTTCTAGCAGCTTATGATAACATGTAAAAGGGGGTTAGGTCCTGTTTGAGAGGACATTTTCATATTTCTGAAAATTTCTACTTGGGTGAGTAATCCCTTTTATTTACTTTGGTTCGTTATGATAAGTATTATAAAATCTACCTCCAACGGATTCCAGCTGTTAGAACCGTTCCTTGAATTCCTAGGATACCATTCTTGTCGTTCAACCTTCTAGATTCTCGCGTAATTACCAGCAGCCAAAGAAATCCTACCATTAGGACCATTCTTGTCATTCAACCTTTCAGTCTCCTACGTGTCTACCAACATACAATGGAAACCAACAGATAGGGACCTCTCCTTGAATTCTTGGTATATCATTGTTATCATTCAACCTTCCAGCCTTGCACGTGATTACCAGAAGCCAAAGAAATCATATCATTCCTTACATACCGTTCTTGTCATTCAACATTCTACTCTCCCACATGATAACCAATGGTCACCTGAATCAAATTGTTAGGACTGTTCATTCCATTCTTGCTATACCGTTCTTGTCATTTCACCTTTCAAAATTCTATAGACAGCTCTATTCAATTTACTGCTTCTTATGGAGGTGCAGAGAAACTTGTTTAAATGAAGGATAAATGTGCAGAATACCCCTTATATCCCATATATATTCCATTGATGAGAAAAATCCCTAGATCTTGGAAAGTCACATAATTGAGTGAATTGATTCGTATGGTTATGGTACTTTCTTCGAACGATTGGACTGATAGCGTCCAATTTAAATGTAATTATTTACTTGACAATGGTTTGAAATTATCAATGATAGTGAGACCTGGTAACGTCATAGAAAAGTGGAGTGGGGCTGCATACGAACAGCCCCCACTCCCGTGTTTGTGACGTCACAGAAAAGTGGTGCGGAGCTTGATACCTATAGCGGTAATGTCGAATCAAACAGGTAACATTGAAATTTTAGTATAATTCAGATTTTGGTTTCAAACTTTGTATGTTTAATGTTTGGATCAGTCTTACGGTATTTGTGTAAACTGGTACTTAGAGCCGTAACGTCAGAGTGTCATATATTTTCCCTAGATCTCAGAAAAAGAAATAAATAACTAAAATAACAAGGGTAGTAGAGATGCAGTATAGTATATTGTGCAACTAGTGCGAGTTGCACATACTATTTTTTATTACGTATGCGGAGATAATTAGAGTACAAAGAAGGGGTGCTGGGGCGAAGCCCTGGTCGGGTCCAGGGGCGAAGCCCCGGCAGGGGGTTGGGGGGCGGAGCCCCCCCACTTCTGGATTGAAACGAAACAAACTAATCAAAATTATAACTTTTATATACAAGATAATTACAAAATGATAATAATAAAATACAAAATAATTTATTTAAATGCCAACCTCATTTTTTTAATATTGACATTCGAGACTGTCTTTTTTTTCTTGCTGTTTATTTTAATTTTATAAGCTTGCTTGTGAATTTGCGTGTGCAGATAAAAAATTGGGTGCGAGAAGTTTACTTGTCGCACTCAAATCGACATTAAATTTGCTCAAAACTCGTGTGGTAATTGTGAAGTGGGAAATTAGCGTATTTCGACTCCAAAAGAAAGCAAAAAGATACTACTTTCCCCGCATGAGTAATAAAAAAGAATTAATCACTATAATTGTTTAGTTTTTTTGGGCAATAACAATATATATATATATATATATATGGATTTATCACTTAAAATTGAATTTATTGAAACACAACTATCACTACTTGTTACAAAAAAGGACTATTTTATAATGATTAATACAGCAAATGAACAGACTAATATTGTGACTCTGAACAACGTTAAAAGTCTTAAGTTGAATTCAAGAGTTTGATGAAGATGAAGATTATATCATCAAGTTCTTCGGAATAATGATCTAATTTATGTTCTGCAATATTAAGTTCATCAAGTTCAAGTTTTTGGATTTTTAAAGGCTTTAATTTAAACACATTTCGCGCACTTTTCGTTTCTTCGCAACATTCATAAGGAATGTTTGGAGTTTCGATGACTCTGGAATCTTCTGATTTGTAGTTTTTGCTTGACTGTATTCTGATTGAACCAACGTAACATATACAATGGGGTTGTAACTTCAGGATTGAATTTGTATTTATATTTATTGTTTTCGTCGTATCTTCTTTGCATTGGATACTGATTGGTAAAAGGGCATTGGTGACGATTAACCATTCATTTTCAGATATATGTTGTACCTTGTAGTCTTCAATATTGACTTCAATGGTTTGGCAATTTTCTGGTAACTTTATGGATTTGATTACTTTTATTTCGCAGGGTGCGTGATCATCAATTGGATATGTGATTAAGTTGTAACAAATTTTTGTTTCTGATTCGATGCTTTTGCATTTTTCCAAATTATCAATTGTAATATAAAGATTATTATCTCTGCTAACAGCTATATATTTATATGTGTTTAAGATAAGGTAAGACAATTTGGTTTTTTGATTAAAAATTGGTAAGGAGTAAACATGTAGGAGTTTGTATTCTTCAGGCTCTACTAAAGGAATTGGTAAAATAAAGACGATTTTATTATCGGACTGATAAGCTTGAAGTTCAATTATATCAAGGTATTTTGGAATATTTTCTAGATTTGGCAACATTGGTAAAACATGTGTGCTTAAACTTGTGGAAATTAGTCTTAACTGGAATATAAGATCTTCGGGTTGAATTACCGATGGATGGATGCTTTTGAGTGTTGCGAATGTGACTGAATCAATGATATCGTTAAGTTCATTTTCTATTAGAATGAATGACTCTAATAATTGTTCACATATATTTATAATTTGAAGCTTTGAATCATAAAAATTTTGGTTATCTGATATGTTAAAAATAGCGTTTTCTATTTTGTGAAGATTTTCATTGAATGTTTGCTCGTCTATTTGTAATTTGCGTATTGTATAGTTAAAGTTTTTTGTTACAGAATTAGTTACAGTGATTTGATTTTTCATTAAATTTTCTAGAGCTCTTTCGTCTTCTTCGACTTCATTTATGACTTTATCGTAATATTCACCATCTGTACTATCTAGATTTCCCGTGTTTGCTTTCCATACTGAGCCTATAAAATTAAAAGCTCTTCGTTTCGTACGAGTGTTATTTAAATTAAATTCTTTTGGGTCATAAGGGTTAATATCATTTTTTATTTCGCTAAATTTTTGACTGATTGTCATTATTATTTTATTTAACATTGTAATATGAGGTTTGACTTCAGTGTAAAATGCTATAAGTCTTGGAGTGTCTCTTTCAATTAATTGCTTTATGTGATTTAAAATTGAGATATCATTTTTGAAAGAATCTAATAAAATTGTAATGTCTTTGACAACTAGTAATTTCCATTTTTCATTTGATACTTTTAAGTCTGATTCATAGTAGTATTGTATTCCTAAAGTGTTATTTAGAGTTGAAATTTTATAATTACTTGCTTGACTTACTGTGATTAGTACAGCAAGAATGATGATGTATTTCATCTGAAAAGAAAGAAAATCTATTTTAAGATTGAGCTAACTTGATCTGAGTTAATTGTGAATTCTCTGTTCGTTTCTAAGTCTTTGATTTTTAAGGCATTATTTCCTAATATTTGTATCACTTTATAAGGACCATTCGATTTGTTACTTAGTTTATGTTTTATCTGTGACTCTTTTATGAATATAAAATCATTTACTTCAATATCTTTTGGTTTTGGTTTCGCTTTTTGATCGTGACGTTCTTTAGATTTGAATTTTTTCAAAATTGTTTTTTCTCTTGCTACTTTATAAAAATATGAAATTTTATTATTTAGTTCACGTACATATTTCGAAATTAATTCTTCTTGATTAAATAATTTTTCAGGTGGTCTTGAATTTGTGTGACCAAAAATTAGTTCGTATGGCGTATAACCATGGGTACTACTTATAGAATTATTATAGCATATAACTGCATATGGGACACACGTTAGTGGATGATCTCCCGGTTTTTCAGTAACTGTTGATCTTATCATTTCCAATAAGGTACTCATAAATCTTTCAATTGAACCATTGCTCTGTGGATGATTAACTGATGAAAATGTTAGTTTAATATTATAAAGAGTACATAGATCTCTCATTAATTGGTTATCGAATTCTCTACCTCTGTCACAATGTATTCTTAGCGGCGTATCGTAGTGCATAAAATATAATAATATTGTATTGACAACATTTTTCGCGGATTTGTTTTCAATTGGATAAGCTTGGGTAAATTTAGAAAATTCATCTCTTATCACAAGTACATAATTTTTCTCTGGTATTTCTAATATGTCGAGGTTAATGCGTTCAAACGGTGTTTTCGGTGTTTCTGTTATCACTAAGGGATTTGATAAATTTTTTCTACAAGCTTTGGATTTAATACATACTTCGCAATTTTTTATGAAATTTTCAACGCCTTTGGTTAAATTTTCCCACTGATATTTTCGTTTTATTCTCGTTACTGTTTCTTGGATACCTCTATGCATGTTAACTTTTCCTGTATGATTTTCTTTGATAATTATATTTCTTTGTTCTTTTTCTGGGATTATAATGTTTGGGTTACAAGTTATAAATTCTATTTCATTATCGGAAAAAATGAAAGATAGCATTTTTAAAATTGGTACATTTTTTAATTCTTCCATATAATATTTATCGTTTTCTAACAATATCTCTTTATTGTAGTAAAGAATTTCAAAGATTGCTTGGTCAGGATTTAAATGTGGAACAATGATAAGGTAATACTTTCGTTTAGGATTGCATTTTGATGTGACGACGTTTATTCTGTGTTCTTCATACATTGTATTTAAGTCAATTAAAACATCAGCTATTTTAAATTGTGAATCAGTTAATTCGCCTGGCTTTAAGAATGATATAATTTTTTTTTTTGATGTTTATCTAGAAATTTCTCATTAGTAAAATTACATTTAGAATAATCAATTAATGATTTTGATTCGTGTAGTTTCTTAAAAATATTATATTCTTCCAAGATTGTTTCATATCCGATTTCTGTATTTGGAGTATCCGGTCTTTCTTCGTTTTCTTCTTCTTCTTCTTTTATTGGACTTCCGTATAATATTTTTGAATAATCTCTGAGATGATTGATTCTTATTCGAGATAAGGCATCGGCATTGGTATTTTGTTTACCTGGTTTGTATATTATTTGATAATTATATTCTTCCAATTTTAATCTCCATCTTGCGAGTCTTGAGCCTGGATCTTTTACATTAAATAACCATGTTATCGGGCGGTGATCGGTATATAGTTTGAAGGTTGTCCCGTAGACGAATTCCCGATATTTAGCAACTCCCCATACTATTGCTAGTAATTCTTTCTCGATTGTCGAGTATTTTTGTTCGTGAGCATTCAGAGTTCTAGATGCGTATGCTATAGGCAAATCTTTTCCTATTTTTCCTTGTGATAGTACTGCTCCTATCGCATAATTACTCGCGTCTGTAGTAATATTGAATTCCTTTTCGAAATCAGGATATTGTAAAATTGGATAATTTGTTAATGTTTGTTTCAATGTTTCAAATGATTTCATGCAATGTTCATCAAAATTAAATTTTATATCTTTCTTTAATAATTCAGTTAAAGGTTTGACTATTTTGGCAAAATCTTTTATAAATCTTCTATAGTATCCTGCTAAACCTAGGAAACTTTTTACGTCTTTCGCGTTTTTAGGTACTGGAAATTCTTTGACTGCTCTTATCTTTTCTGGATTTGGTTTTACACCTTCTTCTGTCACTATATGACCTAAGTATGCAACTTCTTTTTTTTTTAAATTCACATTTATCGGGTTGCAATTTGAGATTTGAATTTCTTAGTCTTTCGAATAATTATCTTAGTCTTTGTATGTGTTCTGTTAATGATGAAGCATAAGATATGATGTCATCCATGTATACAAGTGCTCGTTCGTTTTGTATGCCAGCTAAAATATTATCCATAACTCGTTGAAAGGTCGCGGGTGCATTTTTTAAACCAAATGGCATTCTCTTAAACTCATAATGACCATTTTCAACTGTGAACGCGGTTTTTTCTATTTCTGTTGGATTAATCTCAGTTTGATGAAAACCTGATGCCAGATCAAGGGTTGTACAATAACAGCAATGTCCTAATTTGTCGAGTAAATCATTTATATTAGGCAACGGATATTTATCATCTACCGTAACTTCATTTAATTTGCGGTAGTCTATGACCATTCTCCATTTCTGCTTACCACTGGCGTCTAACTTTTTGGGAACTACCCATACTGGAGATGACCAAGGTGAGGATGATGGTTGGATTATTCCTTGTTTTAACATTTGATTTACTTGGGTTTTTACCTCTTGTTTATGGACATAAGGGTATCTATATGACTTTGTTGCAATTTGTTTGGCTTGCCCGGTATCTATTTTATATTTTACGGTATTTGTGAAAGTTAATTCATCATTTTCTAGATAAAATATATCGCAATATTGTTTACATAAGGCGGTAATTGCTTCTTTTTCTTCAAAATTTAAATGTTCTAAACGTAAGGATTTTTCGACTCGTTGTTGTCTTGAATATAAGTTTTCTTTTTGTAGATTTAAAATTAATGTTTGATTCTTATTTACTGGACTATTTTCAATAAAAGGTTCAATTATTAATTCATCAAAAATTATTCTTTTCTTTTGTTCGCTTTTATTTAAAATTGACGTTAGAAATTCACCTTTTTCATTCGTTTTGATTACACAATTTGGCAATATGACATTTTCTTTTTCTTGTGAATGTAAAATTAGTTCAGCATTTTTTTCATTACAGTTTAACTTGAATATTTGTTCAGTTCTTAGTTCTATAGTTATTTCATTGACAATTTCATTTTCTTTGTATAATGGCAAAGTTATATATTTGGTTATTAGTTTTCTATTTTTTAAATCAACTAGACACTCATATTGTTGTAAAAAATCTATACCTAATAAACTATCAAATTCTATATTTAAGTTATGTACGAATACTTCCATTTCGTCATTTTTCAAAAAGAAATCAAAATTTATTGCTTTATTTATTTAAAAAATTGGTTGGTTACACCTTGAATTCTTATGGGTTCTACGCTTTTTATTTTTTCTTGTTCAAATAAATATGGTTTCAAAATTGGTATACCTGCTCCGGTATCAATTAAATAGCGATATTTTCCGTCATGAGTTTTTACATAAAATAAATTATTTGAATTGCTTGTGTTTACGAATTCTGATCTTATTCTTGGCTTTCTAAATTCGCTTGACTGGTTGGAATGAGATGAGTAGAAGTGCCAGTCTTCATTTCCACTCTTTGTTCGTTTAAATGAAACGTTTTTCTTGGAGGATTTTGCATGTTTCTTGTATTTGAAGAATTGCTTTGATAATTATTTTGGTTATAATTATTTTGGTTAGGTGGTCTTTGATAATAATTTTCTCTTTGATTTTGATTATTATTTTCATGTCTATTCACAAAGGTATGATTTGGATTGAAGTTTCTTTGATTTCCCGAATTATATTGATAATTTCGGTTTTGATTATAATATTTATCATTATTTTGTTTTTTGCGACATTCTGAAATTAAATGTCCCGACTTTTTGCAATAATTACATGTCTTTTATTTTTGCTTTGAAAGTTTGAGGAATTTACCTGTGGCTTTTTACTTTCTAGATACGTTAATTGATATGCAGTTTTTACTATATTTGCAGCTTCTGCGAGATTGCAAGGTCGCGATGCTCGTACGATTGCACCTAGCTTATGTTCGAGACCTACTAAAAGTGTCTGTAAAGCCACCTTGTCGACTAACGCTTGCTGTGCGGTTTTCTGTTCTCGGGTTAATGTTACTTGTTGATTTATCGCGGCGTATAATTTTGAATGATGTGCGTTTATGCGATGCACATAGTTCTGAGGATTTTCATTGTTTCCCTGTTTTATTTGTTGTAAGTCGTAGATTAGACTTGTTAAGTCTCTCGAATCACCGAAGTGTGTTTTTAAAATAGTTTTGATTTGATCCCAATTTTTCAAGTCGCGTGAGTTTATTAGTTGAGATGCTCGTCCTTTTAGTTTGTTTTTTAAATGTACAGTTAAGAGATATGTTTGTTGGTCTGTCGCTACGTCAAATGCTGCGTCACAAGAATTAATAAATGTATTTAATAATATTGAATCTCCATCATATTCTGGTATAATGTGACATAATTCACTTAATCTATATTCTATAAGATTTAAGTCTTCTTGGCTCATTTTTATTCGTTTAATTCCACCCCAATTTTAATGAAAAACTTCAAATTAAAATTGCTCAAGTTTCTTCCGATATTCCCTCGAAAATAAACTCGCGGATCTCGATTCTGTCCGATTTTCGCTCGACTCCAACATCTAACCCCTTTAATGGAATTGTTACAAATTTTACACACGTATTTTTATTTAACGACTTGGGAAAATAATTGAATTTAGGGAACAAATATATAGCAATTTTCACAGAATAATAATAAATCTTTACTCACTTTGATTTTCTGGAAGATGCTCTGTAGTGCGTGCGGTTCTTTCGGTTGAAGGTTTGGAAACCACCAGATCTTCTTGGAATTTCTGCTCTGTTTTTCTTGGATCACCAAAAATCTCTG
Source organism: Octodonta nipae (assembly GCA_034190945.1). Classification (NCBI taxonomy): domain Eukaryota; kingdom Metazoa; phylum Arthropoda; class Insecta; order Coleoptera; family Chrysomelidae; genus Octodonta; species Octodonta nipae. Next base: position 89,755,514 of record CM067216.1, on the reverse strand, counting down.
TTTTTCCGATCCTACTGACTGCGCCAATTGTTGGGGCTTTATCACTTAAAACGCTTTTTTAAAAAACAACAGAATTTATTGAAACACAACTATCACTACTTGTTACAAAAAAGGACTATTTTATGATGATTAATACAGCAAATGAACAGACTAATATTGTGACTCTGAACAACGTTAAAAGTTTTAAGTTGAATTCAAGAGTTTGATGAAGATTATGAGCAAATGAGCGTCTTGTTTAGGAATATTCTCCAATTTATAATCTCTGCTGGAAATGGGGAACTATGCAGAATCATCATTTATGCAGGTGCATCTAGTAATATAATATAGGTATTGTTTTAGTTTCTGCGTAATTCCTTTACAATGGATTATTGTTTTATTCTAGACATTAATCAGCATATTATTATTTATAAGTCATGAAAGGTGATATGTAACATATATATATATATATATATATATATATATATATATATATATATATGTTATATCACACTTTCAAAATTTCACTTTTTAAAAGACTTTATTTTATACTTGCACAATTAATAAACTTTTATATAAACTTGAATATAATGAAAATAATAATAAAACTTTATAACAATAAAAAAGAAAAAAAAAAAATGAGTGTTAAACTAACTAGACAAATCTGTAAGTAACAATGAATACAGACATAAGGCAATTGAACAATTTATAACATTAGAATGCTGACTAAGCTGTCGCAGCGTTTGCTGTTCTCATGGATGTACGTCGTCGAAGGTAACCTGAGACGACACGTGGATGCTGACTCAGCTTGGGAACTGTTGCTAGATGGTTTCACATAAGTCGATGGAATAACTTATATAACAACTCCCATCCATATAAAAAAGTTGATGCTACAGCATCGACTTTTAAGGGAGGTTCTGCAATTCCATATCCTCGACAGGACTAAGGAGGCTATGGAGTTTTACCCTGGGCTTGATGGTTGATGGACCTGGTGGAGGTGCTGGATCGGCAGGAGGGCTGATCGTTGGAGGCTTCTGGAATTTCTTCCTGATGATGTTCATGGAAAGGAGGGCAACCACAATTGCGGTTGTTGCCATTGTGATGATCGTAAACCAGGAGGTGTGTTTCTCCAAGAATGGTTGGTCCAGGAGCTTTTCCAATTCCCTGGAGTATTGGCTAAGCTTATGGTTAGAGATATTCAGGTCTCTGGCATCCAATTCTTGTAGTCTCATGGGTTTCAACTTTGGAAGCTGACTGATGGTTGGCAGGTTGTCGCAACAGTTGTAGGGGATGTTGACTGGGTGACTCTTAAGTGTGATGTTGTCAACGTTGTTGGTGGTCCTTCTGGCATGGACCCTGGTGTTTCCGATGAAGGCATTGCAACTGGGTTGGATGGTCAGTAGAGAATTTGTCGATATGGATTGGGTAACGACATCTTCTCCCTTGCACTTGATGTTGATGGGCAACTGTCCGGAAATCGAGATTAACCAAAGGTTCAGGTCAATCTCTTGAATATTATACTCTTCGGCATATAATATTAAAGGCTTGCAAGTTGGAGGAAGGGCTGCTGGCTGTCTAAGAAGCTGTGCTTCGCAGAGGGCTTCTTTGTCTATGGTGTGTGGAATAACTTTGGAACAGATCTTATGTTCTTTAGATAATGGCTTACAGTCACTCAAGTCTTCGAAAGATGCGTACAATAGCGAATCGTCATCTCTCGCGATATATTTTAATTTTGTTGGAAGAATATGGTGAAATCCTGTTCGATAATCCAAAACTGGGATAGGATACAAGCGGTATAGTATAAGTTTCAGGATTGACTAAGGGGATTTTTAGTACAAAAACAATTTTAGTATTGATTTGAAAAGCTTCCAATTCTATTAGATCGATGTATCTAGCAACATTTGAACTATAGGTTGGAAGTGGTAAGTTATTTTCATGAAGTGACTGTGATATTTTCTGAAGGGAGTCGACCAAATCTACTGGGTTTATAATTGAGCTATGTAAGATTTTTAGACGGGCGAAAGAGACTGCAGTTAATACATCGTTGAGGGTATCTTCAATGTATACGTAACTTTCCATTAAGCTTTCACACAAATCCAAGACATTGGCTTGAAGTTCATAAAAAGCAAGATCGTCTGTAATGAACACAATTGACTTCCTAATTGCTTCGATATTTTCCGAAAATATTCTTTCTTCGGACTGAAATTTTTGTATTGTGGTGTTAAGGTTCTTAATGACTGAAGTTGTTACTGATAATTGTCGTTTCATTAAGTTTTCAATTTGATGTTGGTCTTTAGTAATTTTGTTTATAGAGTCACTAAAGTATTCTCCGTCTGTTGCATCTAAGTTACCGGAAATAGATTTCCAAATCGATCCCAGTCCGTTAATTAGTCCGCGTTTCTTTCTGTTGGTACTGTAAGTCTCAGTGTCAGCGAAAATTTCTGTATATTTGATGTTAACAGATTTTGATATTTGTTTCAGGAGGCTTACGTGAGTCTGTACTTTTGATTTGAAGATTTTAATGTTAGTTTTGTTGTCGTTAATAGTTTCTAAAAGTCTGTTCAGTATATTGTCGTTGTTAGAAATAGCGTCTCGAAAGGGGTTTAGATCTTTGTAAACAAGGAGTGTCCATTTCTCATTAGAAATTTTAAGGGTGCCTTCTTTATGGAAGAAATACTCCTATAGTATTGTTAACAGGCGTAATGGAGTACTGTTGAAGGTTCACGACTGAAAACAGTCCACAGAATCTGAAAAAAGGGATTTATTCAAAATAGGGTTTTAGTCTGTCAAAGTTAACTTTAGTTATTTGGTTTGTTTGTAAATTTATGACGGTGGCAGAGTTTTTTCGTATTGCGGTAATTTCGAAGGGGCCGTTGAATTTGTTTTCGGCTTTGTTTTTGATTTGGGACTCTTTTACGTAGACTTTGTCGCCTACTTTGTAATCGGGTTGTTTAGTAGAAACGTGTTGGTCAAATCGCACTTTAGATTTTTCTTTCTGTCTTTCGGTTGTAGCACGGGCGAGTCTGTAGTAATAGTCCATTCTGTTATTTAGGTCTCTTACGTATTTCGAAATCAGTTTTTCCTGGTTGTAAAGGGTTTCTGGAGGCCTACTTGAAGTGTGCCCAAATATGAGTTCATAGGGCGTGAAACCGGTGGTTTTATTTTTCGTGTTATTATAACAGATGATGGCATAAGGGAGGACGTTAAATGGATGTTCGTTTGGATGTTCCGCTGTATTTGCCCTTATCATTTCTGCTAAGGTCGCGTGAAATCTTTCAATAGAACCGTTTGACTCGGGATGTTGAACGCTGGAGAATGTCAGTTTTATGTCGTATAGTTGGCATAGATCCCGCATTAAAGTGTTGTCAAATTCACGTCCATAGTCACAATGGATGCGAAGTGGGGTTCCGTAATGTTGAAAGAAAATTAGGAGGGTGTTTACGACAGTTGAAGCTGTTTTATAGTTAATGGGGTAGGCTTGCGTAAATTTCGTGAGTTCGTCCCTAATAGTGAGTGCATGATTTCTAGATGGATATTCAAAGATGTCAATGTTAATACGTTCGAAAGGAGTCGTGGGTGTTTCCGTAATAACAAAAGGTGCACTTAAGTTTTTCCTACAGAACTTTACTTTTTGGCAAGTTTCGCAGGATTTGATGAATTGTTCTACAGTTTTATTAAGCCGGTCCAATTGTATTTTTCCCTAATACGTCTGATAGTTTCGTTAATGCCACGATGGAGGTTGTTTTTACCAGAGTGGTATTGTTGTATTATTATAGGAATTTCGTCTTCGGTAGGAGTTGTAACAATGTTTTGGCAGATTTTCAGTTTGATTTCTTTGTCGGAGAGAATGAAAGATAAAATTTCAAGAATGGGAAGTTCTATGTTATTTTCTATGCAGTATGTTTCGGAGTCGTTGAATTGGTCTTGGTTGTATAAATAATTTTGAAAAGATGTGAGACGACAGTTTCAGGGTCATAGGGCAACGGTACAACTAAGTATTTTCTATGCCTGACAGATTTACTGGCCATGATGTTAAGAGTGTCATTACTGAAATTAGGTTCTTCTTCGAAAAAGTCATCAATAATTTTGTCGTGTAAGTCGTTAGTTTTGTTTTGCCAAAAGAATGTAACTATGCGTTTGTGGGACTTGTCTAAAAGTTGAGAATTGGATATTTCAATTTTAGAGTAATCGATTATTGACTCAGTTTTGTAGAGTTGAACAAATCGATTAAACTCAGCGATAATTCTTTCGTCATGTTCGTCGTCATTGTCAGAGTTTTCAGGTTGTTCGGAGTCAGTTTCGTTGTTAGCGAAAATTTTGATTTTGGAAAGGAAATCAGCACATTGCTTGAAATGGTTGATTTTGATGCGAGAAAGAGCATCTGCGTTTTGGTGTACCTTGCCGGGCTTGTACTCAATCTTATAATTGTATTCCTCTAGCTTAAGGCGCCATCTGGCTAGACGACTGCCAGGATCTTTGATGGAAAAGAGCCAAGTAAGCGGACGGTGGTCACACAGGAGTGTAAACCTTCTCCCAAAAAGATACGGTCTGTAGTGCTTAACAGCCCAAACTATGGCCAACAATTCTCGTTCGATGGTGGAATATCGTGTCTCTGCAGCACAGAGGGTACGAGAAGCGTATGCAACAGGGAGATCTTTTCCCACAGGGCCTTGAGAAAGAACCGCTCCAATAGCAAAAGCACTAGCATCAGTAGTGAGCAGGAAGGGTTCTTCAAAGTTTGGATATATCAGGATTGGGTCAGATACAAGGGCTTGCTTCAGTTCATCGAAGGAAGACTTGTAATCTGCGTCAAAGATGAATTTGACGTCTTTTTGGAGTAGTTTAGTCAGAGGTTTAGAGATCTTCGCAAAATTTGGTATGAAGCGTCTGTAATACCCAGCGAGACCAAGAAAAGATTTGATGTCTTTCGGAGTTTGGGGTTGCGGAAAGTTCTGAATACATTCAACCTTTGAAGGGTTTGGTTTTACACCTTCTTGTGTGATAAGATGGCCAAGATAAGCCACTTCTTTACGAAGAAATTCGCACTTATCAGGCTGAATTTTGAGGTTAGACTTCCGAAGTCGTTTAAAAACTTCTGTTAATCGGGAAATATGTTCATGGATGGTCGGAGAGTAGACGATGATATCATCCATATAGACGAGACAACGTTCATTCTGTATACCCAGAAGAATATTGTCCATGACCCTCTGAAAAGTAGAAGGTGCATTTTTTAAACCAAATGGCATACGAACGAATTCGTAATGACCATTTTCGACAGAAAAGCCAGTCTTAGGAATATCTTCCTCTTGGATTTCCAACTGGTGGAACCCGGAAGCGAGATCCAGTGTCGAAAAATATTGACACTTTCCAAGTTGGTCGAGAAGATCAGAGATATTTGGCAGAGGATATTTATCATCTACAGTCAATTCATTTAATTTCCTGTAATCGATAACTACTCGCCACTTTTGATTACCAGAAGCATCGAGCTTCTTGGGGACGACCCATACGGGGGAGGACCAAAGAGATGAGGAGTGCCTAATGATACCTTGTTCAAGCATTTTTCCAATTTGGGTTTTCACTTCCTCTTTATGTACTTGAGGATATCTATAGGATTTAGTGAAAACGGGCTTTGCGTTGTTCGTATCAATCGAATGTTTAACCTCGTTAGTGAAAGTCAAGACGTCACCTTCAAGATAGAAAATGTCTTGAAATTCCAAACAAAGATCAGTGATTTGTTCGCGTTCTTCGTCATTTAGATGTTCAGTTCTAATTTGTTGTTTAATAGTCGAGTTTCTGTCTATGTATTGGGGTTCATGATAATCGTCTGTATTGAAATTCAGAAGAGGGTGAGTTTTGTCAAGTGGTTCCAGTTTTAAATCAGAAAAAGTTACTGTTTTGGGCATCGCGTTAGCGTTGATAATGGAAGTTAGAAATTCACCTTTTGAGTTAATGTGTACGAGTGCGTTTGGAAGTCGTACTCTGTCAATTTCTTGAGTTGGTAAGATGGCGTCGATGTTAGAAAGATCGCATTTAAGTTTAAAGATCTTTTCTGTGCGTGCCTCAATGGTTATTTTGTTTTGTGTAGGTGTTTGTGAAGTAATATTAGGCTTAACGTTGAGTGTGTCGGGTACATCAGTCAAGGGTTGATCGTTATCGGGAACTTGTTATTAGCTGTTTAGATTTTAAGTCAACTATGCATTCATAGTGTTCAAGAAAATCTAATCCTAGTATGCCGTCAAACTCAATGTCCAAATCGTATATGAAAACTTTATGTGGGTTACGTGGAGCGAATGGGATTAAAGTTGATTGTGAGATGGGAATTTTTTCGTGGGTAATACCTTGAATAGTTACCCTTTCAGGAGATCTTTGGGTGAAATTCTTTACGGTATTTTCTTTGAAGATAGAGATACCAGCTCCGGTATCAATAAGAAGTTTAAATTTAGAAGAAGCGTCAAGAATGTAATATAGATTTTTAGAGTTCACAGTAAGAAGTGGGCTTAAAGAAATAGTTGCTCCGGGAAGTTCAAGTCGGGGTTCAAGTCGTCCAGATTGAGGTTTTGAATCTGGGTTTCGACTTCGCACAAAGTTGTTGTCGAATCGGGAGGTTGATCTAGGCTCGGAAGCGCTAGAAAATCCTGATAATCGTGACAATTAAAAGGCTCGACAGAGGTATCGTCAAGAGTTTCTTCGAAGCCTGAATAATTTTGACTATCATCCTCGTAGTCATAAGTATTGTAATTATCGGTATAATAATCCGAATATTGTGAGTAACCATCATTTTGATGTTGATTGAAATGATGTGTCCTTTCAGGACGGTTATTCGGGTTATTCTGTATAACCGAAGGACGAGAATAATTCGGGTTCATTTGAGACCTAAAAGGGGGTCTATGGAAGTTTTGTGGACGAAACTGTTGTCCTTGTTGAACCGGAGGATTATTTGGGGGGAAGTTTGGCCTTGTTTGTTGGTTAGGCCCAACAGGATTTGGTCTGTGGTTTTGATTGAATATTTGAGAATTGTTTTGATTTTTCAATCGGCAATTTACGGCTATGTGGCCTAATCGACCACAATGAAGACACTTAGGAGGTTGTGTCGGCTTTCGTGTTTGAAAGTTGGGTTTGAGAGGAACAGATTTGTTCGTTTTCTGATCCTCGAAATAAGAAAGTTGAAGCTCTCTCCTAATCGGGAGTGTGCCTCTAGAAGGTCTTTTGGGTTACTGGCACGAATTACTTGTCCTAACCGGGGTTCTAATCCCGTAAGAAGGGTATTCATGACCATAGTATCCACTAGAGTGGTCTGGGCGTCTTTTTGTTCTGGACTAAGCCCAGCAGTTTTGTGAATGCAGGAGTGCATTTTCGCACTCAATACTTGGAGACGATTGTAGAACGTTAATGGGGATTCGTTCGACAGTTGTTTTAGACGTTGTAAGTCGTGAATAAGGAAGAGAGATCACGAGAATCTCCAAAGTGTAGGGTCAATAGTTGTTTGATTTCAAGGTACGATCCAGGGTTCCTTGAATTTATCAACTGCGCGCGCTTTCCCTTTGAGTTTATTTTTGATATGGATCACCAACAAATATTTTTGATCCGCCGTGGACATTTTATATGCGCAATTACACGCATCTATAAAGGTTCCCAAGGAAATTTGGTCGCCTTCAAATTCGGGTATAACGGAAAATATTTCCGTTAACCGATATCTTTCTGTTTCAGGGGTACCTGAATTTGGTGAAGCTTGTGCCATGTTTATCGATATAAATGAATTGGAATATAAGGTTTATAGAATAAAATGTTAAAAGGTGTAGAAAATTAATGAACTGTAGAATACGTTAGTGGGAATTAACGATTGTTTGAACAATAGAAGAGTATGGTATAAAAAAAATGTAAAGCAATTAAACACGATAGATGAAAATATCAATTCAAATAAATCAATTATTCAGATAATAAATCAATAAAATAAGTAAATCAAATATATAAAATGTCAATAAAAGAAATAAATAAATATATCAAATAAATCAAGTAATGAAATAGATCAATATTTCATTCAAATCAATATATAAAAATCAAATAATAAAATCAATAAAAATCAATGAAATCAAATGTATTAAATCAAATTATTAAAAATCAATGCTCAATCAAATAATATTTACTTAAAACGAATGACGATTCACCATTACTTACATCAACAGGAACATTGAAAGCGCCGTGTTCTACGTTTGATTGCAGTGAGGACTTCTTTCAGGTTCGTTGTTCCGTTGAGGGATAGGAATCCGCCGCTACCAGTTAGAGTACTCGTGTTCTAGTAACGTTAGACGGATCCTACTGACTGCGCCAATTTGTTATATCACACTTTCAAAATTCACTTTTTAAAAAGACTTTATTTATACTTGCACAATTAATAAAACTTTTATATAAACTTGAATATAATGAAAATAATAATAAACTTTATAACAATAAAAAAGAAAAAATGAGTGTTAAACTAACTAGACAAATCTGTAAGTAACAATGAATACAGACATAAGGCAATTGAACAATTTATAACAATAGAATGCTGACTAAGCTGTCGCAGCGTTTGCTGTTCTCACGGATGTACGTCGTCGAAGGTAACCTGAGACGACACGTGGATGCTGACTCAGCTTGGGAACTGTTGCTAGATGGTTTCACATAAGTCGATGGAATAACTTATATAACATATATATATTGAAGTAGATAAGATGGGGCGTTCCTGTGACAACTCGATGGCATGTCCCTCAAACTGTCCACCGTAATAGGGGGGTCCCCAGTTCTTGTAGAATGGCATCGCCAATGTCCAGAGGGTAGTTTGTCACTTTGTCATCAAGAAATTGTCTCAAACAATGGATTAGGCGACAAAAGGACATCGTAGGTGTGACAAAGTTGACAAAAAGTGACAATTTGGCTAGACGTAGATGGTGAGGAGATCGCCAATAACCAGAAGGGTTTGCTGGGAAAAGCGTATCGCTTATCAGTAGTTTTGATCTCTTCTTCTTCGCTAGCTGTTCGGCTATCCTTGTTTAGCGAAGGCTGTCCTTGTCTGGCTTGTACGAGGGGTGGGCTAACCTAGCGTATCGCTTATCAGTAGTTTTGATCTCTTCTTCTTCGGTAGAATGTATATTTTCGTGGTCTTTGTCTAACACACCAAATTTCATTATAAAAAAAATATAAGCCAGTTACTCTCTTTGTTTAATGCATAGTTACAGTTTTATTAATTAATGTACCTAATATATGTATAAATATAAAAACGTAATTTTTTGTATTGACAAATTTTGCTAAAAATAAAATTTTTGCTTCCTTTCTATAATAAAATAAATTTCATTATGATAAAGAAAAATGAACCACTTACTCTCTTTTTAATAGTTACCGTATTATTAATTCATGTACCTAATATATGTATAAATAAAAAACTTAAACTTTTTATATTGACAAATTTTGCTAAAAAATACCTTATTCTAAAAATAATATAAACAATTAAAAACAACTGCATTATTAATTCCAATAACAAGGTCAGGAATGCTTGATAAATTGAATCATTAATTCATTATCGTGAAAGAAGACCAAACATGTGAAATTTTATTTACAAACATCTAATTATTTACAAGTGTCTATCGCTGCATTGATAATACTGCAAATTTTAATCATTAATTAATTATCATGAAAGAAGACCAAACATGTGAAATTTTATTTACAAACGTCTCATTTTTTAGTTTATATGTATGTATCGCTGCAATAATAAAATGTTGCAATGTGAAATTCCATTTCGAAATTCTGTGAGTTTTTCATTTATAATTAGTGCTTAGATAAAATTTGTAAACCTAAGATGTTGATACAATTGAAAAAATCTCTAGGAAATAATAATTTACTGCCTATAAAAGGTACAGAACTTGCAGTGAAAACAAGTGAGTTACAGTGTAAAAAGGTGTAAAAATAGTAAAACAACATGTAAGTAAATATATACTATTTATTATTAAAATATTTCTAATTCAATAAGATTTTTTTATTACATCTATTTAATTCTTGTATACAACTTGTATAGTTCCACTGTAATAAAGCAACATAATGATGTGATATATTTTTACTAAAATCATTAGATGAGGTTGTTGTACAGGGTGGAACTCGAAATCTTAGTTCTGCATACTTGGAGGCCCATATATCACTGTCTGCCTTAAATCCTGCACTGAGTGAAAGACATGCGGCTAAATCTGATCGAACTTCAAGTAGATTTGTTTTAGATTCATTTAGAGAATTTTTTAGAGCAATTAATTCATTTAAAGTAGCCATATGTGTTTCTTCCAACTGTTTAATGGTTGCCTGATACTCTGTTTCAGTTTTCATCATATTAAGGTTGTGTTCTCGTTTTCAATTAATGATTCAGATACTGCAGTTACAAAATTACTACTTTTATTTCTTAATTCTGTTATGTTTCCTTGTCTTGTAGAATATAGCTTAAATTCAGGATACTTTGATAGCAGTTTACTAAAACTGATTTGTAAAGAAGTTTGGTTTGCCAATTCATGTGTTATATATAAGCTTCCATTATGTGGTGAGTATTCAGAGAAAAACACTTCATTTCCAATAACAATACATAGTGAACATAAATTAAGAATAATGTTTATAAACATTTTTCTTTATTATTTATTCTTCGTTTAATAACCACAAGGTGCACTGTAGACAAATACTACAATATTTGTATTTTGATCTTCTTGGTGTATTTTGAGTGAACTTCTTGTTGTATTTCTTGTACACTGTAAAGTTACAATAGTAAAGAGTAAACTTTCAGTGTTTTTAAAACAATTTGTACAAGTATAAGAAATGGATACGTTCATACTGTTAATTTAATAGACTGTATTTGATATTTATTTAAGATTCTCCCCTCTTTTAGTTTAAGATATAGAGTTGCGCTGTTACAAAAAAATTGTAATGGCTCTAAATAAACAATTTATAATATTTTTTATTTATATTACATAATATTTTTACATTGTTCTTACAACATTAGTTAAAGGATTATATTTTACAAGGCGATCATGAAGAATGAGACAATATGCAGTAGTTTTTTCTGGTATATTCTTGCTTGTTTCGAATTCTATACTGACATCAACAGCTCCACCTTTAATGGTATCTATTTGTCGGCTACAGTCAATTACATATAATGTGGTTTGTTTAGAAAAGTCTTCTGGAGTTAGAGAAACTTGAATGAACTCTCTGTTATAATATACCGCTTGGAAGTTAGCAAACATTTCATAAAGTGTTGCAAAATTCTTTTGATCAAAATTGAGATTTAAATTATCATATGGGTAAACTTCAGAATTTAAATACAATTTTATATTTGTGATGTTACAATGATCAAATTCTGACATAGTCTTGTGAATATTATTTTTTCGATCAGTATGGAATGCTACAATAACAAAACGAGGTTTTTCCAGTTGACTTGTCGTTTTCACTGCCCAGGTATGTTTTTGACTTTGCTGTAAAAGTGGATACTCTAACAACTCCCAGGAACGAAAGCCGATAGGCAAATCTTTTCCACGTTCTATATATTGCAAAATTGGATTTTGTGAGCATCAGATAATGACACATGAGGTACTTTCCAAACAACTTTATTTAGGTGAACTTTTGTTTTTTCTGTAGCTACAGAACTAACTGCAGCGTTGGTGTCTGTATTGGCACGTACCAGAATTAAATTTTGACTTGCTGAAATCACTAGGCGACGAAAATCTTCACAAAAGCCAAGTAGTAATTTTAGAGGAATGCATACTGCAAAATTTCCGTTGACGTCACACATATTTGGAGTGCCTTCAAGATTCCATCCTGCATTATACCATCGAATTATTTCGTTTTTTGGAATATGATAGATAGGTCTTAATCGTTGATGTGATTCCAGGATTTCTTGTTCGATCGACTACTGTTCCACCAAGTTCATAACGAATTTCTTCAAAGAGGAATGCAAAACCATTATTAATGAATCTTAATGTTGGACTGTACTTATTTTCTGAGTTTAAAAGTTTTTCTTCCAGGTACAGAAAACTTTGAGAAGGTAGAGTGTACACGTCTTGGGTTTGTATAGGGATTCTTATCTCATCATTATTGAAAAATGTAGTATTTGCATAAGGTGTGTAGGAATGATATTCAAAATTGGTTATAGCATTATCCACAAGAACATTATCAGCCACTCGTAGTATATTAAGCGTCATTTTTTTTGTTTAAACACACACCGGAACAAACAGAAAAGTTTTTAAGTCTTACACTTATACTTAATTTTATTCTGCAAATGAATGCTTTGAATTGTCCTCTCTCTATAGTTTTTCTTCTTTTTCTTCTTATTTTTTTCTTCTTTATGTTTAGCCGTTGTTAAGTTCGTACCTTGAATCCCAAAGATACTAAAAATTGCTTATTGATAGGTGTTAACTGTTTCACTTGTTGTCTGATACTGGCGTTTTTATAGATTGGCTGTAGATATTTTATAGGTTGTTCCTGTTGTGATAAATAATTAGATGGATTATCATATATGAAAACCATGTCAATTAAGTCGTTTTAAATGCAATCTTATCGTAACAACTTCACTTTTAAAATTAACCAAATTTCCATTTTGATCTGTTATTTTAATAATAATCTCATTTATATATCTTGTATTGATTGGTAGATAAATAACGTTGGTGGGGTTTTCAACAATTTTGTAACCAGGTGGGACATTGGGGTAAAACATATGGATTATATGGACGGGTATATCATTGCTTGAAGAATTCTGAATTAAATTGCATTCAATGCAAATAGCATTTACTTTTGAAATGCTGATTGGATAATCTGAATAGTGCCATTTCTTAGGTTTTAATTTTCTATTTTCAAATCCTAATAAAGGACCAATGGTGTTAGATTTCTCAAAATCAATTTCTTTGTTACATTTTATTTCACATTTAAATGTGTTATGATTAGCTCTCAATATTAATACAGGTTTTTCTGTTTTTTTTATTTTTCTTATTATCATCTTTTTCCACAGGTTTCAAATTCTTCTGTATAGGTTGTGACGATAATACAGATGGTACAGCTGTCTCCTTTTGTTGTTCTTCATGATCAGTTAGCAAAGTGTAAAGCGTTTTTTCAATATCCTGTATTTCATAGGTGCCCACCGGTAATTCTAATTTCATACCGTAATTAATATAAAACTTGTTGTTGGTTTCATCGATATTTGAGATGGTATTAAAGGTCATAAAATCAATTAACCCCATGACATACGTAGCATCATCTTCTAGAATATTGGTGGGTAAATCTTGTTACTGAGATTTGAAGCACGTTCAGAGAACGTAAATGTATATGAAGACATCTTAATCTGTCAAAGGTTACCAAATAACTAAAACTATTTGTAGGGTTTTATTAAATATATTCCTTAATTATTTTTACTATTTACAATTTTCAACTAGATTATTATTACATAGTTATTAACAAGTTTCAACTCGCATTAATACTAATGTTTCCTTTCGGCACCTGGTACAATATGAGACCCTTTGAATTCCATAATCTGTACATATACCAGACTTGTAAACTTGAAAACTTGCACCACAATCATCACATTTAAATGTTATTATTATACCTCTTCTATTGGCTGCCATTTTGTTTTTTTTTTCTAATTACCTCTTGAAGCACAACACACAGAGCAGCTTGCATTTAGTAATTTTCTTTGCATGGGTGTTCCGCAATATAGACAATAAACAGTAGAGCTAGAGCTACGTTTTTTCAGTAATTATTCTTTTAGTTCCACACTTGTTACACCAGCAGTCCATAAGCACTGTACACTGATAATGTTCATCGGTAGGAACAGGCATTTATAAAAAATATATGAATGTATATTGTTCAAAGGTTTTCAAAGTAATGAGACAAATTTGATTTGTTTACGCCTTTTATTGAGATAGAAAATATAAACATAAGTGTCCACAAATTAAATTGTTATAGTTCTGAAACTTATTATAGTTATATACAATTTTACATAGTTCAGTGGAATTAAAAATATTTATAACTTCAAATGGAGGCCTAAGTTTCCAAAGCTATCAAAATAGGTTACTGTTGAACCGCTTTTCTTATATGCTGTCCCAATGAGTTCCAGGACCAATTGTAGAATCTAAGTTGATAACTCCTCTTTCAATTTTATGAATTTTTTAGGTAAATTGTCTCTCATGAACACTCCTCGAAATTTGGAATTTTCCAGATTTTTGCATATTTATCTATATCAATATTTTGTTAGCGGACGTTGTGGTAGTTTTTTGGAGGGTGTAAAAAAAGACCGAAGCCTTTTTTGTAAGGACGTAAGTATAGTCCTTTTCTCCTACAGCAATAGACTCCATTTGTCTATTATGTCGTTTAGCTTCTTCCTCTAATTTTTGTTTTAGCCATCTTAGCATCATTTATACTTTTGACAACAGCTGATCCTCCTGCGGCGATCGATCCCAGAGCAGAAAGTCCTGCAAAAATGGGAATAAGGGGTAAAATACCACCCTTCTTTAGGTACTTGTATGATACAGGTGGAGTAGACT